>VDFB02000002.1:226091302-226277891 GCA_007258455.2 Sequoia sempervirens
TGTTTGGTCGTACGAGTTGCAGAATGAAAGTTGCACCACTTTGCAACTTTACACTGCTTGCATCTGGGAACTTTTCCCTCCACTGAAAAGTCATCACCACAGGAAAACGCCTCCGAGATAGCAAAAACCGAGAGAGGTTTTTGTAAATGGTCCCAACACGATCCCGTAACCTCTGACAGAGAGTCTGTATTCCCCACGGTCTCCAAGAAATAGCCCTTCAAATATTGCTGCCTTTTAGCACTTTCACCCATAAACCACCAGTTCTATGATCATACTGGGGTGCAAAAGAGACCATCCCTTTAATGTAAATACCCATACTGACATTTTGGAACAGTCTGTTTGGTCATACGAGTTGCGGAATGAAAGTTGCACCACTTTGCAACTTTACACTGCTTGCATCTGGCAACTTTCCCCTCCACTGAAAAGTCATCACCATAGGAAAATGCCTCTGAGATAGCAAAAACTGAGAGAGGTTTTTGTAGATGGTCCCAACACAATCCCGTAGCCTCTAACGAAGAGTCTGTATGCCCCACGGTCTCCAAGAAATAGCCCTTCCAATATTGCTGCCTTTTAGCACTTTGAACTCTTAAGGGAAATCGTCGGTCCAATGTAGCTCGGAGTGATTCAGAGTATTTGGGTGCAAAATAGGACCATCCCTAGCGTAAACATACCCATACGGATGTGTTGGAATAGTTCGTTTGGTTGTACGAGTTGTGGAATGAAAGTTGCACCACTTTGCAACTTTAGATTTCTTGCATCTGGCAACTTTTCCCTCCACTAAAAAGTCATCACCACAGGAAAACGCCTCTGAGATAGCAAAAACCGAGATAGGTTTTTGTAGGTGGTCCCAACACGATCTCGTAGCCTCTAAAGAAGAGTTTGTATGCCCCACGGTCTCTGAGAAATAGCCCTTCAAATATTGCTACCTTTTAGCACTTTGGACTCTTAAGGGAAATTGTCGATCCAATGTAGCTCGGAGTGATTCAGCGTATTTGGGTGCAAAAGAGGACCATCCCTAGCGTAAACGTACCCATACGAGCATTTTGGAACAGTCTGTTTGGTCGTACGAGTTGTGAAATGAAAGTTGCACCACTTTGCAATTTTACACTGCTTGCATCTGGCAACTTTTCCCTCCACTGAAAAGTCATCACCACAGGAAAACACCTCCGAGATAGCAAAAACCGAGAGAGGTTTTTGTAGATGGTCCCAACACAATCCCATAGCCTTTGATGGAGAATCTGTATGCCTCATGGTCTCCAAGAAATAGACCTTCAAAAATTGTTGCCTTTTAGCACTTTGGACTCTTAAGGGAAACTAGTGGGCAATAGACTTAACTTCTTCACAAACTTGGTTTGAAGTAATTTCATTCTTTTTGTGCATTTGAGAGACATTTTGACTGGAGGTCGGTCTATGAGCCCTATTCTATGATAAGACAAAAAGGTATTGTGGACCTATATTAAGCTACCACTCTCAATATCATACAAATTGAACCTTGGCATCAATAGACTCTATATATCAAGCTACCACAATTATGTTGATGTTAGCAGCTTCGTCGATCTCTTCCAGCCATTCCAGCACATGACAGAGCTTGGAAAAGAGAGAAGGAAGTTCGCTAGCAAAGAGGAGAGTAGAGTCCGCTTCAAGAGTAAAACATGGCACTTGCTAAGACTAAGCTCGCCTAGCCATACAAAAGTGGCATACAATATAGCCAAGTCTGCTCCAAGGAAATAATCAATGGCTTGGTATAAAGCAAATTCCACTAGCAATACATAAAGGAAAGTCCACCCTTGTTTCTTGGCACAAACACTCAGCAAAGCCCGCCCATGTTAAGAAAGGGATGTGTCAAACATGATTGAAGTCCGCCACATGCCTTGGCCATGAAACTTGACAAGGTCCACACTTACCAAAGAGTGACATGGCATAAAAGATGGAATCTTGCCAAATCCGCTTCAAGAGGATAATGAGTGTTCACACTTAGAAGAATATGAACATGGAAAGTGAATGAGTGAAGTCCGCTCAGCATGTTAAGTTTGAAATGGCAAGAGAAAAGAGGAAGTATGCCAGCCTTAAAGTGAAATTGAGCTCGCCCCTCATTTGTAAAGGGTGGAGACAGTGTATAGAATTGTTGTGATAGACTATTTTTTATAATAAAATCCCTTATGCATAATTTGATTTGAACCTCTTTTATTGTCAAATAGTTTGCATGGTTGCTTAACTTCTTCCACCATAGATTGGAGATAGATTAGAATTAGATTACACTTGGAATAAAATTTGCTTTGAAAGTTTGTTAGATGAATGCAAGATTTGATAAGCATTGATTTATGGTGGAACTTTTTCTCATACTTTCTTTGAACAGATGATTTTCCTTCAATGCGTAAAGTTAGCGTGAGCTTACTCTGTGGATTCTTAACTTTTGTCTGGATAAATATTGTTCAATTGGAAGGTAGTTATTCATGATATGAAAACCATAAGCACATTTCCTTGAAGATTGCAATGGCTTTCCATAGTTGGTGTGATTCCTGCATGGCGAAAAAAAGTTTGGTTTCGTTTCACGAAGTCAAGACCATCTCTTGAATTCTTAGGAAGTAGATTAGAACTTTTGACCCCTTGTCTCCTTTTTCAGTTTGTTTGATCTGCAACCCAAATAAAAGAGCTTCATTGTCTAGACCTTCTTTGTGAATTGAAAAAATCTAGCGTAAGTCCCCTTGTGATTACTAGAAAATCACAACGCCCATTGAGCTTACCACACGTCAAGACCTGACATAAGAAACCTTGGAATCGCCATATGATCTTCTCACAATCTTAGAATACGAGGTGGTTTTTCAAGAGAGGATAGGGTGTCTCTGGGCATTTTTATTCTGATGTACAAGTGTGTCATAAAACATGCATCAACGGGTTAAAGATAAGGATTTGACAATGCTTGCCCTCAACGGTTGCCATTGTCTTGGGAGTCCTATATTCAAGGAATTAGTGCAAGGTCCAAACTCCTGAAGTTTGATCATTTGAGGGTCGATTGCATTCATTATGCATCAAGATTGATGGTTAGAGGTGTTGGCCAAAATTCTACTAATGAAGAGATTCATGTTCTTTCCGCCCAACCTTCGAAGAAGAAAGGAAGAAGTGGAAAGAAGGGATTCTTCAAGAGAAATCGAGACAAAGGAAATGATGGTGCTCCCCCTTCCAAGAAGAAGTGAGACTTGTCCAAGATTCAATGCTTTAGGTGTGATAAGTTTGGTCACTTTTCCAAACATTGTTCAGATAGACCTAAGCATCAAGCCTCCGTTGCAGATGTAGTTGATGTTTCTCCACAGAAGAATGAATATTTGTTTTGCTCAGCATTGTCAAGCAATGTACCCACTAACACCAACACTTGGCTGATCGACAGTAGTTTTCTCAAAAAGAGGGAGTTGATTATGAAGAAACATTTGCTCCTATTGCTCGTTACACTTCTATCAGAACTATCATTTCTCTTGCTGCATCAAGAGGACGGAAGATTCATCAAATGGACGTGAAGACAACTTTTCTCAATGACTTGATTGAGGAAGAAGTTTACGTTGAGCAACCTGATGGTTTTGAGGTTCATGGGAAGGAGTCACATGTGTGTAAGCTAAAGAAGGCCTTCTATGGTCTTAAGCAGGCTCCTCATGCATGGTACGAAAGGATTGATCAGTACCTGTCTAGTTTTGGCTTCTTGAAGAATGATGCTGATTCAAATCTCTACTTCAAGGTAATCAATGGTGATGCATTAATATTGGTACTAATTCATGCTTCTAGGCTACATATATATATATATATTATTTTTACATGTTTTCTCCATTGTTCGGCCCCTACACCACAAGTAAATGGTTGCATAGTGTGTGGAATGAGGGGACATCAGGCCTGTAATTGAAATCTTTTCATCTATCAGCATCTAGTTGTTACTTATGCAATGTGAAGTAATGCTTTGAGTTTGAAAGATGTGCAATGCAATGTAATCAATAATATGAATAAATTTTTAATTATTAGTTATGTAATGTGAAGTAATTGCATAACTACTTAGGTTGACTTTATAAAAACTATATTGTAATTGAAATTTTTTCATCTATCAGCATCTAGTTGTTACTTATGCAATGTGAAGTAATGCTTTGAGTTTGAAAGATGTGCAATGCAATGTAATCAACAACATGAATAAACTACATAATATAACCATTCTTTTAATGCTATTGTACATCAAGATATTTAACCATTGCTCACTTGATTAAATTTTCAAAGAGTTTAATTATGCACATGAGGAGGCAATTAAATTTTTGATTGTCAACTTCTATATATCAAATTATCCAATAATCAAGTGTATGTCCATATACAAAATGGCATCAACACCAACTCAAACAAAATTTTACAATATGTGGCATATGCCATCCTCAAGTATTATTCAATATTTACATGCCAAAATGTCTATCTCATCCTAAACTACTGGTGGATCATCAAAATGGAGCCTCTTTGAAGCACTCGTTACCTCTGAAGGTAGCTGCACAAGAAAAGTCAAACCACAATTGAGATTAGTTATACTATATAATTTAAAATTGAATAATTAACATCAAAATCAATATACATTAAATTATAATTGAACTCTAAAATTGTAATCTTGATTACCTAAAATATCCGTCTCTTCAAAGGGTCAGGAGTCCTAGAATATGCCCCTCTCAAAGAACCGACCAAACCATTTTTTGTAATTTCAATCTAAATAGGTGAACAAAAACATAAAAGTGATCCAAGTTAGCATACAATTGTTAGTAATAGGAACATATAAATACCAAACGTAAAATAAAATGAACACATACTTCTTTAGGTTGATCTTTTTCTTTATCTCCTTTAGGTGTTTTGACACCTCCTCCTTGAGGTGCTTCAACACCTACTCCTTCAAGTGTTCCAATACGTACTGCTTTGGGCATTGTGGCACTTGTCAACAAGGATGTATAGCTCATAATTCCCTGCACATAGAAATGACAAGTACATATGAAACTACCAATCTATGTCGATGTATGTACAATCAATATAAGATCTTAAAATTATTAATTCAATCAAATTTGAGTTCAATTACCTTCCCCTTATCCAACATTGCACTTCCATAATCTGGACAAGGTTGCACCTTGCTCGCACTACATATTTCCTACAAGAGGAAAATAAGATAAACATATAAGTTATTATATAATTTCATTAATGACAATTCAAATGACAAGAAAGTATATAATAAATAAATGTAAATGAGTGAGTGCAAAAATATATATTGTGTACATGTGGAGGCCAAATGAAATGGCACTCAGGGTGCTATCCGTCACTTGTGTCAGCTCCTCTTTGGACATCAACTGTTAAATAGACCATGTAAATAAATATTAGTACAATATACTATCTCTTATTAATATTCATTTAAAAACAAATACAAGTTATGAATTCACAACTTAAATTTTACCTGTGTCACTATTCCAATGTCCCCCTCTCTAGCAAGAGAGGACTCTGTATGGTGTGCTCCACTCCCCTGCATCTGATCTATAATGTCCACATCATGGGAGTCATAATCGGAAGTGTCCAAGGGATGCTCAGCAGGCTGTACAAGAGGACCCAAGCATATCTGGCTGCACATGGAGCAAGTATGTGGTACACAAATATGTGGACCTGACGAGGATGACGCGGAAGCACTCGAGCCATCACCAACATCACCAGAATGTGGCTGAGCTACTACAGAAGCATGCAAAACCAAAAGACCACTCAAAGAGTGAATATCATGGATAGTCTGTGTGGCCGCATCCTGCATAATATCTGGATGGTATACTGAAGGTGGTGGAGGAAGGGGAGGAGGGGGAACATATGGGTGGGGTATTACTCTAACTACCCCTGGTCTATCCTGGGGCATACCTCCACCAACGCCCTGGAAGGGTTTAATGTCAAAGTAATTGACATGATGCCCTAACACAAACTCAACATATAATTTTTTTATAAAGTAAAATGGTATATCACAATTGTTGTTCGTGGTTTCAAAAAAACCATACACCAATGATCCCAAAAGTTTTCTACAATGTCTCTATGAGTGCACCATTTTATAGAAAGTTTTGGTTTATTAACATTAACCGGAAAACCAGTGCGGGGGTTAACAAATAAAGAGGCTATTTGGGCTTTGGTTATTCCGAGATCTTTCACATCATCATAGGACAATCCACATGCATAATATTCTCTCATGTCTTCTCGCCACGAATGAAAGGCATTATGTTGCAAGGAGAGGGTTTCTATGTTTTTAATTATTTCTTTCATTGTGTTTGACATCTCAGATAATCGAGGGAGTCTCGTATAAACTTCAGAAATGCCCCTTAATTGTTGCAATTTTTCACAAATTAATTCTTCAATTGATGGCTATGGAGGTGGTGGAGCGTTTGGAATTTGTGCATTTTCATTGTCAGCAACCATAATGCCTGATTAAAGATAAAAACAAATTAATCTAATTAAAATTAGACAATGTAAATGAAAATATTATAAAAATACCCTAGTTTTTTTAAAAATCCAACAAAAACCCTAGTTTTTAACAAAAATCTATAAAATTCTCTAATTTTTAATCCAAATACATAAAAAACACTATTTTTAAATCAAAATCCATTACAAACATTCAATTTTCATCAAAATCCATACTAAACTCAATTTTTCATAAAAAATCTATCACAAACCCTATTTTGAAAAATATCTATAAAAAATTAACTAAAATTACACAAATCTAATTGAAAATTTGATTAGAGAAAAGAAAAACCAAGAATCTAACCATTTGAAGATGGATTTGTGCGAAATCGGATATATGATTTGCGGAATGAAGTTTTCACTATGTGCCCGCGGTTAAACAAATGTGAAATGAGTTTTAATCAGGCCAAAATGAAATATATATGTGTGTCACAAATCGGATATCCGATATGGAAATCTAGGTTTGGGCTTTGCTTTGGTAGTGTGTATTGACACCCAAGCCACATAAAGTCAACTCGGCATTTTCGCATTTTTGAGTCGATGAAACACGTAATTTTTTCTCCATTGCCACTTTTTGGCATACCATGATCCTGCACATACCCGTAAAGTGACAGGAATTTAAAAGAAAAAAACCGTCACAAAATTTTCATATGACAAGTAGGGGTTGCCATCAAGTTCCAGGCCTAGCTGAGAGGTAATAATTTTCCAAACTCCACACGTATCAATCTTAATTACCCATTGATCCTCTAGTCATGTCCACTTGTTAAAATCTTCCTGTAATCTTCACTTCATAAATGCACCATCCTTGGCACCTTTCCTATCTTAATTCACCAAATTTGAGGTTTTGGTGCTTTTCCTAACCTTAGTTGCAAGTCTTTCTTGGTCAGCTATGTAGTTGGTGGGTCAAAAATTTTGACAACTTCGAAACTTCAAACTTTGGTTCTAAGGTTCTAAGTTTTAGTGACCACACAACATTATGGACCACTACCATTTGATGAATTTCGATGGATGACTATAGTTGCATTCTAGAAGTATATCTCTCAAGTAGTAGATTTGCGAATTGAAACCTCCAAAATTACACTAGAACCATTAGATGTGAACACATGGGGAGATTAAGGCTCATCATCGTGGTAATGAACCCGATGGGTTGGATTTTGGTGATGAGCGATAGAAGAACTTAAGTGGCAGAAATATGCATGTGCAAAAAGTTTATTTTAAAAGAGGGACTGCCTACGAAGAACATAGGACCAAGGCTTAAAAACTTAAGAACGTTTTACACAAAGGATGTAAAGTAAAATCAATATAACCATGACCATTCAATGAATTTTTGATGGATGACTGTAGTTGCATTCTAGAAGTAAATCTCTGAAGCAGTAGACTTGCGAATTGAAACCTCCAAAATAACACTAGAACCGTTAGATGCAAACACATGGCAAGATCAAGGCTCATTTCTCTCTTTTCAATGCCTCGACATATTACATTTCATTTAATTGAAATTATCAATCTTTTAGTTTTGAACATTTGAAGCGATTGATTAGACAACTCATAGCTTTAATGAAACAAGATTTGTAATAATTTTATATCCATTAAGTGGCACTGGTAGTGCTGACTAGAGTCTAGTGCTTTTGACAACTTGTCAGATTGAGGTACAATTTGCATGTAGCCAGACGTTAATCAAATTAAACATTTTAATTTTTAATTGTATAGGTAAGGCTTAAGATACATGAATTGACTAAGTTGGTTTTTTGGTTTGCGCAAATCAGGCTGGTAGTGGCATAGTGGCCCATAATTTATTAAATAGGGTTAGTAATAATGTGACATTGTAATTCAGTTGTAATAAAATAAATGGTCATAAATTTACAGTAAAGAGTTATTTTCTGAGTTTAATGTCTATGAATCTATTCAAATAAGTTTTTTTTTCCTTTGAGAAATCCAGTATTATCTATTTATGAAATAATTGCATGCAAAGGTGAAGTAAGTAGCCATTTATCACATTGCATTTGCAAAATTTGAAGTAGTGGTAGAAAATTCTAGAAAGGCAAGTTTTGGGTGAGGAGTGAAATGGAAACATCACTTGTGTTGGACATGGAGAAGCAACAATAGGCCTTCAGAGGGGAAATAATTGATAAGCGACTGTAGGGGCTAATGAATTCAACCCATCCACTCATTCTCTGGGCAACCAAGCAGGTGGTTGGGCCAGAATTTTTGAAGGCTTATCATAGAGCCAGAGAAAATACGAATATTCTGGTAATGTTTTTAGCAGTCCTTTTGCATATGGGAGTCTCGAAAGAGATAAACAAAAAATTGACCTAAATGGTCTTCATGCATGCATGGCTGGGTGACATTTATGCGGCGCTAGATAATGTAGATGAGAATAGGAAAATCCCCATGCCACAGAACTACTACATGATGTGGATGAGAGGGAGAGAGGTAATGAAGTTTCCTTTGGTCTGAACCATCAACCCAGAAGGATTTGAAAAATTGTGGGTTGAAAGGGACCATAGCATTTTCTTTCTCCTCAAGGCAGCAAGTTGACGACCAATCTCCTGCATGGGTGGGCAATGAGATTTACGGAGGATGAAGGTCTGGCAGAGGAAATTGTAGTGGGTGATGATGATTATTGGGACCTTGGAGATGGGGAAGAATGGCTTGCGAATGATCCCAAGGACCCGAAGGAAAAGTCCAAAATCCCAGCGCACCAAAAATGTGGAGTAGACTCCCCAATTATTGTAAATTGCAAGGCGTACTTGAAATGCATAGTCAGAGGATGATGATGATGAAGAGGATGATGATGAATGATAAATTTTGGTTGGGTATGATTTCAGATTTTTGTTGTTGAATAGCAATAGTAACAGTAATAGGGTAATTGAGTTAGTCCTGAGTCTTGGAGTTCCTATACTAAAATTCAAGCCAATTTTGTAATAAATTATGTAATGCATGAAAATAACGGTGGGCTAGCTGATCAGGGAAGGTCACTTGACATAAAAGGCCTTCAAGGTAGTTTTTTGAAAAATAGAAACTCATGTAATCCTTTTTTGATAATCAATATAGGGTGCTGCCCCTAGCAGTGTTTTACCTAGCAAAAAAATAAAATAATTGCATGTAGATTTAAAAGTAAAAGATAAAGCAATACACATGTATTACATTTATTTTTTCACCAGTGATCTAGCGAAAGCTTGGCCCTTGCACTTACATTTGTATTTGTACTATGTAATAATGTGACATTGTAATTTAGTTGTAATAAAGTAAATGGTTGTGCTATTAATTTGACATTGTAATTCCTTTTATTAAGTCCTTTGCAATATTAAGTGTTACTATGTTATTAATGGTTGTGCTATTAATGTGACATTGTAATTCATTTTATAAAGGCCTTGATAATTTGAAACATTAATGGTTAAAAATTAAAAAAAACTTTAAAACACATGTTTATTATTTATATTGTAAATTACTCAACCGTTCAATGAACATTTTATGTATGGTTGTATACTCAAAATAGGGAGCAAAGCAAGCTTAGTTTCTATTCCTCTGAGTTTTATAACCATGTGACATGTCACATTGTCACAGAATTCTAAGTTTTCATAACTACCCAATTCCCCGACTTGGTTCACTTTGTTGAGTAACTTAAGTTCATGCATACGTAACCTTTGAGTTACAGTGTGTGGATTTAGTTAGTGGGTCGGAGGTTTCAAAAAATTTGAAACTTCAGACTTTGGTTTTGAGGTTCCAAGTTTTAGTGACCACGCGACATGATGGACTTATCTTGCTTTTCAAAGGCGTTGTCATCTAACATCTCATTGAATGCTATGTACAAAATAAAATTGAGTTGTCTTTTCAAGAATTTCTAAAAACATGCAAGTTTAAAGGTTATCTTTTTGAGGTACGAAATTGAATACCACATTTAAAGCACGTCAGGCTATCAAAAATAATGGCATAAGTGGGTGGCAAAGTTGTACTCAGACATTTAGCCTGCATTCTCATTCTTTTCCAAGGCCAGTACTTCTCAAGTGCAAACATTATTTTTACTCAGAATTTTAGCCTGCATTCTCATTCTTTGCCAAGGCCAATACTTCTCAAGTGCAAACATTATTTTTACTCAGAATTTTAGCTTGCATTCTTGTTCTTTGCCAAGGCCAATACTTCTCATGTGCAAACATTATTTTTACTCAAACTTTTAGCCCGCATTCTCGCTCTTTGCCAAGGCCAATACTTCTTAGAATATCATGTGCAAACATCCATTCTCTGCAAATTTTTGCTCATGCAGAGTGAACGTTGGGTCGACGTAAGGGATATGACGCTCAGACCTTTTAAGTTAGACAAATTTTGGGCACGCCTGGAGAGGGACGACAAATCTGAGATAGATATAAAACTCTTAGAAAGTGGGCTAGCTCAGGATGAAGGGTTTCCAGAAGCTATGTTGAGTGTTGAAATGATAAGTGCATGTGCGAGAAGGTACATTCCGCAAACACAGGAAATTAAAGTCGTGAATGGAACTGTAATTGCAAAAATTTCTCCTGAAGCTATTTCTCGCGCATTGGGGATTCTAGAAAGGGAACATGTAGAAGACATGTCTATCATAGTGGCAAGTAAATTTTTCAAAGTGAATAAGGACTGGTGTAAGAAATCCATGGCCAAAACCTAGTTGAAGTTTGAAAAGAAAGGTAAGTCGCAACTGCTGAGTAAACTCAAAAGATTGCATTTTAAGGGAGAAATTGCAGATGCTATTGCTTTATTGCACCGTGTTGTTGGGAATGCACAAGTGTAGTTATTTGAGGATTGGATGTGTTGGTTTATCTTGATAATTTATGATGAGAACATTTTCATTGACTGGGTTGAAGTTATTTGCTCCCATTTGAATTAGCAATTAATTAATTTCCATAAGACTACTACTTTTTGTATGTTCTTACCTGATGTACATTTTAGGTAGTTAGAGGTCCTTTTGGCCTAGGTTGGAGCCGCAACGAACCCTATCTTCTGATATTCTTGTGTATAAACACTTTCCTTAGTTCACTAAATAATTTGGAATGGGTGATTTTTGTGGTGTTAATGATTCATTTTTAATGGAGGTCGTGAGGAAGCTAGATGGAAATCTAGAAATGCACCTTTCCCTTGAATCGATTTCTCTTGTATCAAAATTTGGGATTTTTTATATCCAATTTGATATGTTTTCCTATCTGAGAATAGGGCATTTTGAGAAAGCCCCATTTAAATTGCCTCGGTATCCTAAAGATTTACTGATATTTTTGGAAGTTTGTTGACAAATAGCCATGGTTAATATTAAGTATACGAACATGGGGAAATGTGGGTATATATTCCCATTGGAGACCCCTTCTTTTTTGTGCAAATCAAACCAGATGGCCAAGGGAGTTGAAGGAATTCTCAAGGAATATAACCTCCAAAATCTGTCTATGAGAGCTAATTTTGATAGTAAGGGTTTTGTGAAGCATAATCTCTATGGAGGGAGCTTATATCAACATCACCCACCTATCAAAGATTTTTGAGAAGATTGTGTCGATGAGAAGGAAGTTTTGAGAAGAGATTATATGAGGTTAACACTAAAACAGATACAAGATTTTGGTTTGTCATTTCACATTCCTAAAAATGTAGCTGAAGATTCAACAATCATAGATCCTGCATATGAAAAATTTCCTGATAAATCCCACCCTAGGGTTGATTGGAGCCAAAGTGAAATTTCAGATATGAGGGTGCATGTTGCCCTAGTGCTTAAAATAACCTAGGACTAGTTGGATGGGAAATGGTGGCAAGTTGTTGGTCCTATTCATGAGCCTAAGTCATCACAAAAGAATGAACAAGGGTCTATGCAAGCATCTGGTGCAAGTGTATTATCGAGGAAACCCTTTGTGAGGTCTTCTACTGCAAATTCTCAATCAGGAGGTGATGGTGATAAGCTAGAAGAAACAGTCAAGTTGAAGAGAATTTGTGAATAAGACAGTGTGATTTCTCCTACCCCTAAGAAGAAGACCAATCAAGGAAAACTTGTGGCTACAGATTCTAAAGCTATCTTTAAATAGATCATTGAAGATAATATCTTTCGTCCTTTGTCTGACTCTGAATTTCCCTCTTCTCTGCCTCTGGTTGATAATCCACCTATCACTCCTAACACTCCTAAAGAATCTATTAGTGGAAATGAAAATTTTGGTCTAGTAGTAGCCTCCCCAGGATAGCTGAAAAAATAGTAGAGAAGAAAAGAAAGAATATTCCTACAATGATAGTTGAAGTGGATATAGTTTCAAAGTTACTATGGGGCTAGGAGGATGTTAAGGATGGTGACTGATGCTACTTCTGGAAATTACATGTTAGAAATTGTTGAGCCTATGAAGGATTTAAATGAAGATGAAATAATGGAGGCAGACTAAAAAGTCACACATGTTGATATGGGGCCTCCAACACTAGAAGGTGATGTGTACCATGCCAATTATTTAGTCAATACCTTGATTAAAAGAGTGAAAGAACAGAGGAAAGAAAATATAAAACTGGAATCTCAAGTCCTTGCATTGAGTAACTTTATTTCTTCCATGGCCACTCCTCCTACATCTGATGAAGCCTCAAGTTCTCAGGTAGAGGGAATCTATGTGCTCTCCATAGGGAAAATTAGAAAGAATTTGAGCTATTCCAGAGCTGTTTGTGAGGGGTCGATAAAATATCTAAAGAGGCTATCTTCTTTTTGAATAAATTTGTGCTCTTTTACACTCAAGTTGTTAAGAAGAGGGAGGAGTTAGTAACAAAACTTCAGCAGCTCAGAAAAGATCAAACTAGTCTCTATGTACTCTCACAGGAAATGAAATAATTGAACTCTATGGATCCGAAGATATTAATTGGTGAGAAAATTGTGAATAATCCATGGAAATTGAATATATGTGATAATCTGGTGAAGGAAATTAATAATATACTTGATCAATATTATGAAATGTTGGTGGAAGTTAAAGAAGATTGTTGTATTCTAGGAGTGGAAATTACTGATGAGTTTGATGAAAACATTCTAGATATAAAAGAGATCTATTTGAATTTTAGAGAGATATTCAAGAAAGAAATAGTTGATCCTGCTACAATGACATGGGAGTCCTTCTCGAAACTAAGTGGAATGGAGATCCACCTGAGGACTTATAAATGTGGAGAAGAGAAAAGATCTTAGATGTTGGTTGAGTCTAAAAATGCTTTGGTAACATGGAGAACCAGGTTATAGATTACTACAACTCTAGGAATCAAAAACATCATCGCAATTGTCAGCAAACTACCAGGAATACAAGCAAAGAGTAAAGGCATAGAAGGTGTTACTAAAGGAGAAGGAGACATAACTAATTGAAAGCGAAGGAGTCAATGTTGGGAGTGGGACCTATGTTTAGTTTTTAGTTTTTATGTTATTTTCTTTAATTTGGCTCTCTTGATACTTCAAAGAATTTTTATTTTAATTTCTAAAATGATTGTCTTCAAGAAACTGTTATCAAGACAAAAAATTTAAAACTCTATATTTGCTAGTAGATTATCTATTATTGGAATGAAAGATTTTTGGATAGTTTCATTGCTGTGGAATGTTTATTTGTGAATAAATATTTTATGGTGATGGATGCGTAAGGATTTCTCAGTATAATTTAGGTGATTTGGTAGTTTAAGCTTTTATTGTTTAAGTTGGGTGGATGCCTTTATAAGTTATTTATTTTAACTATTAGCTTATGTTAGCTTATAACTTATAAGTCATGGATGTTGAACTGTTAGCTTCTGTTCAAGGAATGGATTAATAATATTCCTTTCAGTTATTTATCAAAGATTGTATGAATGGAAATGCAATAGAAATTTATAAGTAGTGTGATAAGTGTTCTTTAAATATGATGCAGAATCACATATCAAATTCAATACCATGGAATACAATATAATTTTTTTGGCTTTTCCTAACCTTAGTCGCTAGTCCTTAGAGTTTTATAACCTTGTCATGGAGTTCTAAATTTTCATAACTTCCTGATTCCCTGACTTGGTTGATGGTTCACTTTGTTGAGTTTCAAGTCTTTCCTGGTCAACTTTCTACTTGGTGGGTTGGAGGTTTTGAAAACTTTGAAACTTTAGAGTTTGGTTATAACATTCACTTTGTTGAAGCAAGAATGGAAAAGAGATAAAGAAAACTTATTATTATAACTAATAACACTATGAAGAAATGATCACTCACCTTTTAAGTCTACATTTTTGGCTTTTGTTGACTTCCGAATTGGGAAGTAGAACCTCATAACCGAACAAAATGTGTAAGAATAAATGATACTTTTGATTGTATTTATATCAATCCATGATTCCATATTTGGAAAATTTTGCGGGATTTTTAAATGGTATATTAAAAATTTGGCAAATCATGTGTGCTTATACAACGATATGTTGTAATTTTCAAGGTGAACTGTGTCCTCAAATGTAATTATTTTTTAATGTTATTGGCGAAATAGGTCCCTATGAGGAACTATTTATAATTTTAATTGGCGAAATGGGTCCTAATACAATGTTGTTTTAATAGTATTGGTGAATATGTAGGTGTTTTATTAAATTCTTTCGGGATTCTAGATGAAAATATTAGTTGGTCCAATTGAAACACATAGTTTGACAATGGTGAATTTGTTGCTTAAATATGCCTCATAAAAAAAACTCATTAGCGAATGGACATGCATTGGACCTATAGTTCATAAAATTCGGGTGATTGGACACCCTATTGGGTGTGAGAAATTCGTCAATTTCAACTTGGCCGATTCCTAGAATTCGCCAATTGGCAAAGATTCACCAATAAAGTTTTCCCTGCTAATCAATTTATCATTATCTTGGGATGTATCATTCCCAATCCTTGTGTTATTCCTATCTAAACAACACTATACTTGCATTATTGTGAATCCTCAACAATTAATCAATCAATCAGATATCCAAATATTTTGAAAACACCAAAAAAAACTTATAAATTTTAAAAATCCCAAAAATAGCCTCAAATATTCTTGAAAAAGCCCAAATATATTCAAAAATTATAAAATTTCAAAAGAAAAATAAATCATCTCCATTAATGCTTATCCATAATAAATTTTCCATCCATAATAAACTTATCATCACAATCACCTTTGAAAAAGGAATAAAAAATAGAGATAGCAATTATCAAGGCCTAGAACATTCTTGCACAAATCGTAAAGACTTGACCATTTTTAATCAAATTTAACTAGCCTACGTATCAAATTCCTACCATCATCATCAACATCAACTTCCAAACAACTGCCTTAATGGATTAATCCTTCCTATAATAGGTGTCATCCTGGATAACATCTACAATAAAAGTCTTGGGCAAGTGATATGATAGCTTTGTTTGTCTTTTGGTTTTCTCTTTTGGTTTATCTTATTTTCCTATTCTGATGATCTCTTGAGGATATCTAAAAAATGATTAGAAATAAAGGAACAGAGCATGGTCATTATTTGCATATGTTGTGTTTGTTGGATGTTCTTGTAATATGACCATGGTGAATACTTTTGTTGTGTGCGTAGAAGTCATTTCAGGCAACATAAAATAACCCTTGCATGTTAGGTTCTTTATACCTCTCTATGCATTGGTCCAAGTTTTCTCTAAACTTCTATATTACACTCATAACAAGGTTTTTGTATGTTTGGTATGAGCAAGAATACTCCTCTTGTTTGTAGAGTCAAAGTCCAAGGAATAGATACAATGGCATCCTATTTTTTCAATACCTTGGTGCACAATGTCTATTTTCCGCATTAAATTAGGATTTCTATGATGAAATTACTTACTAGTATACCCACAAGCAAAAGTATACTCATCAAATTTTCAATAGATCATTAATCATCACCCATATCCAATAATCATAATAAATGGATATTCAAAAAGTTGGATCAATACCATCTATTATTCTATCATCTGATCTATTCATTCTTCTAATCCATCCATTCATCATACTAACATTTATATCCAAGTATCATGGCATACACAAAATCATCAATAATATCTTACATCCATAAAATCATTAGGCATGCATTTTATCCTACATCAATGAATCATTATTAAAAATCATATATATCCATCAAATCATGCCATCTTTCATAGATCATTATCATACAACATCAATCATACATCAACACCATAAGAAAAAACATAAATGTCATCATATGCATATCATCCATCATATATATCCATCAAAAATATAAGTAGAAGAATCATATCTATACATTATCATATCATCATGCATCCAAAGATCATCAATAACACCAAATAATACATCATTATATGTCATCTTCATAATCATAAATACCAAAAAAAATACATCTCAACATAATAGGCATCCATCAAAACATGGATTACATAACATCATTATATAGCTACATCAAAAAAGGATCATATCTGATATATCATCAAAAATGAAAATGTCATGATACATCACATATGTGATATATACATCAAAATATATGTACATGAGGTTATCCATAGTCAATGAATATATATATATCAAAAATAAATTTGTCTACATTTTTCTATATTTGTAAAAAAATTAATAATATCTATATAATGTATATCTACATCAAACTCCCTCTCTCCTCTTGATCAAGAAGAGATTGAGGAGGAGGACCACCTGATGTTCAAGAGGGGTCTTCTACTGCTGGGCTCCCTATGAACCCTGTGCATGTCCACTTGAGCCTTATGATTTGGCCTATGAAGGCAAGCCCACTAACCCTTCATATGACCTTGTAGGACTAGGAACACTCCTTTGTGAGAATCGAGACTATCATCTATGAGCTTGAACAACAATATCATATAAAGTTCTATAATAGGTTACCTTGCTCTGAAGTGACCTAATAACTTGTATATGCTGAGAGAAAGGAATCACCTGGCCTTGGGCCGCCACCTTTGACTATAGTCACCTCACCCTCTCTTCATCTCACTCAACTATAAGCTAAGCAACATGTGCCTTTGCCTGCTAACAATGATTGATCTTTGCATCCTCATCAAGACTATTTTTATCCCTCTCTAATTTCCATTGTCTTTCTCGATAGTCTGTTGAATCAAGTACGTAGCTAGAAACCCCTCTATTTGGTACCCATCCCACTCTCTCTACGCCTAGTTACACTATAAAAGTGCAAGGGAAAGTTGTACATCATCTCCTCCTCTACCTCATCTATTTCCTTTGTCATCTCTTATACTCTCCTCTCCCTTGGGTGCTATAGAAGGCCTTGTGACCTCCTCCTCCTACTAACCCTAACCCTCTTCATCTATGACAACCTCAGCTACTATCAAGACCTGTACCTCTACACCTAGCGACACATCAAATGGCATAAGCATTAATCCTATATTGACATGTTTGTTTTCCTACATTTGGATAACAATTAAAGACCCTAAAACTACATGCAAAATAGAAATGGCCTAATAAGTATTGGGGGGTCTATTCAAATGGGCTGCTAGAACTATCGAACTATATCTTTAAGAATGAATGCCATCTTGCTAAGGTCTCTAAAGCTAAAAATCTTCCAAAGCATAAGGATTCTAAACTCAAGATGCACAAATGAGGTTGAAATGAACCCAAATACATATGTACGACCCCCAAACCCTAGGGTTTCACCAACTAGCATATTTTTTCATCGATGGTTATCTATCCTAATCAGTTTACAGGCACCCTAGGACCTCACTTTTTGTCCTCTTCTTCACTAAACTAGTCTCGTCATCCTATCAAGAGTCCAACATGAAAGTTATTTTTTTAGGCCAACCTCTTAAGGGGGCAGCCTAGCATCCTCCCATCATTCCTTCATCTGATGGGGCACAGTGTGGCATACAAAAAAATAGATTTTTTTCCAAAGAAGTAGTGTTTATGAAATAACATAGCAGATACAATGTATTAAAGAGGGATAAAATATAGACATCTAAAATTGACCAAATGTATATCACACATCACTAATCTTGTTTTTTCACCAATTCACCTCATTTTCATCAATAAACCTTGTATTTCACTTAATTTGCATTATTCACATAATTTTTATCACTTTTGTCACCCATCTTCCATTTCTCATCACTTCCATCATTTCCATCACTAATCTCATATTTTCATCATTTTCCCATCATTTTCATTATTTTTCATCATTTTCCCTCAATCATTTTTTCCCTCTATTAATTAAATCATTTTCAATTATTTATTTTTTATTTTATTCAAGGGGTAAACGCTTTTGACCAGAGCTATGAATCGGATACAACCATTCAACAATACCACCCCAACGGGGTTTGAACCTTGGTGGTAAGAACAACAATGTCACCTATAAACCATTACACCATGCCAATACCAACCATAAATTATACTTTAGTTTTTTATTTTTTAGGCTGCAGGAATCAAGTAGCACGACCCCCTATAAACTGCAGTGCGCTTGGTAAACTTTTTAACGTGACCGGCAGTGCTGGTGCGACACGCCCTCCAGTACCACGGGGGTGGGGGAGACTAGACCTCGTGACCAACCTTTTGCAATAGGAAAGATTTAGCCAACCAAGCTAGGGCCCCAACCCATTTTCAATTATTTAATTAATTCATCATATTTTTATTAATTTTCTTTTATCCCACCTAATTAAATATTTTTTAATTATTTAATTGGTTAACTATTCTTTCCTACTTACACATGGAATATTCTTTTTCAAAAAAAACATTCCCTTCCCTCAAATAATTTTGAATTATTTAGCTATTTAATTTTCCCTCTTAAAGTCATATTCCAAGGAATATTCTTTTTTTAGAATGTCTCAACTAGTTTCTTAAAACTAAGGAGATATTTTGAGTTAATTCAAAGTCTCTTCCATTCTTAACCCTTCATTTTTCATGATCTCATCTCCACCATTGATTTCAAAATATCTTAAACCAATTTCCTAGAATTGGGGAGATGTTTTGAATTAACTCAACCTCTCAATTAATCTCAATTGTTGATCTGATATGATCTCCACTATTGATTTGATGTTTTAAAATCTATAAAATCACTCATTTCCCTCATTTAATTCATCCACAATTGAAGTTTTCATGTGATAATTGAGCATTGAACATTTATCAAGCATTTTTCAAGACATTTTGTGGATTAATCAAGCATCATCATCAAGATTTTGCATCAAATAGGTCCTAATATTTGAGCAATCCACCATCAAATCAACATAATTCACAGTGGAATGCTAGGTTTGCACTACTTTTGAATTGGGGTTTGAATGTTAATTTTGATTCTAATTATCTTTTTTCTAAAGTAGGAGCACTCAATTTTATTGGTTAGTGAGTTTAATCCATTTTTTACTTGTGGGTGTTTGAATTTACTAACCCTAATTGAATTATTTATATTCCTAATCGATTTACCACTAAACCCATTACACAAGTTCATATAATCAACTTTCTTTTCAACAATACTTGACTTCTACACTAGTGCATCTATGATAGAGGTGGGGATAGTCATAGTAGTGGTAGCATGGGTAATAATGGAGAAACTATGAGAGTATGTTGGGGACTAAAAGGAAAATATACAACATAAGCAGGATTGTAAGCAACACTATAAGCAAAGGAAGAAGCCAAAACACTAACACAATGAGATGAGGGGATGGCACTAGTAGCATAGCATAGTAGGGCATAGAGGAGGAAACATGCAACTAGTGGGATGAGATATAAGTGGTACACTAATAGAAGAGGTAGAAATCACATTAGAGGAAGGAACTTGGGAGGTGGGGGTCAAATTAGAAGTGGAAACATAAGATGTAGGTACTATGAGGGGTTCTACCTTAGGATGAGGGGATAAAGGGTCAATGAAAGAGGAAGAGTGGTGGATAGAGGGGAAGAGACATCATGTAAAGAAGAAAAAGAGGTAACCATAGTACCAATGTCATGAAGAATCTATATACCAAAGAGTGTTTTGAGGAACTAATTATGAAGAGATTAGATAATTATGTAGGAGAAGTAGCATTAAGGTATTAAAAAGATAACAATCTAATTTAAGAGAAATATCATGCTTATCTACATATTATTCACAATTAAAATTGAACCTAATTATAATTAACCTTAAAATAAAAATCACTTAAGAATTTCAAAATACTTCTCCTTAAAAATAAATTAATATTTCTATTAAATATTAAAATAAACAAACTTTTAAAAAATAAAGAACTATAAAACAAAGATAAAATAAATACAAATCTTACAAATATAATCAATTTTTTATTAAAAAATTAAAAGAATATAAAAACAAAAGAATTCACCAAAACTAAAAAAGACAAACCAGCCTTCTTTTTAAACAAACTAGAAAAAAAAAAATTTAAAAATAAACTGAATATAAAACCAATCCTTGAAAGAAATTTAAGAGGAGGCTCATATCATAACCGAGATCAATGTAAGCCAAAATGAAAGGAAGAACCCGTGCAATTTACGGATTGTTCAACCACGCGGTGTTATGGAGTTACGTCACTTTGAAGTTCAAATTTCAATCTTTTTACTCGACATCAGTAATCCCTTTATACGTAAATAGATTCGTCAGAATATCCGATTTATTTTGAAGTCAGAAGTTTTGAACGAGTGAAGAGTCGAGGAAAGTTCCGACCGCCGGGGTACCATTTACAATACGCTGCTCATAAACGCAAAACGCGCCAGGCTTTACTGTATGTACAGTCCAGTCCAGGCTTTTCTGATGGTACTGCAAATGGGCAACGTCTATCCAGCCGGGGCATGGATGCATGGGCATAATGTCCATGGATGTGGCCTGCCTCACTTCACTCGCGCGTCGGAAGATACCTGCTAATTAATTAACATTCACTAGGGGAAAGGACTCAGTAGTTGTGCACCCTAACTTCGCTCTTTTAGTTATCCTAAGTGGAAATTTCAAATCACTCCCAATTTTTTACAACAGCTTACTTGGCAAGTCCCCTACTTATAACTAAGGTTTCAGGGCCACATCATCAAATATGATGCCACATCACATGCTTTTTGTCAAGGTGTTCAAAAAGGCCCCAAAAAAAAAAGGAGACCAATACTTGTGAATTCACAGCATGTTTTATTGAGCGCTGATGTGGAATCACATGATTGGTTGCTTTTTAGATCAAAGGAATACATTTTGTTTAATTATGGGTAGTGATCATCAACACTAACAACTTTAAAGTCACAACTATTGGTCCAATATTGATAAAAATATTGGGCATTATATCAACAACTACTATCACAACTATTGAAACATGCGTCCTCTCCCCTATAAACTGAGCATCCGAGGGAGGGATTACTGGCCGTTTGTAACGCAATACATACAATTATTAATATTTTAATATTTCATATTTTTTTTTATTTTTATATAATTTTTTAATTTATATTCTTTTATTTTTCAGTTATATTACATAAAAATAATGTCAACTAAAATTTAAAGGATAAACATTATATGTAATTTTTACATTTAAATTTATTTTATTTAGATTTTTTTATTTTTTTATATATATGTTTCTATATATAAATATTAACAAATTTCAAATCATTTAAATATTTTTAAATCTTAAAAAGATGTTTTATATTCTAAAATTAATTATTTATAAATTTTTAAAAGATCGAATTTCGTAAAAGAAAAATGACTAATTTAAGTTGGTCAAATTTTTATTTTTTAATACATTAAAATGTTACATTAAAAAATCATTAAGTAGGGGAAGCGAATTACACCTTTTCACCAAATTTATTTAAAAATTTTTTCTAAGAAGTCCATAAACTAAATTTAATTTATTAGAAATTATATTACACCCTTTTTCAAATTGTATAGATAACTCATTCAAGTTTTTATATGAAGTTATTTTTAAGTCTATTTTTTACAATCTTAATTGTCACTTAAAGATATTGTTTGGTTCATCATGATCTCCTATTTGCCCAAGACATAGAGTAGAAATAATTGAAGTAATGGTGATTTGTATAATAAATCAACTAAAGATAAAGTTGGATTTCCATTAGGCTTAGGGTTAGGGTTAGGAATTACAAGTTAAGGTCATGGCTAGGGCTACAATTATGATTAGGGTTAGGGTTGGGTATTATTTAGTGTTAGGGTTAGGATTTAATCATTGTTAAGATTTAATTAGGGTTAGGTTTCAATTGGTTTTCATTTTGGATTAGGGTTCTAGATAAAGTTTATGATTAAGAGTTAAAATTCAATTACGTAGGGTTTTTATCCAATTATAGGTAGGGTTCAATTAAAATAATGATTAAAGTTAGATTAGAGGTAGGGTTCTTAGGGTTAGGATTTAATGAGATTTATAGTTAGAATTAAGGTTGTCGCTAGAATTAGGATTATGAATGGGGTTATAATTATGGTTAGGGTTAGAATTATAATATTAATAATATAGAAATAATATAATATATAAATATATATTATTTATATTGTAAAAAGCAATTAAATATATAATATAATATAACAATCTTAAAATAAACTAAATGGGTTCAAATGTAAATATGATGATATATCTTGACGCAATATTATTACAAACACACAATATTAATATTATTGTCATTTTGGATTCCTATAATTGATATCTCTCCACGTTTTCTATATAGACTATGTGATAGGATAGATATGCTAGTATAATGAAATTTATTACATCTTGTGTAAATAATATATTTTAATAAAATAGAATGTCTCATTTTTATCATATATATTTTTAATTTAATAATAATTAGAACAAGTTAAGCAATAGAAAAAGATAAATTTTAAATTAAAATAAAAGAAAGTAAAAGTATAACATATCAAAAAAAACATAGTAAAAGTATAAGGATTAAAATTATTTTTAATAGCCATTTCAACATGTGAAAATAAATATGAGTGGATAATGCAAGTAAAATAATAGAAATGATTTTTTCTATTATAATCTATTAAATTGTTGATAGGACACTTTTAAATAGCAATTATATTTATTTAAAATATATATATATAATGTAAATAATATCTTTTAATAAAATAGAATGTCTCACTTTTATAATATAATGTTTTAATTGAATAATAATTAGAACAAGTTAAACAATAGGAAAATATAAATTTTAAATTAAAATAAAAGAAAGTAAAAGTATAGCATATAAAAAAAGAAGTAAAAGTATAACGTATAAAAAAAAATAAAGTAAAAGTATAAGGATTAAAATTATTTTTAATATATATTTCAACATGTGAAAATAAATATGAGTGGGTATGCAAGTAAAATTGATTTTTTTTTATTATAATCTATTAAATTGTTGATAGGATACCTTTAAATGACAATTATATTTATTTAAAAATATATATAATAATAATAATTATGAAAATATTTAATGGATGTATAAAAGAATGATAACAAGAAATATTTTTGAATTAGAAATCAGTTTTAAATATATAGATTTTATTATTTTATATAATTAATTTATAAATATTCTTATTTTTATGGAAATAATATCTTTTAATAAAATGGAATGCCTCATTTTTCCCATATATATTTTTAATTGTAGTAATCTAAATTATGCATTTTTAAATTATATTCAGTTAATTATAATAAATAATAAAATAATAATTATAAATTATATTAAAGTATAAATATATTAAAATGTTATTTAAAATAAAAACATACAAAATAAACATATTGATAATAAATCTATAATTATTTAATCTTTCATTTTTTAAAATACATTTTTTTTTGAAAATATGTGTTATGTGTTTTTTATTTATGATTTTCTATATAATTTAATAGATTTTGATAAACATATTTTCGATTAATAGTTTGTTCCTTATCTTGACCTCCATACACTTGTATCTTACATACACTACATAAATCTATTAACAATATCATAATTTATAAAAGAATGAAAGAATGAATTTCAAACATAATCTTTTTTAAATAATAGAATTAGAAAGTAAATATTATTTATATATTGAAAACATTATTTGATATAATAATTTATGTATTGTCTAATTTGTTGCAGTATAAACATGTATTAAGTTTGAGTTCATAATTATAAAAAATATTAAAATTAAAACACTATTATTAATAAATAATGTTTTGAATTATATCAACTCATATAAAATCTTCCTTCTTTAGATCTTCACATTCCTTTTCACTTTGGCATTTGAACAACATTCTTTATATCTTTTTGAAATTTTACGATAACAAATGTTGAGAAATTTTTTAACATGTAGAGTTCTAAAAATATTTAAATATAAATTTATTATTATCATTATCTTTTATAATTATTTAGAATCTTATTACTTTTTGATAATCGATTTCCTATCATTAACCATTGAGTTAGACTTCTTTTGTTAATATCATTCTCTCTCTTTTTAATCATTATTTTTATTATTGATTATATTTTAAAAGTGGATAATA
The DNA here is from genome assembly GCA_007258455.2 of Sequoia sempervirens. Classification (NCBI taxonomy): domain Eukaryota; kingdom Viridiplantae; phylum Streptophyta; class Pinopsida; order Cupressales; family Cupressaceae; genus Sequoia; species Sequoia sempervirens. The sequence continues at coordinate 226,116,114 of VDFB02000002.1, forward strand.
TTTTTGAATTTTCTTTTATTGCTTTCTTTTATTAAAAAATAAGATTTTTTTTTTTTTTTTGTTTCACGCTCACACTAATTTTAAATGGAAATTGGAACAAGTATGTAAATTTTTCCATTAAAAATAATAGTAATAATTTATTTACTTATTTTAAAAATAAGTTTAATGTATATTTTTTATGTAACTTTTTATTTTAAATTTTGCTGAAGGGGTATGACAAATTCATCTAAATAAAGTGCACATAACCTTAGTCTAATAGTTGAAGTTGCTAAATTTGGGCATTATTACTTTCAATTTTGTTATTGGTTTCTTAATATAATAATAATTTATTTTATCTATTTTCTATCTATCTATATATTTATGAGGATACATGAATTATAAAGAGCCCACCATAAAAGATGAAGGTTGACTCAAAATAGTGTAAATTTGGTAGAATGAATATGCTTAATCTTTTAACAAAAAATTGATCAAATATCAATCAACCAACTAAAATCATTATACAACAAAAAAAACAAATAATTATCTTAAAAAATATTATACGTATATAATCTATAATATATATTTTTAATATCTATATTGAAATTGAAAAAATGATTTGATCTTTCAAAAGAAGAATGTGGAATGCAATAACCATGTTAGTATTTCTTTAAATAATAACTTGTTGGCTATAAAGGTTAAATTCAATCCATTTCTTAGCCACAAATAGGAGCTTAAATTTTGACACAAAGATAAACGAAATATATATATATATATATATATACTTACTTATATTATTTTTAAATGTTGCAATCATTTCATGTGTGAATATGGTTAAAGATAAAAGAGTGATTTTTCTTTCTTCCTTACATTCATATTCATATTTCTATTAATCAAAACAACTCATCTCAAATTATCAACTATTTAAGCTATATTTTATTATTATTAATTCATACATAAGATACATTTTAAAGTTTGAGACAACATTTTCAATATTTATGAGGTTCTAAAGTTTATAATAAAAGATGATTGGTTAATTAAAAAATATTGAAGCCAAATAGTATTATCATTAAAAATCAATAAATTAATGATATAACATTGAGTCATATTCATAATAGTTGAATTGAATCAAAAGATTTATTCTATTGTTAATTTAATCTAATAAAAAAATGATTTAAATAAATATTGTTCTTGTTAATACTTAATTTAGGTTCATGAGAGCATATGATCTTATTAATATGGTAGGTAAAATTTATCTAGTTTTCTAATTAACTAGATATTAAGAGGTTATATGGATTATTTTTTAAAAATCAAAATTTTAATTCCTTTATATCAAAAAATGTAAAAGAAAAATTAAAAAAATTAATAACAATTCAAGGTGACCCTAGAGAATCTTTTCTAAATAAAAATAATATATAGAGAAATATTAATGTAGAATTTATACAAAACAATTATTATATCATAACTTTATATAATATACAATATTAAATTAATATATATGATGACATTTGTACCCTATCTATTTAGCATATTTGATGTTTACTCAACTCAAAATAATAAATAAAATTCAACAATAAAACATAACTATTTAAAGGAAGTATGATATTAGACATAAAAAATAAATAAATAAATAAATTCACTCCATCAAATAGTGTTTGAATGTAATTGATTTTACCTTATAGTTGCTTTAAACAACTTTTTTCTTTTTGTTAAATTTCATTTTTTATTTACAATCAAATAGACAACTAATATATTGATAATTTGAGATGAGTTGTTTTGATTAATAGAAATATGTGTGATAGGTCGAATTAGGTGGTTAGAAAGCAAGCAACAAGCCAAAAGAAGTGCAAATAAACAACTTAAAACAACCTACACTTCAAGATTAGCCTAAGTTGGAAACAAAACAAGACAAAGCCACAAAATGGAACTTTATACCTTGCGTTGAGTCGATCCTTTGGTTGGCCCTTCGAGCTTTGACGTGTATGCTCCTTGGATGACAAGATGCAAGCTAGATGAGGATGTGAAGATGGATGCAAGTGGATGAAAATGTGAAAATGGCTAAGTAGAGGTTGAGAAACAAAACTGCAAGAGTTTGGCTAGCACAAATGATCTCCCCAAAATGAGAGAAAAGAGGGGGGATTTATAGGATTTTTGGGAAATCCTAGGAGAAATGGACGGTTGAGATTGATCCACCAAATATCAAGATGTAGGGCTAAGGTGAGTTGAGAACTCACAAGCCCTCACATCTTGACATGTGGCATGTGATAAAGCCCTAAAAGGTGAAGTGGACATGAGGTGGAAGGAAAAGGACATGACATGGAGAGGGGTACAAAGTACCTTGGGATTGGACAAGATCTCCTCATAAAGGAGGTCCTTGTCCCCATGTGGGTGATAGGACAAGTAGGGAATTAAAAATTCCTCAAATATCCTTATGGGGATGAGAGAAAGAATAAAGAATGAATAAATGACATGTGGGGAAAAGTGAAGGAATTAAAAATTCCTTTTGGGTGCCTTGGGGGATTAAAAGGTGAATTAAAAATTCACATGGGGAAGGGGGATGTCTTGTCCAAAAGGAGAAAGCCTTTAATAAGGTTGACTTAAGGACATGTGCCATAAATAGGATGAGGATTAGGTTAGGCTAATCAAATGATTAAGGTTGTGCAAGTACCCAGTTAGATAGGTTAATGACTGATTAGAGGCAAGTGGGAAATTATGGAGGATGTGACCTTAATGATGATTAAGGGTGTGCACATGCTAACCCTGGTTAATTAGAAGAAAATGAAGTATTTAAAATGGATTAAGGATCAACTTGCAAAAGTTGGAGGATGTGACCATGAGAGAGAAAAGATGAATTAAAAATGAATTTTAATTCAAAAGGGGAATATGACTAAATTAAATAAAAAGACATATTTATTTAATTTAGAGGAGGAAGAGGGGCAAAGTATTAAATTGAATACTTTAGGACCTTTGTGCAAGATGCAGGGTATTAATTAAACACCTGGTTTAATTAATATTGACAAAGGGGATGAGCAACCGGATGAACAAGGAGACGCGTTTGATCATATGGAAGTGATCAAAATTAGACGTCTACATTTTGCCCCTCTTTGAAAGACTATTAGAATAATAGGGTTTTGAAGAAAAATAGGATGCAGATGACTCTATAGAGAAAGAGACCAGAAAAAGAGATGCCCCAGCATGGGGGAACGCGCATGAGCTGCCCCGAACGGAGAGAATGCGGAGAGGATGCCCCAGTCAAGGAAAGGTAGGGTTAGAGCGACGGGTTAGGAGGGAATGGTAGGGTATGCCCCCTCGAGAAGGGGGACGGGGAGGAAAAGGGAGCCTCGGTCAACTTCTCGAAAGTATAGAGTGGTACGTGTTGTTGAAAAGAGCACGGAAAAACGAGAAGAACGGCGCTTGAACAGAGTCAATCGGATATACGGTGTGCAAATGGCGGCCCCGGGAAGAAAGAGCTTGGATGAATTAATCGGCGGGATTTTTTGGTTTAAAAAAAAGAAAAAAATGACCATGAGGTGAAAAAGTGAAAAGGGGATAAAAGGTAATTGGGGACTTACCTTGGGTCCATTGTGACAGTTGGCAAGTGGAGAAAGAGGAGAGAGAGACGAGGAGGCGAGCGAGAGCGGACATCATGCCGGAGTACGACAGTGACGTCATTCACCGGGCGGACGAGAGACGGATATTTTTCACCCATTGCGCGGTACCCCGCCAGGTTAGCTCAAAACCAGACTGTGGATTTTTATTTTGTGTTTTTTTGACATTTTGGCACGTATTTTCGAAAAACAAAAACATGGGTTTTTTGCGGGGCGTCGAAAAATGAAATGGGTAGAAAAAAATTTTCTGGGTTGCCTCGGGATGCGCGCTACGGGGGGTCAAATCTGGGCGGACGCGGCCCAGTCCGCCGCCGCCGGCGGCCCAGTCCACCGCCGCGGGGGCGGATCCATCACGCAAAGTAACCAAGCCAACACTTGATAGCGCCGCCCCACTATCATAAGGGACTAGCCCGCCACTGCGTCGGCCGGGTTCGGTGGTCACGGGCGACTGACTGCCATCGGTGCATGGGGCCGCTGCGGGCAAGGGCTTTACTCGCCCTTCCACTGCTGTGGCGAGCCACCACCACGGGCAAAGCGCCCCAGTACTGTGCCGCCACCGTGGTGGCGGAGCCGCCGCCGCGGGGGCGGACCAGCCTGCCGCCGTGGGTGGTAGATGAATCCGCCGCCGTCGGGGACAGACCAGTCCGCCGCCGCCGGTGGTGGACGAATTCGCCGCCGCCGCGGGGGGGAGGAGAGGGAAGGAGAGGGGAGGGGAGAAGGGGAGGAGGATGGGTGGGGAAAAGGGGAGAGGGATGGGGGGAGGAGGGGAAAAGGGGATGGGGTGTAGGAAAATAGGATAGGGGAGGGGGATGGCAGGTTTAGAAAAAATAGTATGGAGGGGGTTGGGGGAGTAGGAAAAGGGGGTAGGGAAGGGGGATGCGGGGTTAGAAAAAAATATTATGGAGGGGGGAGCGGGGCATAGGGAGTAGGAAAATAGGATAGGGTGGGGATGGAGGGTAGGAAAATAGGATAGGGGAGGGGGATGAGGGGTTAGAAAAAATAGGACGGGGTGGGGATGGAGGGTAGGAAAATAGGATAGGGGAGGGGGATGGAGGGTAGGAAAATAGGATAGGGTGGGGATGGAGGGTAGGAAAATAGGATAGGGGAGGGGGATGGAGGGTAGGAAAATAGGATAGGGTGGGGATGGAAATAAAATAAAATATGACAAAGACATGTTTTCTGTGTGCAGAAAACAAGAATTTTGCGCATTCGAGAGAGGCGATCGGGGGTGCTGAGGAGATGCATGGCGAGGATGACCGGAGAGGATCATCAGAGGCTAGCAGAGGCCGGACTATTACACCTGTTGACATACCCGACGATTAAGGCCCATGGAGCCATGCTGATGACCTTGATAGAGTGATGGGATTCAGAGACGTCGACATTTCACTTGCCGACAGGGGAGATGACGGTGACGCTAGAGGACGTGTGGTGGATCCTGAGGCTTCCGATATCCGGGCTCCCGATTAGCGAGTGCTGGTCAGAGGACACAGCGCTGGAGGAGTCTTTGTGTGTGGTGTTTGGTAGTGACGAGCTACCGAGGTGGCGGGGGCAGTTAGATGTGGACAGGATGGTGGGATGCAGGGTGCCGGTACTATCGTTGTACCTGGCCGGGCTGATTAGTGGCATACTATTGCCGGACCGGGGTGGTCGGTATTTGCCTATGAGGGCGGTCGAGGTGATCCGGCACATCATCGAGGGCCGGGAGGGGCAGTTTGCGTGGGGGACGTGCATATTAGCCCAGCTGTATCGGGACATGCACGTGATTTGCTACAGGAGACAGTTGAGCGTGACCCATGTGACATTACTACAGGTGTGGGCCTGGGAGCATATCCGCATTACCAGGTCGATTATGGTGAGAGTGGGGGAGGAGGATGACACGCAGCCTATGGCGTGGTGGTGGGGAGCAGAGGCAGGGGTGCTAGTGCAGTATATAGAGATGCAGGAGGTGGACGTATGGAGGAGGCGGTTTGATGATGTGCAGGCGGTAGATATAATATGGAGGCCATATATGCTGCGGCAATTCAGGGGGTGGTCGAGGGGGAGGGACTGCATAGTGGGTATTTCTACACTCGATGCTACATGATTGGTAGCAGGCCATACATAGTGGAGTTGCATCGACCTGATCGAGTGACGAGGCAGTTCGGAGTGAGACAGGACATTCCAGCAGGTCGAGTGCGGTTTGCCCGACAGGTACGGGAGCAGCAGGTATGTGGAGACAGGCTAAACCTGCGTAGTGTATGGAGTGACATCGAGAGACTAGTGTTCAGGCCCTACCCGGATAGGCGAGAGGGGCCACGAGATGCAGGGACGACAGATCGGTATGAGGAGTGGTTCAGACGACATCCAGTGGAGCGGATTACACTAGCCGTGCCGATTGCGGAGGCACGAGGATTCGGGTCAAAGGACAAGGGGGGAGTGTGGGTGATTAGGCTGCGCGAACCACTGAGGGGGGGCAGAGCAGGACAGGGAGCACAGGAGCAGGTGATAGGCAGGCGGATGAGACTACGACAGCGGAGAGGTCGAGGAGGCAACAGAGGAGAGGGGATAGGGGCGGAGACAGAGGAGGTGAGAGGTGCTGGGGCAGAGGAGGTGGGAGTCAGGAGGCCGAGAGGTCGAGGAGGAGCACAAGGTACACAGGGTGAGGCCAGCGGGGCCAGAGGAGAGGATATTGCGGAGGCTGAGGTGGTGTAGGGGGCAGAGGATGAGGCCGAGGAGGCGGCGGAGAGAAGGCCGAGAGCTCGAGGACGGAGTCGACAGGAGAGGAGACTGAGGGCCCGAGGACAGAGTCGACAGGAGAGGAGGCCGAGAGCCCGAGGAGGAGAGTCACAGGGGACACAGGGTGAGGCCAGCGGGGCCGGAGGGGAGGAGATTGGACAGGAGACAGCCAGGATGACTAGCAGGCAGGAGGCAGACAGAGCTAGAGAGGAGGCAGACAGAGACCTGGGAGGGTAGGAAACAGCTGGCGGGGAGGAGACACATGGAGCCCGGGAGGAGGTGTACAGAGACTTAGGAGGACAGGGGGCAGGAGCCAGCTAGAGAGGAGGCAGACAGAGACCTGGGAGGGCAGGAGACAGCTGGCGGGGAGGAGACACATGGAGCCCGGGAGGAGGTGGACAGAGACTTAGGAGGGCAGGAGACAGCTAGCGGGGAGGAGACACATGGAGCCCGGGAGGAGGTGGACAGAGACTTAGGAGGACAGGGGGGCAGGAGCCAGCTGGCGGGGAGGAGGCACAGCCACAGCAGGGATCTCCTAGGGTGATAGATCTGGACGCGATGGAGAGTGAGGGGTACTCAGCCGAGAGTGAGGGGTATCATCCGCAGGAGATGGAGATCGACTCAGATGTGCATGATATAGCACCGGTAGACGCGGCGCCACCCGCAGGGGAGGATCCAGTGGCAGTGCTGAGAGATACAGTGGAGAGGCTGCGACAGAGCGAGCAGCGGGTGCAGGAGGCAGGGACAGAGCGGATCGCGGTAGAGGCAGAGAGGGATGAGTGGCGGGCCCGATTTGCTCAGGGGGAGAGAGACTACATGGAGCTAGTTATGCTAGCGTCAGAGCAGGAGCGGAGATTGGTGAGGGAGAGGGATGAGAGCCGGGATGAGGCCGTGGACCTGCGGGTTGAGGTGGAGAGGTTGCAGGCAGAGGTGTATAGCAGGGAGACAGGGGATGCTGAGAGTATGCAGATAGAGCTAGTAGAGCTCAGGGATAGGGTGCGTATAGTGGAGGCCGAGAGAGGGGTGTTACAGGCACAGGTGGAGGAGTTAGAGGCTGGGAGAGATGTGCTACAGGCACAGGTTCAGGTAGCAGAGAATGAGAGGCAGGTGGCCGAGTCAGAGGCACAGTCGCTACGCACAGAGAGAGAGATACAGCGACAGCACAGGCATCTAGCTTGCGACGAGAGCGGGATTCGGCTGAGCTGAGATTGCAGGCCCTACAGAGGGACAGAGATGCAGCAGTGGCACGAGGACAGGCTGCACAGAGGGAGAGGGATGCTGCAGAGTCGCGGATGCAGACCTTACAGGGCGAGAGGGATGCAGCACGAGCTCAGTTACAGGGGGTGCTGGTTGAGGGGGGAGGTGCAGGGACAGATGTACAGGAGCTGCACACACAGTTACAGGCGATGCAGGCCGAGAGGGATAGAGGCTCTGAGCAGATACGACAGTTGATACTAGCTCAGGAGGCCTGGGCATGGGAGCGGCGGGCTATCAGTGCAGATCGAGATCGGTATAGGCATGAGAGGAATGCCGCGAGACTGGAGAAAGTGACAGCGGATGAGTTTATGCAAAGAAAGAAGCATCGAGAGGGGCAGTGAGCAAAGGCGTTCCATTCAGCACAACAGACAACAGCACTACGTTAGTCAGGCTCCATTGCCACTAGGGCCATCCCAGTCACTAGGGACACGCACCAGGGGTTTTAGCGACTACCGACGGACTCCGTCTCCATACGATGGTTATCAGGGGACACCTACCCGTGAGTACCAGGGGACACCCACCTGCGAGTACCAGGGGACACCAGCACATAGAGGGTCAGCACCCGATTCTCCGCAGAAGTCAGATGTGGGCAGCTCACAATAGAGCAGACAGATGCAAGACATTGGTTATTTTTGGCAGATATAGGATGGGTGGTTTGTTCATGTCGCCAGAGAGCAGATGTGATCCACATCTCTGGATTTTGTACTTTATTATGCGATATATGATGGAGATGTATTGCATCATGATATTGTATTAGTTTGATTATATAATGGTCTGTATTGACATTATGCAGGATATTTTCTTTATGCAGCTATATGAGATGATTCATGATGTGATTCTGCATGCATATATATATACACATGTTTATATGGATGACTTATGTTTTTATGCTGTATGTTTGTATGGATGGATGATTTATGATTGAAGCAAACGTGTTTATGATTTATGATGTATGTATGCCCATGTTTATATGATTTATGATGTATGATTGATGGATGGACGATTTATGTATGTTTATATGATGTATGATGTATGATTTATGGATGCACATGTGGATGGACGATTTATGTATGTTTATATGATTTATGATGTATGATTGATGGATGTACATGTTTATATGATTTATTGATGCAATTATATGTCAATAACGACTGTTATGAGGATGCGGGTAGGCGATAGGCGGATGGAAGATTGCATTTGCCAAAAACAACCATTAATATCCTGAGAGGAAGAGGACCAACTAGAGGAACAAAGAACAAGAGTACTTGCACAACCGAAATCATAAGTTGTGGTTATGGTGGAAATGAAGGGTGCATGCAAAGTGGTGGAAATGCAGCGAAAATGAGATTTTGCCATCTTTGGAGCATTGATTTTTACTATAGCATAGGGTACCAAACACCTTGATATAGAAGACCAAGGCGAGCGAGTACTCTAGCATGAAACAAACACAGCAAACAATAAGGTTATCCCAACACCCCGAGGTCATGATGACCTCGGTCGGGCCTGGTGCTGTAATAACCAAAAACACACAAAGTTGTCCCCGCGTAACACAAGACCTAGAGATCTCGGGGGGTCTTACGAGGGACAACCGAAAAGACAGCCGATAAAACAAAAGATCAAGGTATGCCCCCATTTCAGTAGGTCAAAGCACGCCTTGATATGATGGACCAAGGTGACTTTGACAAGTGATAGGAAGGAACCCAAAATGATAAACAAAATCCGAAAGCATCAAAAGATCAAAATCAAGACAATAGGTCCTTTGCCATAGGATCACGGTGATGGATGTGATTGAGGAGGTCTGTTAGGAAGGGTTCATCCTGTTGAGACCAAAGGTGGATGCGAGATAAGGTGACCCAGTTGGTGTGGGATATTACCGGGGGACAAGATCTTGTAACGCAAAGGAATTTCGTTTGTTAAGAACTGGTAGATGTGGGCGCAACTTGATAACGAAGCTCAAAAGACTGACATAACCTACAGACCTAGGGGCTCGGGGGCTGATCATAGATTAGCCTTGCCTACGTGAAAGCGCAGAGCCCTCGTAGTTCCAGGAAAGACCATGGAAAAAATGGAAAGAAGACAAATGGTGACCGATGATGATGGACGAATGCCCCGGGGGTGAATCAAATGATCGACCTTGCCTACGTGACAATGTAGGGGCAACGTAGTTCGACAAACGGACTCGACAAGATGGGACCTAGGTGAAGACCGACACGATGGATGATTCTACCCAATGACACGAGTGTGAATGACGTAAGCTCAGAGTGGGATACCGAAAAAAAGCTCGGGAATGGGGGATAGACTCGATGGGTCGTCCAATGCTCAATCAATATTTACCAAACAGTCCGGGATGAGATGGGTGAGGACAATAGTGCGGATGACGGCATAAAATAACTAGGATGTCAGGTAGATAATGATTAAGCCCTCTATGGATGACGCCTGTTGCCAGGTTTTCACCATCCATACTTATCCAAGGCGCCACCAAGAGGTGGTTTTCACCATAGGACGGATTTATTTTTCTTGACTATTTTTAAATTTTTGACTTTTATTTTTATTTTTATTTTTTTTGTTTTTTATTATTATTTTTTTCTAGATTTTTTAGATTTTTTAGATTTTTTAGATTTTTGACCAGGTGGGGTAACCGAGCAGACTTAGGAGTAGAACTTTTTCAAATGCATGACATTGATAGGCTCATCAAGGGGGTCTCCTTCAAGAGTAGTCAACCTGTATGCCCCTGATCCATATTTAGCAGCTATGATATAGGGCCCCAACCAATTTGCCTCAAATTTTCCTTTCTTGTCTCGGTCTCGCTGAGTACGTTGGTTCTCTTTAAGGACAAGCTCGCCCACCTGGAATTGGCGAGGACGAACCTTCTTGTTGTAACTACGCTTGAGGCGATTCTGATATGCTTGCAGATGATCGTAGGCCTTTATTCTGCGTTCGTCTAGTAACTCTAGCTGTGCAAGCCGTGCAACACGAGCATCCTCTTCACTGATGAGGTTCTTAAGAGAGATTCTCAATGATGGTATTTCAACCTCGATTGGCAAGACAGCTTCGGCACCAAACACCAGAGAGTAGGGAGTGGCGCCTGTTGGGGTGCAGATGGATGTGCGATATGCCCAGAGGGCAGGATGAATGTGGAGGTGCCAATCTCGTCCAGTGTGATTGACAACCTTTTTGAGAATACGAATGAGGGTTTTGTTGGTCGCTTCTGCCTGACCATTACCCTGGGGGTAATAAGGTGTTGACCAACGGTGCTGAATATGGAAGGTTTCGCATAGGTGTTTCATGGCTTGGTTCTTGAATGGTTTGCCGTTGTCGGAAATGATTGTGGATGGGATACCATATCTGCAGAGAATATGGTAAAGGATGAATTTGGAGATCTGAATGCCGGTGATTTGTGAGAGGGGTATTGCCTCTACCCACTTGGTAAAATACTCCGTGGCGGTGATTATGAAGGTATGGCCGTCGGATGATGGTGGATGAATCTTGCCAATCAAGTCGAAACCCCATTGAGAAAATGGCCATGGTGCCAGGAGGGGCTGAAGATCTTGTGCTGGAGCATGGATTAAATCTGTGTGTTGCTGGCATGGAAGACACTTTTTCACAAACTCACAAGCATCATGTTCCAACGTAGGCCAATAATATCCAGCCCGTAGGATCCTTTTGGCTAAAGCCATACCATTTGAATGGGCTCCACAAACACCGCCATGTACCTCCGTTAATGTAGTATGGGCTTCGGTCTCATTTAGACATCTAAGGAGGATTCCATCATACCCACGACGATAAAGCGTATCTCCGACGATGACGTATCGAGAAGAGCGATGGATGAAGGATTTGCGTTGGTTACGGGTAAGGTCCGGGGGTATAGTGTTATCACGGAGGTAGGCATAGATGTCTTGGTACCATGGGGAGGTGGGACCCACAATTTCGCACACCATTTCAGTCTCAGGGATATCGTATGCTGGGATTAATAGTTGTTCTACAAGAAACTCGCACTCTGTTCGATCCTTGGGCATGTCCAGGAGGGAGCCGATAGTGGCCATCGCATCAGCTGCTTTGTTTCGTACCCTGGGAATCTGTTCAAATTGTATGGAGGTGAAGTATTTCTTGAAATCATCCACCATGCGCTTGTAGGGTAACAACTTATCATCCTTGGTTAGAAACTCATCATTAACTTGCCTAATGACTAGCAAGGAATCACCGAAGACTTTCAACTGAGTTATGTGCCACTGTTTGGCAATTTGAGACCGGTGAGGAGAGCTTCGTATTCGGCCATGTTGTTGGTACATGGGAACGCTATCCTGAATGACTTGGGAATGTAGTCACCTTGAGGGGTAACTAATAAAATTCCTGCCCCCGATCCATTATGTGTATATGATCCGTCAAAATATAGTGTCCACATGGGGGTTTCCTCAACTGAAAAGACTTCCTCATCAGGGAATTCTGTGATCAATGGGTGAGTGTCAACTAGAGGAGCTTCCGCCAACTGATCTGCAATTATCTGCCCTTTGATAGCCTTGCGATCCACGTATTCTATGTCAAATTCACTGAGGAGCATGACCCACTTAGCCATGCGGCCAGTCAGAGTAGTTCTAGATAACAGGTATTTCAATGGGTCGATCTTGGCGATTAACTTGACTGGGTGACTGAGCATGTAATGGCAGAGCTTCTGTGTACTGAAGACTAGTGCGAGGCACGCTTTTTCCATGGGAGAGTAGTTTATCTCGTAGCCAACCAGTGTCCGACTGATATAGTAGACTGCCCTTTCTTTTGACGACTCATCATGCTGCGCCAACAATGCCCCCAGTGCGACTGAAGTGGCGGAGATGTAGAGCAAGAGGGGCTTGCCGGGAATAGGTGGCATCAATATTGGTGGATGGGCCAAATATTCCTTAATCTTGTCGAATCCCATCTGACATTGCGGGTTCCATCGGAAGGTGGAATCCTTTTTTAGAAGATGAGTGAATGGTTGACACTTGTCTGCCAGCTGGGCAATGAAGCGGCGGATGGACTGCATTTTTCCCTGAAGGCTTCTTAACTGTTTGAGATTGCGTGGAGGGGGCATGTCTAGGATAGCCTTTACCTTAGTGGGATCAACTTCAATGCCCCTGCGAGAGACTATGAAACCCAACAACTTTCCAGAAGTGACCCCAAAGACACATTTTTTTGGATTCAGTCGCAACTTATAATGCTCTAACTGCTCAAATATCTTCTTCAGGATGGCAGGATGTTCTGCTCGTGTTCTAGATTTCCCTAATAGGTCATCAACATAGTCTTCCATGATGATATGTATGAGGTCATGGAAGATGACCATCATTTCCGCCCCTGCATTTTTGAGACCGAAGGGCATAACATTGTAGCAGAAGGTGCCCCAAGGAGTGGTGAAGGCGGTTTTGTGTTGGTCTTCAGGTGCAATTCGAATCTGGTTATACCCGGAGAAGCCATCCATAAGGGACAACATCTCATGTCCTGCTGTTAGGGTCGACCAACATGTCAATATTGGGCAGGGGGGAAGTCATCTTTTGGACAGCATTGTTGAGATCCCTGAAGTCCGTACATATCTGAATGTCACCATTTGGTTTAGCTACTGGCACTATGTTGGAGATCCATTCGGAGTAGTCAATTGGTCTGATAAATCCTGCCTCCAGTAACTTCTCTAATTCCTTCTTGACTAACAATGCAACTTGCGGATGCATCTTGCGGAGTTTTTGCTTGACAGGTTTAGCATCTGGGCGGATGTCCAGGTGATGAACCACCAAGGTGGGATCTAAGCCTGGCATGTCCGAGTATGACCAAGCAAAGTTAACAACTCCCTCCTGGAGTAGCTGTGCAAAGATCGGAAACTCTTGTTCGGAGAGTGACTTGGCTACATAGGTGATCTGGGGATTTTCAGCAGTTCCCAAATTAATCTCTTGCGTTTCTTCAATCAGAACAGATGATCTGGCAGATAGCTGAGTTCCCATAAGGGGAAGATGAACATCTCCATCTTCTAGCGCCTCTTCGAGGTTTTCGCCATCAGATGCGTCCTTTATTTTTACTTTTTCAAGGTCACGAAGTGCCTCAGGGAGGTTTTCACTAGATGACCGTTTGTTATTTTTCTTATTCTTACTTTTGCGACTGGAGTGTTCATCCTCCCCCAATCCCATAAGGTTAACATAGGTATCCGCAGACATACTGATAGGTGTGCTAGTTCGTAGGTCCCAATCAATGAGCTCAAGATGGCGAAGGGATAGGCTAATAGTGCAGACGGATAGGCATTCGAACATGGAAGATAGGTCGGCATGATCGACATCATCGTACGCACGTATGATGGATTCCTCCTCGGGTATGTCCTCCAATAAGCCGTTGTCCACAACTACACTATTGGAAGCATTAGACGATGTTTCGGGGCCTTTTTGCTTTCTGTCATACCCAATGCCCACATTTTTTGATAGCGGAGATGTATCAATGGGTTGTAACCGCCCTTGTTCTTGCTTTCCCAGGCCTCTGCCTTGATAGTTATGCTTTTCCACAAACTTTGTCGGCCAGGGGTACTTTTCTTGGAAGTATTCTTTGAGAGGAGTTTCCGGCTGAGGCTCTTCTCGATAAACCCATTGGCTTATGTCTTCTTCGGGCGCATCTGTCTTGATACTTGGGGATACAAAAGTGGTAGTAGGGATGTTGTTGCCACGGAAGGTGACAGTCTTGTCCTCTTTTGGGGTAGCATGGGAAGGTTGACCATACTCGTGTGGTGATGGTGGCATGGTCGCTACATTAAGAGCAGTATGCATTTCATACTCGCCACACCCTTTGTCAATGATCTGGACTTTTGTGACGGTAGGATCAGTGGAGGATGGCGTGGTTATGACGGTGGATGGTGGATTAACGGGTGATGGCCGAGATGCCCCCATTTCAACCCCAGGACAATAATGCAAATGGGGAAATGATGTCTCTAGGGCATGGCAATATTCGAACGGTTGGGGATCGGCATAGATGGTGACCTCTTGTCCGTTGACTGGGAATTTGAGGCACCGATGGTAGGTGGAAGGCACGGCTTGCATAGCATGGAGCCATGGACGGCCGAGGAGGAGATTATATGGTAAGTCCAGATCAAGGACATGGCAGGTGATGTACTGAACTACCGGTCCCACTTGGACCGGAAGATTGATGATCCCTTCTGAATTTCTTTCTGCATTGTCATAAGCCTTGATTGTAATAATCTGGTTACTTAGGTCCGCTTGAGTATACCCCACCTACTTTATGAATTTTAAAGTGCACAAGTTGAGGGCAGAGCCATTATCTACCAAGACCCTTTTTATTTTATGTCGAGCGACTACAACTTCAATATGTAAGGGGCGATTGTGATTAGCATCAATGTTGGGCATATCATCGTGGCTGAAGTGTAGTTGGTGAGATGAAGCTAGGTGTCCTACCAAGGCTTGAAACTGTGTAGGATCTATATTATTAGGCACATGGGTTTCCTGTAGGGCTCTATTAAGGATTTCTTGATACATGGGGGAAGACTTGAGTAAATCCAAGATGGAGATATGCGCAGGGGTCTTTCCCAAGTGATCAAGGATATTGTACTGGGAAGTTACAGGAGTCGGTTGGGCAGGTGCAGAGGCTGCAGGAATGGTGATGCGGGCTCGTCGTGTGGTAACAGCACATTGAGAGTCTTTAGCTTTGACATGTATCATGGATACACGAGGTTCTACCTGCTCAATGTAATGAATAATACCCTCATAATTGAAGGGTACATTCTTGTAACTCACGTTATTTGTGCTGTTGTTTTGAGGATTACTGTTGGAAGTGCTCGGGCCTTGGTTATGGTTTGGGAAAGCGTTTTGATAAATTTGTAACTGAGCATTGGACGACGGAGCTTGGTTAGGATCAACCTTGATGTCACCTCGATCGATGAGATCCTGGACGTAGTTTTTCAGACCCTGACACTTATTCAAAGAATGCCCTTTAATTTTGTGGAACTCACAATATTCATTTTCCCTAAACCATGCGGGCTTAGGTTTGGATTCGTCTAGTGGCTTGGTGACGGGGTACGTGATTGGATAGCTGATCTACAACAATTTATTGAAGATGACACTCAAGGGTTCTCCTAGTTGATCATATTGGCGTTTAGGGTTCCCTTGGTTATTTTGATTGGACTGTTGGGGAGGACGGGGTGTCCCTTGCGGTACGGATATGGCATTAGGTACAGATTGCTATTGTTTCTGGGATGCGTTGGCCACTTGGACATGTTTAGTATCAGTGACACCATCATTGACCGCATTCTTGTTCTTGTTCTAGAAACGTGGCTTGTCGTTGAATGTCCTTTCCCTATCTTGGTTATATATTTTGATGTGCCCCTTGGCAACAAGGGCACGCTCAAGGATGGGTCCTTTCTCCACCACCTCCGCAAAAGTGGTGACACAGTGTAATCAGAAGTTGTGAGCATGTCAGGATGGGAATTCTCCACGAAGAGGGTGACCATGTCCTTTTCTTTCAAAGGAGTTTTCATTCGGCTTGCCAGGGCACGCCACCTCTGGAGGTAGCTAGTAAAAGTTTTCCCTTCACGTTGTTTCTCCTTGAGAAGATCTAGGGTATCAGTATCTTTCTCCAAGTTGAAGGAGAAGTAGGAGACAAACCTTTCTGACAAGTCCGCAAAAGATTTTATAGACCCCTTGTCGAGGGTCATGAACCACCCTAGCGCGTCACTCCCCAGACTTCGGGGGAACAGACGCAAGAGATAGTTGTCATTGTGGATCACTTCTTGACACTGGGAGTAAAATTCTCGTAGGTGGGCCTTAGGATCTTTGTTCCCCTTATATTTGTCAAATTTTGGCATCTCAAAATGCTTGGGGAAGGGAATCAATGAGATGGAGGGATCATACGGATAGGGACATATATCTTCGAACTTGAATGATTGCTTGCTAGTCCCTGCCTGGAGATCTTTTAGTGCGGCTTTGATCTCTAGTATGTCCGCATTGGCCGACGTGTTAGATGGATATTGATGATAGGATGATTGTGGATTCTGAGAGGATGTTTGGGGATGGGTGTGGGGATAATGAGGAGGTGGTACCTCTTGCGGATATGCCAAGGGACCTTGTTGATAAAAAGGTTGTTGTTGTGATGTGGGATATTGATTGGTTGGGTAGTTGTGGGTGGCGTATTGTTGGGAAGTATGGAGAAAGTGTTGCTGATTAGCTTGCGGATATTGGGGGTGTTGATATGACTGTTGTGATGCCCCATAGGAGGGTTGTTGTTGATATTGTTGCTGGTTGTAATAGTTGTAGTGATGAGGTGGTTGTTGATATTGTTGTTGATGCATAGGCGGTGCCTGTGATGGGCGAGATGGGATGCTATGTTGTGGTTGCGCTTGTGGGCGTAAAATGGATGCAAGGAATGAAGATACGGTCGGGGCTGAAGGCCGAGGTTGATTTCCTTGCGGTTGATGTTGTGATGGTTGTGTTGAAAATAGGGGATGGACCAATGATTGTTGTTGAGGTGGAGGTGCGATTGAGATGTTGTGCGAGGGAGGTTGTTGAGCACTAGTGGGAGCGTAGGATTGGGGAGGTTGTTGGGATATGAATGATGATGGTGGAGGGATGTTGGATTGGGGCAGCTGTGGAGGCTGTTGAGGTATGAACGACGATGGTGGAGGAATATTGGATTGGGACGATGGTGGAGGATTAAATGACGCTGAAGGAGGGATGTTGGATTGGGACGATGGCGGAGGGTTGAATGACGATGGAGGAGGGATGTTGGATTGGGGCGGCTGTTGAGATAGGATCGACGATGGTGGAGGATTTGTAGCCCCAAGAGGTGGGGGTAAGGCAGTGAAAGGGTTGCCCCCAGTGTTGGCAGGAAGCGGGTTCGAGGGGGGTGGTGCCGGTAGCATTAATGGTTGCGGTTGCGGGATGTTTTGTGGCATGCCATAGGCAAAAGGATCATTGGGATCAATAGTTTGGGGGGCTCCTGTGACTGAGATGGTGGGATGTGTGGGATTGCCAACGGGATATAGGACAGCGTTGCCGAACTCAGGTTGATGCCAGCTACTGGGGATGTCATGTGCAACTTGGGGTACATTAGATGTGGAGGTGCCATACTTGGATAGGTCGACACTTGACGGCAACTTGACACCTTTGTCAATCAAGTGAGCCAAGATTCGGTCACCATGTCTTTCGAGAAGGCGCTCCGTCATTTGTGCATTAACTGGGTTGCTAAAGTGCTCCTCGAACGTGAGCTCAGGTTGATCGGCCATGTTTTCTTCGCCAAGTGGTGATGTGTTTTGACCATCCACATTGGATTGCGATGAGGTACCGTTGTGGGGGTCGTGAGGGATATTAGCACCATAGTTCGGGTCTGACGTGATGTTGACTGTGTTGGTGAGATCTTGTGGGTTGTTCAATTGGGCATTCAAGGCTTGTTGGTCGGCCATTTTCTTTGCTTGTGATTGAGTCTGAACAGGCATGCAAGATGATGAAGTAGATCAAGATATTAGAAACACCTTGATGATGAGAGATTGATTTGATTTTGATGAAAGATTAGTTGACGACGATTGATTAGGTCGACGTGGATTTGCTTGATGGAATTGGATTGGATTGATTGGTAGATGTTGGATTAACCTAGATTCTGGGTTTTGATCCGAATAGGTTTGATGATGTGGGGATTAGATTGATATGATGATTAGGATTGATGTGATGATGATGACCGAGATCCACAACCGAGTTTAAGAAGGATCCTTGGTAACACTAGGTATTGATTAAAAGGTGGATGTATGATAACGACATCGAATCCAACTTGAGATAGAAGCGGATTGATTGGGTCGAAAATGATAACTGACCTAAGACGGATAGCGATCCTAAGCTAGCTATGATGATTGTGATTAGGGATGAATACCTAGGTCGACTTGGATGATGACTCTAATGGGGTTTATATGGAATAACGGAGATCAAAGACGAAAGCGTGTTTAGGACGGACGGGGAGTGTCTCAAGATAGATGAATGGCTCTCGAGACAAGCAAAAGACTATTCAGGACAAATGACCCTTAGAATGAAGGGCTCAAAACGAACATACAGATGTTCGTTTTGGACGCTAGATGATTGTTTCGGTGTTCAAAACAGATGGACAATGGATGCTAAATGATGGTATAGGATGGCCAAAGGGATAGGTCCACCACTACAAAAGGACAGGTCCGCCACTGTATTGGGACCAATCCGCTACTGCATTAGGACCAATCCGCCACTGCACTAGGACAGATTTGCCACAGTACTGGGACCAATCCGCCACTGCACTGGGACCAATCCACCACAGCACTGGGACCAATCTGCCACAGCACTAGGACAGATCCGCCACAGTACTAAGAAAAATCCGCCACTGCACTAAGACCAATCCGCCACTGCACTGGGACAAATCCGCCACAGCAGTAGGACAGATCTGCCACAGCACTAGGACAGATCCACCACAGCACAAGGACAGGTTTGCTAAAAGATAAGGTTAAGTCCGCCGAAGGATAAAATTAAGCTTGGCTTTTTGATGGATGGCAAAGGCAAAGGACCCAAATTGTAGCAATCATAAAAAGACTTGGCCAAATCGATAATCACTGGTTTTTGCACAAGAAAGATAATTCAAGCAGCACAACCCTAAGATTAGTAGAAACGGGTATGGTCAACAAAGTCTTCTACTCTAGGATGCACATGGTTTCTAAGGAGTCCTCGATATACACCCGGTACGTGAGGCCCAAACCGTGAACACCAACCTATTACAAGCGTGAGTCGGGAACCTTAGCAAGATACTAGAGGCTCGGACCAACTCTTCACGTCATCCCGACGCTTCGCCAATTACAACGTGGTTGGATTGGGGTACAACTTTCGCTCTCCCCCTTTATATACCCCGCCGGTTCGCGTGGTTGGAATCGTCCCTTGGGGTGATGAAATCCCCAAGCAGGTCCCGCTAAGAAAGTGAAAAATAGGTGACTCAAAAGGACTTGGAAAGCTACAATTTCTTGTCACCCAGGATCGCCAAATGGCACAAGGGGATTGGATACGTCAAATAGCCTTCCCAAACACGCCAAGCAAGGTTTATTGACACCCCTTTAATTAAACTATGTTCCTATTTTACCAAAAGACAATTCGGGAAAACTAGAAATTTTTTTACCTTCTGGAGGACAGGTTTGCCACTCTGTAAGGACAGATCCGCCACTCTGTCAGGACAGATCCGCCACTCTGTCAGGACCAATCCGCCACTCTGTCAGGACCAGTCCGCCACTGCAGGACAGGTCCACCACAGCAGGACAGATCCGCCACCGGAAGACAAATCCGCCACTCTGTTAGGCCCAGTCCGCCACTCTGGACAGATCCGCCACTCTGTTAGGCCCAGTCCGCCACCTCCTGATCCACATCTAGGGCCCACCCCAGACAGATCCGACTGTGAGGCCCACCGCCACCCGCAACCTGACCTTGAAAATGCAAAATAGCAATGTGAAGAAAATAGGTCATTTTAGGTCCATGGTTAAATGTGATAGTCGAATTAGTGGTTAGACAAGCCAAAAGGAGTGCAAATAAACAACTTAAAACAACCTACACTTCAAGATTAGCCTAAGTTAGAAACAAAACAAGACAAAGCCACAAAATGGAACTTTATACCTTGCGTTGAGTCGATCCTTTGGTTGGCCCTTCGATCTTTGACGTGTATGCTCCTTGGATGGCAAGATGCAAGCTAGATGAGGATGTGAAGATGGATGCAAGTGGATGAAAATGTGAAAATGGCTAAGAGAGGTTGAGAAACAAAAACTGCAAGAGTTTGGCTAGCACAAGTGATCTCCCAAAATGAGAGAAAAGAAGGGGTATTTATAGGATTTTTGGGAAGTCCTAGGGGAAATGGACGGTCAAGATTGATCCACCAAACATCAAGATGTAGGGCTAAGGTGAGTTGAGAACTCACAAGCCCTCACATCTTGACATGTGGCATGTGATAAAGCCCTAAAAGGTGAAGTGACATGAGGTGGAAGGAAAAGGACATGACATGGAGGGGGTACAAAGTACCTTGGGATTGGACAAGATCTCCTCATAAAGGAGGTCCTTGTCCCCATGTGGGTGAGAGGACAAGTGGGGAATTAAAAATTCCTCAAATATCCTTATGGGGATGAGAGAAAGAATAAAGAATGAATAAAGGACATGTGGGGAGAAGTGAAGGAATTAAAAATTCCTTTTGGGTGCCTTGGGGGATTAAAAGGTGAATTAAAAATTCACATGGGGAAGGGGGATGTCTTGTCCAAAAGGAGAAAGCCTTTAATAAGGTTGACTTAAGGACATGTGCCATAAATAGGATGAGGATTAGGTTAGGCTAATCAAATGATTAAGATTGTGCAAGTACCCAGTTAGATAGGCTAATGACTGATTAGAGGCAAGTGGGAAATTATGGAGGATGTGACCTTAATGATGATTAAGGGTGTGCACATGCTAACCCTGGTTAATTAGAAGATGAAGTATTTAAAATGGATTAAGGACCAACTTGCAAAAGTTGGAGGATGTGACCATGAGAGAGAAAAGATGAATTAAAAATGAATTTTAATTCAAAAGGGGAATATGACTAAATTAAATAAAAGGGCATATTTATTTAATTTAGAGGAGGAAGAGGGGAAAAGTATTAAATTGAATACTTTAGGACCTTTGTGCAAGATGCAGGGTATTAATTAAACACCTGGTTTAATTAATATTAACAAAGGGGATGAGCAACCGGATGAACAGGGAGACGCGTTTGATCATATGGAAGTGATCAAAATTAGACGTCTACAATATGAATATCAATGTAAGGCAGAAAAAAAGTTCACTCTTTTATCTTTAACCATATTCACAGATGAAATGATTACAACATTTAAAAATAATATAAGTATATATATATATATATATATATATATATATATATATATATATATATATATATATATATATATTTCGTTTATCTTTGTGTCAAAATTTATTGAACATCCACATTGCATATAGATTTTGAGATGGCATATGGAGCTTGAGATGACATATGCAACATTTTGTAAAAAATATTTTGAGTTGGTATAAATGCCAATTTTGTATATGCGTAGACAATTATTCTACATATTTATATATAAATCGATATACAATATAAATTTTCCTTATGTGCATATTTTCCAGCTTTCAACATTTAAATTTGAATGTATATTCACTTTAGAATGGTTGAATTATAATTAATAACAACTTATAGATTTATTTCTTGCAATCTTGCTTTCCATGATGACTAAAAATCAATATACAATATAATTTTTTCGTATGTGCATGTTTTCCAGCTTTAAATATTTAAATTTGAATGCATATTCACTTTATATTTTCTCATTAAGCACAACATTGTATCCTTTATATTTTAATAATTATTTTTTAAAAATACTTCATTTCCTCATTACTCATTTGAAAAAACAACAGAAGCAACTATTTCAAATATATAAATTTCATCCAATAAACATGGTTTTATCCAAAAATAAACACTAGCAATCACACATTGGTGTGAAATGGGTACACCAAAGAGGCGTGGAAAGTTAATAAAGGAAACTTTTGGTCTATTTTTGGCATACATTTGTGTAGTACATGAGGTCAATTAGTAGGAAATTTAGCAAAATGATATTTTTGCAACAAAGGTCTTAATGGAGAAATGATGTTTACATCCACTTATAGGGATCCAAACATAATTGAAACAAAACCTCTAAATAAAGAAGATAATCAAGCTCCATTACCGACTAGCACATGGTATGTTTACAATAGAGAGAGAGGAAGATATAGGGATAGAAAGAGGGAGAGATAAAATAAGGAAGAGTGTGTGTGTGTGAGAGAGAAGGGGGGTTTAAGGAGATATAGATAGAGAAAAGAGGGAAGTGTGAGAGAGCGAGACTTGTGGGTAAGAATATATAGATATAGATAGAAATGGAGATGTAAATGGAGAAGAACGAGAGTGATATGTAGAGGACATGGAGAGATACAAATAAAGAGAAGAGAGGGATAGATAGAGATAGAAGAGATAAATATATAGAGGGAGAGAGGGAGAGAGGGAGAGAGGGAGAGGTAGAAAGATAAAGATAGAGATAGGAAGTGATAGATAGAGAGAAGTAGAGAGAGGAAGAGATATGGGGATTTCGAGAGATAGATAATGAGATAGAGATAGAGGGATAGATGGAAAAAATATGAAGAGGTAGATGGGGAGTCAAAGAGATATAGAGATAGAGGCTTGGAAAGAGGGAGAGGGGGAGAGAGAGATGGATAAATATATAGACATATGTCTAGAGATAGATAGAGAGAGAGGAAGATAAAGTTAGAGATGAAGATATAGCAAGAGAGGAAGAGCTAGACAAATAGATATAAGTAGAGGGAGAGATAAAGATAGAGAAAGATAGAGAGGGAGAGATAGATATAGATATATAGAGGAAGCGGGAAAGGGAGAGAGAGAGATATGGAGGGAAAGAGAGAGAGGGGGAGACAAAGAGATATGGAGGGAGAGATATAAAGATATATACATGGTGAGATAGAGTGATAGACAAAGAGATATAGTGATATATAGAGAGAGGAACAAAGAGATAGAGAAATAGTGAGAAGTAGAGATAGACAAATAAAGATTGAGAGAGGGAGAGAGAGAAAAAAAGGGAGATAGTGATATATGAGGAGATAAAGATAGAAAGATATATGGGAAGATAAATGAAGGGAGAGGTAGAGATAGAGAGATGGATAGGGGAAAGGAAGGGAGAGATGGGGAGATATAAAGAGAGGGGGAGATAGAGAGAGGCAGGGAGAGAAAGGGAGAGAGACAAGTAGAGGAGGGGGAGAGATAGGTAGAGGAGGGCAAGGTAGAAGAGGGGAGAGAGGGAGAGGGGAGAGAGGAAAAAATAGAGGGAAGAAAAGTAGAGAGATATAAAAAGAGGGAGTAATAGGGAGATGGAGAGAGAGGGAAAGATATGGATACAAATAAGGAGAGATAAAGAGATGTATATAGAGATAGTAGGAGAGATGGAGTGAATGAGAGAGTGAAAGAGAGAGGAGATGTAAACAAAGAGGAAGATAGAGGAGATGTAAATGGAGGAAGAGGAGATATAGATAAAGAGAAAGAGATAGAAATGGAGATGTAAATGGAGAAGATGGATATGTAGAGGACATGGAGAGATACAAATAGAGAGAAGACAAATAGAGAGAAGAGAGGGATAGATAGAGATAGAAGAGATACATATGTAGAGGGAGAGAGGGAGAGGTATTGGGATAGCGAGATAGATAGATAATGAGATAGAGATAGAGGGATAGATGGAAAAAATATGAAGAGGTGGATGGAGAGTCAAAGAGATATAGATATAGAGGTCTAGGAAGAGGGAGAGGGAGAGAGAGAGAGATGGATGAATAGAGAGAGACATGTCTAGAGATAAAGGGAGAGAGAGGAAGATAAAGTTATAGATGAAGATATAGCACTTGAGAGGAAGAGGGAGACAAATAGATAGAGGTAGAGGGAGAGATAAAGATAGAGAAAAATAGAGAGATAGAGAGATATAGAGCTATAGAAGAAGAGGGAAAGGGAGAGATAGAGAGATATGGAGGAAGAGGGAGAGGGAGAGATAAAGAGATATAGAGGAAGAGGGAGAGGGAGAGATATAAAGAGATATAGATGGTGAGATAGAGTGATAGATAAAGAGATATAAGGAGATATAGAGAGAAACAAAGAGATAGAGAAATAATGAGAAGTAGAGATAGACAAATAGAGATGGAGAGAGGGAAAGGGAAAAAGAGAGAGATAGTGATATATGAGAAGATAAAGAGAGAGAAAGATATACAGGAAGATAAATGGAGAAAGGTACAGATAGAGAGATGGATAGGGGATATGAAGCAAGAGATGGGAAGAGATAGAGAGAGGGGGGAATAGAGAGAGGGAGGGAGAGAAAGGGAGAGAGATAGGTAGAGGGGGAGAGAGAAGAGGAGAGAGAGGTAGGTAAAGGAGGGCAAGAGAGAAGAGGGAAGAGAGGGAGAGGGGAGAGAAAAAGAGAGAAGAAAGAGAAGTAGAGAGATATATAAAAAGAGGGAGTAATAGGGAGAGGGAGATAGAGGGTAAGATAGGGATACAAACAAGGAGAGATAGAGACATAAATATATAGAGAGTAGGAGAGATGGAGTGAATGAGAAAGAGAGAGAGGAGGTGATCTAGATAAGTAATAGAGAGGGAGAGGGAGAGAGATAGAAATGGAGAGAGATAGTGATAGGGAGAGAGAAACATAGTGTGTGTGAGTGAAAGAGATATGGAGATAGAGTAATAGAGGTTTTAGAGGTGAATTATCATATACTTAATCAAATGGCATGTTATGCTGATTTGTGAGTGCTTTATTTGATCTATTAAGATTACTTGCATTAGGGAAATATAGCATTTTCTTTGAAAGGAATATAGAA
Organism: Sequoia sempervirens; assembly: GCA_007258455.2. Classification (NCBI taxonomy): domain Eukaryota; kingdom Viridiplantae; phylum Streptophyta; class Pinopsida; order Cupressales; family Cupressaceae; genus Sequoia; species Sequoia sempervirens. The sequence goes on from VDFB02000002.1 coordinate 226,141,081, forward strand.
GTTATTTACATGTTTTTTTATGAAGTGCTTGTAATTACTCCATAATAGGAGGAATTTTCTATCATTGGTATTATATACCAGGAATGATGAAATAGGATTAGCTTATTTAAGAAAGTGTTACTACTGCTATTGCCCCTATACAGGAAGTAGCTATTGTTGATCTATTCATAGATAGTTAGATTATGTGTATAGTGTGAGATATGTCAATGTCATGAAGTGACTTGGAATTATTATCTAACTATGCTAGGATACCTTGGGGATGATAAGGTTTAAACTTAATTGAAAAAAAATGGTACACTACCCTTTATAATTTGGGGACATAATTTGTATCTCTAACTAACTAAATTAATCTCATTAAATACTCTTGTATAAAATAGAGAAAGAAAAGCCACAACTAATCATTTTAGCCATTACAAAAGTAGATGGACATGCTTATTTAAAGTTTTGAAAAATTCATCAATAACTACATCCTACAAATAAAATTAAGAAAAAAAGTGAAATTTCACATAAGTCTATGCTAATAATCCAAGAAGAAGGAATTTAAATATAGAATAGTTTATATGTATACCATAGGTTTGTATGCATAGCCATTAACACTAAAGAAAGGAGAAAAATGAAGAAATGAACATAATTTTCATTTTTCAATTACAAGTAAATAAGTCAAGTGTTTATGTATATTTTTTCCAAGTTAAAAATTCAACCTTGCATTGAAAAAAGTTAGATTTTTTAGGTTGTGTTTTCCTATTTTATTCATATTTTTTTATTGTTTTTTGGGTTATAGGTTCATGGCTAACACACATGGATCTTTGGGTCCCTCTCAAATATCTTTTAAATAAGTCGTCCTTGGTCATTGTGCTAATGATTCTTTGGGCCCGAGAGATAGAGAGATATATAGATATAGAGGAAGAGGGAAAGGAAGAGAGAGAGAGATATGGAGGAAGATAGAGAGGGGGAGATAAAGAGATAGATTTTAAGTTTGAAATTATTTTTATTACATAAATTTAAATAAAAATTATAAATATAATTATTCTAAAATAATTAAAATTTTAATAAGACAAATAATTATAAAATTAATTTTAATAATTTTTAAGTATTATTTATAATTTAATAAAAAACATAAACAATTAAAATAAATTTCAAACTTAAATCTAAATTAAAAATTAGAACATTTCAAACTTGATAAAAATTACAAATAATTTGATTAATATTAATAAAGATAAAAATAAAATTCAAAATCAATTAAAAAATTTAAATATTTTAATTATTTAAAATTTAGTAATAAAATTAATTTAATTTCAATTTAATTTATTACGCTGAAGGCTTGTCCTATTTGAGAATAACAAGCCAATTAGTGAAATCGAGGGTGAGAAGACCACTTAAACCAATGCATTACAGTCAGTCAAATCTCCTCCATTGAATATTTTTTAAAGATTAGTATAACGAAAAACAAACAAACAAGCATCGTGGGTTCCCTTCTTAACTGGCACGTTTTCTTTAGCATAATAGTTGGGGAGCTTTGTATCGAAGAATGTGGCTTCCCGGGAATTGGAGGCAACAGACATTCTGATTACAGCGGTGACTAGAGTTTAGTTATTTGTTATTTGCACATTTATTTCCCTTTTAGTTGTTCTTGTTTGCATTTATCCTCTAAATTGTTGGTGAAGGGACGTGGGTTGTTCGATTTGGTTAATTATTTTCCAGATATTTTATTTTCTTTTAATGTAATACTTACCAACTGCTATCGCCGCCTGTAATGTCTTCGCCGCCTACAATGTGTACATACTATAAATGAGCACCTCATCGCTTCAGGCTTGGAAATGTTGCTCAGAGATTTGAAAATACCAAAAGAGCACAAAGTTGCTCAGAAGGAAGTTGCCTTTCTAGAAAATTGCATAGGACTTCAAGACCGATCTACGCTTCCAGAGCTCTACTCTTTCGGCATTGCAAGAGGCTTCAAAGGCATATCTCGTTGGTCCTTTTGAAGATACCAATTTTTGTGCCATCCATGCCAAGAGGGTCACCATTATGCGTAAGGATATTCAGCTTGTTGTGTTGTTTGTTGTTTGCCCTTCCCTGTGTTTTCAAAATCTGCAATGCTATTATTATTGTTTCTATACAACATTTGTGTGTCATTCCTTAAAATTTTCTAAACTTCTATGGAATAATCTTGTTATTGTGTTGTTGTATCTCATGGGTATTTCTTTCTCTGATTTTTGACAAATAGTTGCTTGGTATCAATTCTGTTTCATTTCATAAATATTTAGATACGAGGAGATGATGCCTAGCAATTAATATTTTTGTGAATTTTACTGAATAAGCTAATCGTTTGATCAAATTAGGTATCCTATCTGGTGCCAAAATTAAGGATTGGCTAAGTATTGTATATAAGCCCAAATCCAATTGCAGAGGAGGACAAGGAAGGGACAGAGTTATTACACATAGGTCGTGAAGATGTTTTGGCGAGTGACAGGTTTCTCCACACCATCTGTGGTATGTCTATAAAAGCAATGTAATTTGTTCTTGAACTTTTCATTTTAATTTCTATTGTATTTGATATATTGCATTTTTCTGGTGCCAAAATTAAGGATTGGCTAATATAATTTTTATGTGGCTACTATATAGGTGTGTTGATATAATTTTTGACAAATGGATCAGTGCAATAGAACTCTCATACTTTCGAGAGCTGTTGTATTTTACGGATTGCATGTTTAGAGTATAGATGTTTGTAAACATTTTAAGCCATGGGCTGATAAAGAGATATTTTAAGTGATAGTTGTTTAGTTGATATATTTAATTTTTAAAATGTCCTCTCAATTGATCTCATGTACTAAACAAATCTATACACAAATTAAACCAATATTTTTTTATAATTGACCTTCCACAACTCTTTAGCGTACCCATTGCACATCAAGGTGTGATTGCTAGTTTATTCTTTAATAAATCTTCAATATAAATATGACCCTTAGAATAATTATTATTATTTTAATCAGCCAAACACCTTTTCATCAATTCTCTCACTAAAATATTTATTTTGAAAAATTCATTTAAATTAATAATATGTGGATAGTTGATTAAATCAGGGTGAACGCCGATCAATGTGGATGATGTGACTAGACTGGCGACTAAACTCCTGATTCGACTGCTGATTGATGGATTGTACTTCGTTTAATGAAGTGACGGGTCAGAGTGTACTTCGTTTGATGCAGGTGCGGATGGCATGGCAGCATTCGATTTTGTAGGCTGCATAGCCAGCTCCAGCAACGTCTATCTAGCCCCAGGAATGCACCCGGGGCATGGCTGCATGAGCATGATGTCCATTGATGTGGCTTGTCTCGTTCTCTCATCCGCCGTATTTTATCTGCAAAATTTCTGCCCGTATTTTATCTGCAAATTTTCCGCCCCCCGTATTAACCCCCACTCTGTCCTATTAACTGTGTAAAAATTAAGATATTTGAACTATGTAAAACTTAATGGAGCTGGCTATGCAGCCTACAAAATTCCGTATTAACCCCCACTCTGTCCTATTAACTGTGTAAAAATTAAGATATTTGAACTATGTAAAACTTAATGGAACTGGCTATGCAGCCTACAAAATTCCGTATTAACCCCCACTCTGTCCTATTAAGTTTTACATAGTTCAAATATCTTAATTTTTACACAGTTAATAGGACAGAGTGGGGGTTAATACGGAATTTTGTAGGCTGCATAGCCAGCTCCATTAAGTTTTACATAGTTCAAATATCTTAATTTTTACACAGTTAATAGGACAGAGTGGGGGTTAATACGGAATTTTGTAGGCTGCATAGCCAGCTCCGACGTTGCCCTGCAAATGGGCGGTGAAAGGGTCTGGGTACCCTGCACGATACCTTGCTTCAAACGCAAAACGCTCCTGGCTTCACTGTGTCTGACAAAAGCTAAAATAAAAGAGACAAAATCTTCTCCGTATGATTTTGACAACATAGATATTCAATAGCATTTGGTTTCTACAGTTCATAATTGTGTGAACATAGATATTGGTAAGGGTGAAACGCAGATTCAACGTGTACGATACGGTCAGCATAAACGCAGAACACAGTGGCCTTTGGTGTGTGTGGGAGTAGGTATGGTCCATGCATGACGGCGGAGTGTGACATTATATATGCCGTCTTTGACCGATTCTCTGCTTTATGCAATGGATTACACCTGTCTTCCATTCTATTTTATGATGATGGAAGTTAATTACATTAACTCCTTAGCCACTGTAGCACGACAGAGCCATTCTGGGGGAATCCACAAAATCATAGACAAATTTGCAAATAATCATAAAGCAAAAATTTGCTGCTCTTTTCAGAGTTTTGCTGCGTTGTAAACTCCTTTAGCATGCTGGCTCATGCCTTTGTTGTAATTCTTTTTTGCTGCTTTCTATCAATAAAAAACACAATTTTTTTTTGCTAATTCCTACTGCCTTCCACTTTATTGAATTTTAGTTTAGATTGATTCCTTGAATTTCCTCCTTATTTGCAAAATTAGAAGAACTTCAAGTCTGACTTGACATTGGTTGTCCGTTTGTAGATATTTTTATTCGACGCATTCATTTATTTTGTGGTTTTATGGGAAGGGGTAGATAGACGGAAGGGGGAAGGGGCACGTCAATATATAGAAAAAATTGCTTGTAAGATATTTGTATGTGTTGTCTATAGGGTTCATATATGATATATGGTGCTTGAGTCAATATTATTTATTTATTTTATTAATATTTTTATTTCAGAATATTATTTCATTCAGGGTTTCAAAATTAATTTGTTAAAATTGATTTTTTAAAATTTTTAATATAATTTGTAATGCTTAAAATATATTTAATTAGTTGTTTAATGTATTTATTTTATTTTAGCTTTACATATTCTAATTGACTTACAAAACATTTAGTTTATTATATATAACTTTCCATCAATTGACAAATCATACGATTCAACGTGAATGGTTAATCTCTTACGAACCACATTTGGGACATTTTCATTTCTTGGTATCTTGATTTGAACATGTAACAGTTTTGAAAGTTAAAAATCATTATGAAGCTCATATGTGTAATCTAGGATATTGGTAATGAAATTGATTAAGTTTATTTTCATTTCAATTTAAAAATCCAAATAAGATCATACTTAAGAGAGCTGCCCCTCTCAAACATAGAGGAAGATTGTTGTTTCATAAGCAATCTCTCCATCTCTTGGTGTGTTATTTCCACTTTCCATTGCATGAGTCAAGTATCATTTCAAGTGTCAATCCACTTACCAATAGACCTCAAATCTCGTGTAACTTTATCCCCTCCTTTCCACCTTCTTTGTTCTTTCTAGCTTATCTTGGTTTGCAACAAACCATTTCTCCTTAAGCTGTCTTTCATCCTGGTGATCCTAATCATGGAATGTGATCCAAAACATTAACAATATTCTATTTATGTATAATTGATGCAAAAAATCACAACACAATTGAATCAAAAAAAAATCTAAGCATCAATATGGTTGTGGGAACTTGATATCGTTATTTATCTTGTGTTCAACATGGAAAGAAAAGAAGATATAAAAGATGCATGGTAGGACCCATATTTCAAACCATTTGGAAACAATTAATTTGAGTTCAATGTCTTTGGCATAAGCATAAAGGCCAATGAAAAATATAATTATTCAAAAAACAATGTCATAGGCAAGAGATAATAAATCCTTAATAAAACTACTTTGCAACTTGTCATTAGGAAATTGAAATGTTATTTTAACACAAAGTGATTGAAATTGGTTGAAATAATCATCAATATGCTAATTAGAGCCTTGGGCACACTCAAATAAATTTGAAGAAATAATTTTGAAGTTTGCATTCATCTAGATATGGCTAGGGAACGCTTAAGCTAACCAATAGAAAGCATGAATTGACCCAAAAGGCAATGTGTAGAATCGTTGAATAATATAGACATGCAAAGTGTGAGGAAATAACAACAAAAAAAAATCATCACTCATAGTCTAAGAATGTTGTATTAAAGGATTTTAAGTGTGTGTTTCTATCATCTTTACCTTGATACAACTCAAAGAGAGGTGCCAAAAACCAATAGGTAATGGATTTGTAACAACTTTAGATGCAATTGGTGTGTTATGTGTTGAAGTATAAGTAATAGTGACTTGGGTTCTAAGCATATATTCAACTTTCTTTTCAACAATATTTGACTTCTACCATAGTGCATCTATGATAGAGGTTTGGATAGTTGTAGTAGTGGTAACATGGGTAATAGTGGAGGGAGTATGAAGATGTTGAGGAATAAGAGGAAAAGCTACAACACTAGAGTGATGATAAGCAACACTAGAAGTGAAGGAAGAAGCCGAAACACTAACACAATAAGATGAGGGGATAGCACTAGTAGCATAAGATTAGTAAAGTATAGAAAAGGGAATGCAACTAGTGGGATGTGAGATAAGTGGTACACTAGTAGAAGAAGGGGTGGAAATAACATTAGAGGAAGGAACATGAGAGGTGGTGGTCACATTAGAAGTGTCAACATAAGATGTAGGTACTATGAGGGGTTATATCTTAGGATGAGGGGATAAAGGATCAATGAAAGAGGAAGAGTGGGTCGACGGAAGGGAAGATGCATCATGTAAAGAAGTATAAGAGGTAATCATAATAATAATGTCATGAAGAATCTATATTTCAAAGGATGCTTTAAGCAACTAATTATGAAGAGATTTATATAATTATGTAGAAGTAGCATTAACAAGGTATTAAAAAAGTAACATTCTAATAAGAAGAATATAATGCTTATGTACATATTTATCGTGATTAAAATTGAACCAATCGTTATAATTAACCTTAATAAAGGTTCCCTAATCAATAAAATAAAAAACACATTTAAGAATTTCAATGAACACTTCTCCTTTTAAAAATAAATTAATATTTCAATAAATACTAAAATACATAAACTTTTAAAAATATGGCATCAAGCAAATTCACCTCAGCAATTCACCGTTGGAAAATTCACTACTAACAATTCATCGTGGGAAAATTCACACGACAAATTCACCATCATGTAAAATTAATCACAAACTTTTAATGCCATGAATTTTTTGCGGCGGTGAATTATTGGTGGTGAATTTTCCTTGAAGTGAATTTGTTATGGCAGTGAATTTTCCTTGAGATGAATTTGTTATAGAGGTGAAATTTTTCCTAGACATGTTTGCGCAGATTCAGGAGATGAAGTATATAGTCTGGATGGAAGGAGATAAAGGTTGGACTGCCTGGGTGGATAAAGTGGATGACATCCTGTACTAATCCTGTTGATTGGTGGTGGTCTGTTGTGCATCTTTTTGCCTTTTGTAACGAAAATGTAAATCTGTAGCGGCTGTTTTGCCCCTTTTTTGGCTCTGCCTTGGGGCGTGTCCTCTTGTTGACTGAACTGGTCGCTCTCTGGAGTTTTCTGTATTTACTGTGATTTCCCTATATTTAATACAAAAATAAAATAAAAAAAATTAAAAAGACAAAATTTAAAAAGTATATAAGAACGAAAGAATTCACGAAAACTTAAAAAGAGACAAACCAACATCCTTTTTAAAAAAATTGTAAAAAAATAATTAAAAAATAAACTGAATATAAAACTAATCCGTAAAAGAAATTTAGGGAAGAGAAGGTTCAGATTATAACCCGGATTAAATTAAGACAAAATGAAAGGAAAAACCAATGCAATTTACGGCTTGTTTCGTTTTCCCTTCTCAACCACACGGTGTCACGGCGATCCGTCACTTCGAAGTTAAAATTTAAATCTTCTTACTCGACATTACTGATCCCTTCATACGTAAATAAATTCGTCGGAGAATCCGTTTTATTTTGTATTCATATTTTCGAACGAGCGAAGAGTCGAGGAAAGGGCCAACCGCCGGTGTACCATTTACGATATGCTGCTGATTATCGCAAAGCGCACTTGGCTTCAGTGTGTGTAGGGTCCAGTGTCCATGCATGATGGTGGTGTGAATGGGCGGTGAAAGGGTCTGGTCCCTGTACCATACCTTGCTTCGCTGTGTGTGACAAAAGCTAACTAAAAGACACAAAATCTTCTCCATAAGATTTTGACAACACGGATATTTGTAAGCGTGAAAATGCCGTTTTAGCGTGCACGATACGGTGATCATACGCAAAACGCAGTGGCCTTCGCTGTGTGGGGGAGTATGGTCCACGCATGACGGGGGAGTGTGACATTATAAATGCCGTCTTTGACCAATTCTCTGCTTTATGTACTGGATTACACCTGTCTTCCATTGTATTTTATGATGACGGAAATTGATTCCATGAATTCCTTACCACTGTAGCACGACAGAGCCATTCTAGTGGAATCCAAACGTAATTGGAACGACTATATGTTTCATCTTGCATAGAAAACTTCGACTCTAAACACAATAATCATAAAAGACACAAAATCATTTCGATTACATTCTGAGAACACAAATTTGTGCCAAGTAGACAAATTTGCTAATTCCTAGTGCCTTTTAACGTAATTGAATTTTAGTTTAGATTAATGGAGATTGATTACTTCAATTTCCTCCTTCTGTGACACGTTAGAAATGAGAATCATTTTAATGAAATTATATTTGTATTAGATTCAGAAATACGGGGAGTGTCAATTTGAACTTCAAGTCTGACTTCATTGGTTGTCCGTTTGTAGATATATTTACTACACGCATTGCTTTATTTTGTGATTTTATGTGAAGGAGAGGAGTATGCCACATATGTATGAAAAATTACTAGATATTCGTCTTTCATTTATGATATACATGCTCGAGTCAATATTATTAATACTTCTTATGACAGAGTAGTATTTTGTAAAAAATAAAGGTTTTTAAAATTAATTTGTTAAAATTAATATTTTTTTTATTTTTTAACATAATTTATAATATTTAAAATAATTTAATTGACTGTTTAATTTATCTTTTTTTTTTCAATTTTAGTTTTACATATTTTAATTGACTTACAAAATATTTAGTTTATTATATATAATTTTTTTATCGATTGACAAATCATATAATTCAATAGTATTTTTAGTTCACAAAGATCTCAAATTTCAAAAACACCTAGACAAAAAAATCTAGATTATTTTTAAAATCATCATTCATTCCCTTTCCTTGGAAGGCTATGACATTATTTTGGGAAGTCAGTGACACCTCTCTCTTAATCTTATCTTGTTATACTTTTCTAAAATTTAGAAGTAATTTACTAATAATAGCCAACAAAACAACTTACGAGGCCTCAAACTTGGCTTAGTTTAGTAAATCTCAATGCAAAAAATGATAGATTGGTGCCTTTGAATTCAATTTCAAGAACTAAAAAATCACCCTCAAGGATAAATTTCCTATATCGATGGCTTAATGAGCTCTTAATTAAATCCCATGGTTCCTATTTTTTCTCTATGCTATATTTACAATCAAGATATCATCAAATCTACATCAAAGAAAACATTTCAAAAACCACTTTCCACTTGTAGAACCATAGTCTCCATTTTGTTCTAAACTAGGAGATAATCGGGTGATGAGTGGTAGCTAGTTTCCATTTTAGTTTTGTGACAAGTTAGTCAATTTGGATGATAAATATTACCATATGTAAAAAAAATTCAATGTTCACGTTTTTTTTAGTTCTAACAAGTTTAAAAGTTGTGTCATTTGCTCATTCATCTGAGTCGTCAATTTGTGGGCCCTCTATAAATCAAAGAAAATCAATTTATAGGGGATTTTCCATGATATGTGTTGGCTTGGTGCATAATTTTAAGGTTGTCTTTGTTGTGTTTGATAAAATGATTTCTTATCCAAGTTTTTTGGTTTTAAAATTGTAGGAGAAGGCTTGATTTCAAAAAGTAACACTTTGAGTGTTGTACAAAAATATATTAGCCATACGATCCTAAAGCGTTTAGATTTCAACACCAACACCATAGTTTATGAAGATAAACTTCACTTCCTTATTACCCAACTTTCATACTTTCTTTCTAGGCACATGAATAGATGTCTCATGCAACCAAATACATGAAGATGCTAAAGTGAGGGATGTTTTCCTATACAAACATATATACGAGATTATTATCCACAAGTACTGATGTAGGAGATTGATTAATTAGGTAACATGTAATACTAATTTACTTTCCATAGATATTTTTCTCCAAGTTAACCCCACTAAGCATAATCATAGACCTCTCCATCAACATCCCATTCATATGTTTACAAAGCCATTCAAATAAAGGTGTATGGATTTTTCTTCTATCCTTAATGTCATTATCCTTAAGGAATCTATCAAAATCTATAGAACAAAAATTAATATCATTATTATTCCTCAAAACCTTAATCTCTCCATTAGTTTAGTTTTTTAAGAATCAAAATCTTTAAAATTACTAGAAACCTTGGTTTTACGTTTGAAAAATGTAGTCATGTCCTTTTAGAATAACAATGAAATACACAATATAAATATTTAGATAATGAAGGAACATTAACATAACCAAATATATTAGAATGAATCAAGTCCAACAACCCAAAATGTTTAGGAACTAGAGCTTTTCTTTATATATATACTTTTACAAAACTCAAATTCAAGATAATAATATATATCAAACTCTTTGCAATAATTTTTGGCTTTGATTGTGTGAGAATGTTTGCATAAAAAATTCTCTCACACAATCAAAGCCAAAACTCATTGCAAAGAACATTATGGATTGTGGAAACTTGATATCATTAATATATCAAACTTTCAACAAGGTTTTATTATTCAAGGTCCATGTAACTTTCTCACTTATATGACCCATCTAGTGGTGGTATCACATCTAACATTATTGGGTGGTAACTTTCTCTCTAAGGTGAGATCATGCTTAGGTACCTAGAAAGCATGGCTATTAGAAGTAGATGTAACTCTTTTCTTTGTTGTTTATTTTAATGACGAAGGTGAATATTGTATAGATTTCTTTATTATAAGAAATAAATATTTATTGTATTGTATAGTTCTTGCATCAAGCTAAATTAAAGTTATAATAGTATTGCAAGCACCATAGCCCCTTTAACCATATTACACTTTGCACTAAGTTTGTACATTTGCATCATTCAGTTGTACTTAATGATAAAATGGTTATATTCCAAACTTGAGGTGTACATAACTCCATTGATCCCCTTCACCATTCCATTAGAGAACCAAAGCAAAACTCAACCACAACCAACAATGTTAAGAGAAGAGTTGTTTCTAAGGTGCGCCTTACAACCATCATACTTTTGTACATTGAAACCCACTCATAATATGATGCAAGAGCATCCGGTGGTGTAAGGGCAACCTTACATCACCCAAAAAAAAATATTTTATTTATTTTCTTTAGTAGTTTGAGTCCCATGATGGTACTTAAGGGTGTAAGATAGTCAAACATAAAAAATAGCAAAAAACGAGCACTTACTATTTTTAGTAAGTTGGCCTAAATGGTGTATGGACCTAAAAATTTACCCCAAGGAGAAAAATTGAAAAACATTTTCAGTCACGAAAGAATCTTCTCAATACCCTACATGGTTTGGGAGAAATTAATGTTTTTGTCTTGAGAAATTTCTCCAATGCAACTTCAAATTCAAATATGAAAACATTAGAGGCCCCGAAACAACTTGAAAAATTAGTGAACCAATCTTCGATGGGCTTGGCATTGTAGATATCATCAAGAGCTTTCCAAGGATATGTTATAATATAAAATCAGACACCCAAATCAAAAGTTATGGCTCCGCGAAGTTGCCCCACTAAAAAGTGAATTTTATTAAAATATCTTTCTAGGCAAGAAATTTGTCGGTGAGACATTTAGCGCCAAAACAAAAGGGAAAGTTACACTTTCAAGAACATTCTAGGGTGATTATTTGGTAAGAAAAAAGGGGTTAAGTGGAGGTTGTAGAAGGTGGCTCCATTAGTGTAGATTGTGGCTCTGAATAATAGATTTTGTTTTAGAGTTGATTTTTGTTGTAATGAATCAAGCCTATGAGGTTGTAGCATTGTAAGTTCTAAACCTATAATTTCATTTTTTGAAATTAATTGAAAGTGGGTTATTTTTTGTCTCGCATCTTCTGTGTTGGTATCTATTATTGTGTTTGTGTGGGTTTCAAGTAGTGTAGCCCTCATCAAGTGGTATTAGAGTAGGAGTTCATGAGTCTATAATAGAGCACTGAATGTGAGGTAGTTGCAATAGGACCTGTGAGTTTGGATTGATATCAAGATTCCTCCAAGTCTTGCTTAGCATGGTAGGGGCAAAGGCAAGGACGGTGGAGGAAGAGACCCTCCTAGAGATGAAATTAGAGCCCTCAAAAGGAAATTAGAGGCCTTATAGGATGAGGTTTGAAGGAGAGATGTACATCGAGAAAGAGATGACAGTGAAGATGAAACTAAGGAGGAAATATTAGAGGAAGAAGAGGATCAAATGGATCTAGGGTAAGTTAGATTTCTTAGAGAAATATCAAGTATTGAAAAGAGACCCAAAATGGGCATTTCAAATTTTAGTGGAAGTTTGAATCCTAAGGAATTGATTGACTGGATCAATGACATGGAATAATTCTTCAAATTTGAGGAGATTGAAGATCCTCGCAAAGTAAAGTTCACAAAGATAAAGCTAAAGGGACATGCAAGTACATGGTGGAAAGAAGTCCAACTAAAAAGAGGAAGACAAGGAAAGGATAGAATTTCTAGATGGGACTGAATGACAACCAAATTGAAGAAACAATTCATCCCAGTTGATTATGAATTGGAGCTACTCAAGAAAATGTAGAGTATAAGACAAGGAACAAGGACAGTGAAAGAGTACACAAAGGAATTTCATAAGGTCTTGATTCAGATAGGGCATTATGAGGAAAATAAAGAAAAAGTTGCTTGATATATCAATGGACTAAAGCCTAGTATCCAGGAGGAATTGGCATTGGTGAGAATGAAAACTATTGAGGATGCTTATTAATTCTCTCTAAATTTTGAGGAACAACTAAACAAGAAGTTTGAGAGAAAACAAAGAGGTGGGGTTTGAGGTGGAAACACCAGTGGTTGATCATATGGAGGTCAAAATGAAGATCAAAAGAAGGGTGAAGGATCTAGTAGCAGTTAGAACCAGAAAGGAGATAACACCTACCATCCTCATGGTCAAAATAATGGAGACCAAAGAGGAAAAGGAAGATCTGGATGAGGACTAAGAAGAGGATGCTTTCATGGAACCTATTTCTAGTGTGGAGAAGAAGGACATATAGCCTATGAGTGTCCTCAACATCAAGGAAGGATAAATAGAAAACATGAGGGTAATGCACGAGTTGCACATGTAGATGAAGACATTTGTCGAGTCTTCACATTTTGAGGATGCAAAAAGAGGAGAGGTTCTTGGTACTAGAAGAGCCTTGCTAAATGAGGAGAAAAACCAACTCAAAGGAAGAATTTATTTTACACCAAGTGTAAGTGTGAAGGTAAAGTTTGTAATATTATTATTGATGGAGGTAGTACTGATAACCTTGTTTTAATAGAAGAGATGGTTAGTAAGTTGCAGTTGGAGAAAAGAAGGCACTTGAATCCATGTTGGATTGCTTGGTTCTAGAAGGACCATATTAAAGCTTTGATAAATGATTAATGTATGGTAAGATTCAAGATTGGAAATTACCATTATTAGGTATTGTGTGATATTATGCCTATGGATGTTTGTCATATGTTGTCAGGTAGACTGTGGCAGTTTGATGGGAGAGTAGTACATGATGGACATGTGAACATCTATTCTTTGACAAAGGATGGAGTTTGTCATAAGTTGAAGCCCTTGAAAGAGGCATAGGGAAAGGTATGCAATAATGCAAGAATTTGTTTGGTTAATGGAAGAAAGTTCCTAGAAGGTATGAAGCATGGTCATATATGTTTTGCATTGATCCCTAGAGTTGATAAAGAAGATAATACTAAGGTACCTGTAGAGGTTTCATATTTGTTGAATGAGTTTCAAGCTATTATTTCTAATAACATACCTGAAGTTTTGCCTCTAGTAAGAAAGATTAGTCATTATATGGACCTAATTCTTGGAGCCAGTTTTCCAAACAAGGAAGCTCATCGTATGACTCCAGCAGAGAGTGAAGAGTTGAATAGATAAGTGCAAGAGTTGTTGCAGAAGGGATTGATCAGAGAAGTTTAAGTCCATGTGCAGTACTTGCAATACTAGCACTAAAGAAGGATGGGGAATGGAGGATGTGTATAGATTCTAGAGCCATCAACAAGATCACCATCAAGTATAGATTTCCCTTGCCAAGGATGGGTGCCATTATGGATTGTTTGAGTGGAGTTGAGTACTTCATGAAGATCTAGATCTAAAGACCAGATATCACTAGATCCAGATTAGAGAAGGAGATGAATGGAAGACAACATTCAAAACCAAGGAGGGCTTGTATGAGTATTTAATCATGCCTTTTGGGCTAACCAATGCACCGAGCATATTCATGTAACTCATGAACAAAGTATTGAAAGAACTTTTAGGAAATATTTTTATTGTTTATTTGGATGATATTTTGATTTTTATCAAGACATTGAAGGAGCATTTGATGCATATTAGAATTTTTTTTGAGAAGTTGAGAGAGGAGAAGTTGTTGATCAATTTGAAGAAGTACAGTTTTGTGAAGAGAGAGTTGGTGTACTTGGGATTTGTTACTTATTAGAGGGTCCTAAGATGGATCCAGAGAAGGTGAAGGCTATTGTCGAATGGCCTACACCAAGGAGTGCTATAGAGGTGATATCCTTTCATAGTTTGGTAAGTTTTTATAGAAAGTTTATCAAATGTTTTAATAGTATTTGTGCACCTCTAATTGAAACAATGAGATGGGTTAGAAAAGAGTTTAAGTGGACTATAGGACAACCAAAATTTTTGACATGTTGAAGAATAAAGTTATAGAGCAACATGTTTTTGCACTTCCAAATTTCAATAAGGTCTTTCAGGTAGATTGTGATGCTAGTGACACTACTGTAGGAGCTATTTTGAGTTAAGAAGGTAATCCTATTGCCTATTTTAGTGAGAAGTTGAAGGATACTAAGAAGAAATAATTTTTCTATGATCGGGAGTTTTATGCTATAGTTGAGGCTTTGAAGAAATGGAGAAACTATTTGTTTCCAAAATAATTTGTTTTATATACTGATCACTAGGCTTTGCAATATCTCAATAGTCAAGGAAAGTTAAATCAAAGGCATTTAAAATGGGTTGAGCTTTTATAGAGTTATACTTTTTTTTGAAGTATAGGAGTGGAAGGTCAAACAGAGTTGCATATGCCTTGAGTAGAAGGAAAAATTTGTTGATAGAGATGAATCTGGAGGTTGTTGGGTTCAATGAACTCAAGAGTTTGTATCTAGAAGATCTAGACTTTATAGAAGCTTGGAAGGATTGTTTGAAACTTGTTACATTGGATAGGACAAGATGGTTATATTTTTTAATCCAAGATGGTATGTTGCTTAAAGACGAAGCCAATTGTGCATTCCAAGGAGTTTTATGAGAGAGTATTTGATCAAGGAGAAGCATAGTGGCATATTGGCTAGACATTTTGGTCGAGATAAGACCATTGCTCTTGTTAGTGAGAATTATTGATAGCCATAGTTACAACAAGATGTGAAGAATTTTGTACAAAGTTGCAAAGTATGTCAGATGGTGAAAGGAACAAGTCAAAATACTGAATTGTATCAATGATTACCTGTACCTAAGAGGCTATGGGAGGATATTTGCATGGATTTTTTTCTTGGCTCGCCAAGGATACAAAGAGGGCATGATTACATATTTGTGGTGGTGGATAGATTTTCAAAGATGGCACATTTTATTCCATGTCATAAGACTAGTGATGTTGTTCCTATTGTAGAGTTGTTTTTTAGAGAGGTGGTGAGACTACATGTTCTATTGGAGAGTATAGTTTCAGAAAGAGGTACCAAATTTGTTGGTAGTTTTTGGAGGACATTATGGAAGAAGTTGAAGACATATTTGAAGTTCAATTTTGCACACCATCCAACAACTAATGGACAAATAGAGGTGGTGAGTAGGAGTTTGGGTAACCTACTAAGATTCTTAGTAGGAGATAAGCCCAAGGGATGGGATTTGATTATACCACAGGAAAAATTTTCTTACAACAATTTTGTCAATAGAAGCACTAGTAAATCACCATTCTAGATTGTGTATGGGAGTAGTCCAAGAACTAGTTCTAAACTGAGAAAGATGGAAAGGGGGAGAAGAGTAGTGTTGAGGCTAAAGATTTTGTTGAGCACTTGCAAAATTAGCATGACGATGTGAAGAAACATATCAATAAGATGAACTCACAATATAAGGCTAAGGATGATCAGAAAAGGAGGAAAAAGGAGTTCCAGGTAGGAGATGATGTCATGGTTAATTTGCAAAAGGAAAGGTTTCCATTTGAACATACAAGTTAAAGATGAAGAAGTTTGGACCATGCAAGATCTTGAAGAAGCATGATTTAGGAAATGCTTATGAGGTAGAGTTGCCTAGTGGAATAAAAATTTCTCCTCTGTTCAACATTGTTGATTTGACAGAGTATCATGAAGGTGATATAGAGGATGGGCTGATAAAAGAACAATGGAAAATTCTTGCACCTACTTCAAAGAAGGAAGAGATAGATGAAATCTTGGATAGCCATATGGGTAGAAGCACAAGAAACAAGCAATATGAAGAGTACTTGGTGAAATGGAGAGGAAGGCCTATTGAAGATTCATCATAATTGTCTGAGGTTGAGGTTAACTATCTTGGTTTCCCTCTAATTCCTAAGAAGTGACAGTGTCACTTTTCAAACTACCTTGGGTGTCTGATGCAAGAGCATCTATTGGTGTAGGGGAAATCTTGCATCACCCAATTTTTTTTTTTTACTTATTTTCTTTAGTTTTTTTGAGTCCCATGATGGCACTTAAGAGACATGAGACAACCAGGTATCACAAATAGTGAAAAATAGGAACTTACTATTTTTAGTAAGTTTGCCTAAATGGGCTCATATGGACCTAAAAATTTACCCCAAGGAGAAAAACTGAAAAAAAATTCTGTCGTGAAAGATTCATCTCAATACCCTGCATGGTTTGGGAGAAATTAAAGTTTTTATCTTTAGAAATTTCTCCAATGCAACTTCAAATTCAAATATGAAAACCTTAGAGGCCCCAAAACAACTTGAAAAGTCAACAAACCAATCTCCAATGGATTTAGAGTTGTAGATATCATCCAGAGCTTTCCAATGAGATGTTATAATAGCAAATCAGACACCTGGATCAAAAGTTGTGGCCCTACAAAGTTTCCCCACTAAAAAGTGAATTTTATTAAAATATCTTCCTAGGCAAGAAATCTATCGATGGGACTTTTGATGCCAAAACAAAAGGGAAATTTACACTTTCTAGAACATTCTAGGGTAGTTATTGGGTAAGATAAAATGGGTTAAGTGGAGGTTGTATAAGGTGGCTTCATTAGTGTACATTGTGGCTCCAAATAATAGATTTTCTTTTAGAGTTAATTTTTGTTGTAATGAATCAAGCCCATGAGGTTGTAGCATTGTAAGTTCTGAATTTGTAATTTAATTTTATGAAATTAATTGAAAGTGGGTTATTTCTATCTCACAACTTCTGTGTTGGTATCTATTATTGTGTTTGTGTGGGTTTCGAGTAGTGTAGCCGTCATCATAATAGAGATTCATGTAGAAGGAAGCTATAGATTTAATCATCCATCACTCTCACATGCATGAGTTACTAAGGCCTCAATAAAGAAACCTCCCAGTTCATCTTGATAAGATTAATTAGATTCATCATCTAACTCATTCTCTTTCTTTTATTTGTAGTCTCTTTTCAAATGATTAGTCTTGCTATAGTTTCAACACTTTTATATAGAATATTTATAAGACTTAGATCTTCCATGAGATTTGGATCTACTCTTATTCTTCTTATTTTCTTTTCTCTTTGGTTCTTCATGAGCAACCAAGGCCTCCTTAGTAGATTTCATAGCTTCTTGTCTCATCTCCTATAACGGTAAAGTAACCATGACTTCATCAAGTATAAATTTCATTGTAGTTATTCCCATAATGGTCACTAAGTTGTCTCATGATTTTAGAAAAAAAGATAGAAAGGTCATGCATAAACCATTGTCTTCCATCATTACTCCTATAGAGTGTAACCAGGTCAAAATTATATTGAACATTTTTAGATTCTCAACCATGAAATAATTATCACTCACCCTTAAAGTGTATGACCTCAAATATTATTAACACTTGGGTCTTAGCCTAGTAAAAATTTCCCAAAAAAAATTATAAGGCTTGAGCAATGTCTTGCACACATACATTTAACAACTTTGAATATGCTAATTAAATCATAATGAGGCTCCTTTCCTTTTTATTAAATACATCCCATTCATTCAATATATTTCAATTAGTTTATATTTTGATACTTTTACCTAATGATCTTTATCTATAAGTAAATCTTTCATCTTAAGATTACATAGCTCAAAGATTGTGTCATTAAATCTATCCATTTCTAGTCTTGATGTGCTCTTCATCTTCCTCGCTATAAGATATCCTTTTGTTCATGCTCCCACTCAAGATATATTAGGCAAAAAATCCTTGTCGCTAACACCTAGGACCTAAGTTGATTAGGATTTGATATTAAATAAAATGAAGTATATGGGTACAAAAATGTTTTTTACACTAATTTTTGAGGAGATAAATGTTCATAATAAAATTGATCATATGGTTACAAGAAATGAATTAAGACAAAAACATTTACCATAACACACTGATGTATCTGGTTAAAACCTTTTTAGAAAACAAAATCGACATTGCAAATCATAAATCAATTAAATTTATATCGTAACCCACTTTTTAGACTCTATTATTTATAATAATTAATTAATTTTTACTTCTAGTAGTTTAATTTGATAAATAGAATGGAAAATATTTAAGTTCAATTCAATTAGACTATAATATTATATGGTTAATAAATTCATTAAAAAATGATTAAGATATTAGAAATTCAGAAAGGAAAAATTACACCATCTAATAAGATATGCATCTAATTAAAAAAAAAGGGAAAATGAATAAATATTATAAATTTCATTTTAATGAATTTATGGAGCAAGAATTATATTAATAATTTGAATGCATATTTTGGTGAAAGATAAGACACTTGGCATGAGGTGGAAGAGAATTGCATCTTTTATAGTGGTGTAAAAAATATGTATGAGAGTGTAAGAGGTGTAAGAAAGCATCTTGGACTATACATAAGAAGTTGTTGGCCTTTTTTGGAAAAAGGAGTTAATATTTTATCTTTTAGTGGGTCATTTTTATCCTTTTATGAAGTTGAATGACTCAACTTATTTTAAATAAAATTTATTTTAATTTATGATGCAACTGATATATTGTTTGAGGAAATTGTGGAAGAAGGCTATAACACATTACATATTATTCTATGGGAGTTACAAATTATATTCTTCAAGACAATTTTATGACATTTATGCATTTGGTATGTTTTTGAATTTTTCTTTTTGTTTTTGAAATTTTGTAAGAAAATGAGAGGAAGGGCTAAGAAGAAAAAAAGGGGGGGGTTTTAAAGATCTCCATCAAGAATGAAAAAGAAATAACAATTTTAGATATCTTCAATTATTCAAGCTTGAAGGTAGTATCTTCTACATCAAATATCAAGCATTTCAATTAATGAAGATACTACCTTCATTTTTATTGAATTTGTTTACTTGAACAATTTTTTTACTTGAAAATGAAAATTGAATTAAGAAATTTTTTCAATTGGAAATGACAAGAATGTCACTTATATCTACCTCCATGATCGTGAAACCGAAATTGATCTATCAATCCGAAAATGAAAATAAAAACCAAAACAACAAAACTAAACTCTTTTTCTTTGTTGATGTTGATTACTATCAATTGAGATGATCCTACATTAGACAAGCTAGATAGGAAATTTGTGAGCATAGGCTCAAAAAAGTTGGAGTTGAGTAGTCAAACTACTCTTCTAGATTGAATGCAACTTGCAAAAGAATCTATCACTAAATCATATGCACAAGTTAGTTCTTCTTCATCCTTTTCCAACATATTTTTGAAACACTCGCCATCTTCCAACAACATGGCACCCTCTTCTCCCTTCCTCTTATGGATTTACATCCACCATGTATCATCCTCCAAATTCCTTCTTCTCTCCTCTTCTCCTTTGTGGGATCCAACCCACCATAAACCAACCACCTCCACCAAAATCCCTCACCATCAATATCACCACCTACAACACCCTCACCAAAATCTACATCTACTACCCCATAGAAATTGAATATTTCCACACATTCTTCTCCATACTTTTCAATAGAAAATGAAGAAAAATAACTATCATCATAAAATAAAATGAGTCTTAGCTCGTTCTTCTCCATGGATGCAACATCATCCTTCTCTATCACATATCTCTCATCATCATCAACTGTAAATTTTCTTTCTTCACCCTTCAATGTGATCAAAACTACATCTTCATCCCTACTGCTATCGTCTCTTTGTTGTTCACTTCTTCATTCTCCTTGAAACAAAGAAAATTGTCACTCTATGTGCTGGGAGATAGAACACAAACTATGTTTTTAGGGACCTAAATCAATTTTCGTCAAGTTTCATTCAAGGAAACCCTAGAGATCTCAATCCATAGATGAGATGAGGGAAAGAGATCTGAAATAAGCTCTTTCCCTCATCGCCTCCATGGATTGAGTTCTCTAGGGTTTTCTTGAATGAAACTTGAGGAAAATTGGTCTAGGTCCCTAAAACCCTAGTTTGTGTTCTATCTCACAAAACATAGAGTGACAATTTTCTTTGTTTCACTCCATCTTTTCTTATTCATTTACATTTGTAGGGGATGTTCTCATATCTTCCTTCTTCCACCTTAAGCTACAAGACTCATTTATTCTTCTTTTATTTTTGTTGTCCTCTTAAGAGAATCTTCTTCTTCTTAATTCTCTTTTCCAATATTCTATCATATTTTCCAATATTCTTCTCTAATACCTATATCCTGGCTTGGATTTTCCCCACTTCTTAATGAACTATCTTTCCCATCTCTTCAAAAAATTTGTTTTCCACTTCTTCCCAATATTGTTCCTAGAACAAAATTCACATGGATCTCCTCACAACCCATCCCATCTTTAGCTACTACAATCTCCCACAACTCACATCACATGCTTTGTAATATGAAAAGACAAATTTCTTCGCGACTTCCTAGCTCTCAGTTGTTCAAAGCTTCTCTCTACATGCAACAATCCTCATGATATCTTCTCTACCACTTTCTATCTTCTACTCTACCCACCAATCTTGGCATAGGCTAGCTCACATTCATCACTCATCCTATCTTCTCTAAACCTCTAGCTCTAATACTGTTTGATGTAGATTGAAGATGAGACTCAAATCTCAAACAATTTCCAATTCAATACCAATTAATGAAAAACAACCTCTTGTATCACAATCAAGAAACAATTCAATATGACAATCCTTTCAAAATGTGTTGTACCCATTTGTATTCCCCAATTTGTATTTAACTCTTTTTTAAAAATATACACCTCCCTTTTCTAATTTCTTATTTATATGAGTAGATTAAATGCCAGGCATCATCATTGTCCAAGCTGTGCAAAATTGTAAATCAGGCAAAAATCATAGTGCATAGAATTAAAAAACATGCACGAACTAAAAATGAAAATCGAATTAAGATATTTTGTCAATTGGAAATGACAAGAATGTCACCCATATCTACCTCCATGATCATGTAACCCAAATTAAACTACCAATTCAAAAATGAAAAGAAAAACCAAAAATACAAAACTAAATTGATTTCTTTTTGTTGATGTTGATTGTTGTTCGCTTGGGATGCTCTTGCATCAAAATAGTGGACTAATAAGATTGAAATTATGGTTTCTATTTTTAGCATACAGGTTTATCAATTTTTAAATCTGTTATTCATAATTCTATAATAGAAAAATCCTTTAAATATCATTACTCAATTTAATATTTACAATATTATATAATTAAATTTAAGAGACTATTTTACTTAACAATTCATAGGTTGAAATTTGATAAATAAATTTTATTTGAGATTAATTATTATTTTAACATTTTGTAAACAAATATTTTAGGAACCCTATTGGCCACTTACCCTTCAAGGATGTTTCACCTAAAAAGGCAAGGGATAGGGTTAAAATGCTTTTGTTTACTATTGAAGAATGAGATTTAAGAGGGATGCAATGATGCAATTATATCTAAATGAGATGTGTTAATGCACTAATCTAAAAATGGAATGATATTATAATGCAAAACCTAAAATTTATGAAGTGTTGGAAAACATAGTCTGATATGCAAAAACACCTAAGAATGCAAATAAATGATAAAGTAACTTAACAATACTAAAGATATGCACCTAGAATTTGAAGAAAAGCTGACTAAAGACCACTGAGAGTTTTGAAATTCTAGAAATTCCGAATTTTAGATCAAAGAGGACTAAGTCTCTAGACTGGGCGATTTAGTCCTAGTCTAGGGACATTTTATAGAATGCAATTTCTACCAAATGGGTGTTTGAATCTGTAGAATTTTTTGGAAAACAAGTCTAGTAGGACTAAGTTTCCACTATGGGTGACTTAGTCCATTTTGACTTTTTTGTAAATCTGAAAAATGGAAACTGAAGTCTATAGTCTGCACTATGCCTTTTGATAGAAATATGGATCTGAATCTTTGAAAAACCCTACAAAACATATTATTATTTGATTTCTAAAGGGGGTTTGCTTAGTCAAACCCCTAGTTGGTAATTAAACCTTGAAAAAGAATAAAATTTGCATAAACCCTAGCCTTAAGTGTGTCTAAGACTAGGAAAATATGAAACAAGGAAAAACCCTATTCTAAAGTGCTAGAATAAGATTGTTTAAAGAGACTTGAATGATGCAAGACTTCAATGAAAGAAACCCTAAAAAATTTAAAACATGAATAAATGACATGAAAACCTTAAATTTGAAGATTGAATGAAAATGGATGGAATCACTTAAAAAACAAGTCCTTAGGTGTGATTTGATGGCTAGTTGCATCTCCTCAACCTAAATTTCTCCATGATTCACCATAGGCATCCATAGTTAACAACATGCAATGCAAGATTTTGGATGAGAAGTGAGCTTGAAGTCCTACAAAAACCTTATTTTGTTGTCCTTAAGCTTCAACTTTGTGGTAGAAAGATTGATAAAAACTTCTTGAGGAAGATATTTTGCTCTTGAATTTTGATGCTTACTTGTAAAAATGACTAAAGATTATGAAAAATGATCTAAAGAGATGTATTTATAGGCACTATCACTGAAATCATCATTATTTTAACTTCATAAGCTGACATCCCTTAAAATTTTGAATTAGGTCGATGATTTTCCCACTCAAAAGTGGAAATCACATCAAAAGGGACTAAGTCGCCACCTTGGGAAATTTAGTCCCATCAGGAATTTTTGAAATGTGTTTCATGAAATTTGATTGTTCTAAATACTATTTTTCAGGACTTGAATAATTTGTAAGTGAAATGGGCCTTAAAGTCCAAAATTATGAGCATTAGGGGCCTATAAATGTAGTTTTTAGGGAATGATTGATGCAAGGTGTCTAAAATAGGACCTAATTAGGCCATAGATTGTACTTTTTGCAAAGGAGTACAATTTCCGTGTCTACACATTTAATTTCTTTTAACAAAAAAATCCTTAAAATTATATATGATAATTCATATAGAAAAAATAAATATAGATAATATATTAATAATATAATATATACATATATATGCAAAATAATATTAAAATCACAAATAAATTTAAGGGCAAGTGCATAGAGATGGGGGGCCCAAAAGTGGCCACCCCACTTTTTGAATTAATAAAAGCCATAACACACATGTGTTATGGCTTGGAGTGACTGAGCTTTGGGCTCAATCACTACTAAGAAATAATGCGAGCACATTATAACCCATTTGCATTATTTTCTATTAAAGAAAAAAACAAAAAAAAATCATTTCATTTTATCTTCTATGTTATTGAAGAGTTCCTCCACAACCTACAAACACTCCATAATGTGCTCATAGGAAGCCCATAACTACACCAATTGTTTATTGAATCTTCGGCATGGTGAAAGGACTGAGTTATTTCTATTTTTTATATGATTTTTTTATTAAATATTTAGATTGAAAATGTTTTTTGATGATTTTTTTTAATTTTAAAGAATTTTTAGTGCACCCTGTAAAAGAGGGGGACCAACCGCACCAAGGCTCCAGGTCACAAAGAGCCAAGAGTGAAAGGTTTCCCTAAATTAAGTCACTCTAAGAGTTTTTTTAGGTTGGGGATCAAGAATGAAGAGCACCCTTAAGTGCTTCTGTCACTTTGTAGATCTGAAAGTGTGAATAGGGTTAGGCGAGCCAATTTTTAGGTTTGAGACTACACCTCAAACAACTCTCTATTTGAGGATGGTAGTGCAGTTCTAGGAAAACAACACAATGTGCTAGCATTTATCTAGTGTGCTAGCATCTGTATGGCCTAGCAGACTAATCTCAAGGAAATGAATAGAACAAGAAAGTACGAGAAGTAAATACTTGAACAAAAAAGTTAGTAGATGAGAACGAGAGTGATGAAGATCCACTCACTTGAGCGTAAGCTCGATAGTGAGCTCCATGTACACATCCACCTACACACATGCAAGAGGGGAAAAATAATGGGATATATAGGGGCCTACCTCAGTGAAACCCCATTTTAGGTGTTTCCACCTCCACGAATAGCTAGAAAGAAATGGAGTAGAATATATGATAAAGAGAATGAAAATAACATAAATGAACACTACAAAACAGTGCTATGCTACCCAATCAAATCACAAAGGAGAGGAGTGAAGTGTTACCACCTCCACCCAAAGGCTCACTAGCCAATGAAGGGAGAATGAAAGGTATGGACTTGGAAAAGTCACCACAGCTGTGGTAGTGATGAAGGGAGGTCTCGCAAGACTCCAAGCCCACAACTTCTATGGCTACCTCACACTTGCAATGTGGAGTTGATGGAGTGTGAATGTTGTTGTAATGCTCAAGGATGGAGTGTTGGAATGCTTGAGAATATGAATGAACTTCTTAGAGAACTCTTCAAAAGATAAAATGGATGAATGAATGATCTTTTTGAAGGTGGGATGAGAAGAAAGACCATTTTTCGAGTTGATTGGTTGAAGAGTGATGTTACAATTCGGACCCAATCAGGTGTGGAATGCCTTTTCCAACTTCAAACGTAGGAAACCGTCAAGGATGGTAGTGCGCCACATAGAAATTCATGCACCGCACTCACGTCCCCAACAAATAATCCCCCACCAACACACAAAACATTTTCCAAGTAGAAGGAAGGCAAGTTGGATATGTGGAATTTCACCTTTGGACTTGATTTTCTAAGGTGGAGTTATTTGAAAGATGAATTTTCCTAAGGGGTGAAAATTTGCTCCTATAAATTTTTCCCCCACTTTAGCAAGCACAAACATTGGCGGGTGTTTGGTAAAGTAGATTTAAGGTTAGAAAAGTATACCTAAATCATCAAGGAAGCAGACCGCGATCTGGCGAACTTGAAAGGATAGGGTAGGAAAAGGACTCCTCGAGTACTCTCTCCTAAGAAGTTTCAAACAAAAGGAATTTGCATCTCCGTAGAACTATGAAGCTGAAAAAAGTTCACTGAAGGTCCTAGACCATCAATGAGCAAATCTTGTACGATGTAAGTGCCTCATAGGCCCATAGACCTGTGAGAAGGAAACCCCCAATTTTTCTCTCATGAAGGAAGCCCAGTGAAGTAAGTTCCTTAAAGGTCCATAGACCTACAAGAAGGAAACCCCCAAGTTCTCTCTCATGAAGGAATCCAGATGAAAGAGGAATCTATAGAGTCAAACTGGAAAGTGGATTCATAGGAACACCTGCAAAGCAACATGTTAATCCACAAATAAAACATGTCAAAAAATAAAAAGAAGCCATGTAGGAAAACAAACACGCAAATAGTCATGCAGAAAGTCAAAGAGAAATGTAAAGAGGTCTTTCAAAGAGGTCCCTCAGGAACCCTTCAAAAGAAGAGGGGTACACTTAGGGGACACATTGTTTGAAAGTGTAAAAGTGATATTTCGCAAATTGATTTGTCATCAAGGGATCCTTTCGAAAGATGTTTACTTCATCAAGGAATTCGAAAGGAAGAAAATGCCCCCTCACAAGGGGAAAGTGAATACTTTTCCCATAGGAAAAGTTGCTTCTGCTCTTAGAGGAAGATTCTCCAAGTTCTTTTGTTGTGAACCCTTGACAAAGGAAACACACTTTGCTAGGAGTTCTAGTTGAGAATGTGATTTTTTTAAAAAGATAAAGTTTTGTGAATATTTACAAGAAAAGATTTGTTGCCAGCTATCGAATGCATTTTCTAAAAATCAAAGTGACATAGTAGCCCCCCCCTTAGGATGGTGCGTGCTAAGCACAAGGCACATGGCATTCTAAGGAGAGAAAAGAAAGAACACAAAAAAGAGAGTGATTTTGTGGCCCACAAAAGATAGCGATATGTTCCTATGGTAATGTTGTCATGCACACGAGGGAAAACACATTGACACTACAACATCACAACTTAAGAAAAGAAGAAAGAAATAGAATAATACCACAAAAGGAAACAAGGACATCACAAAAAAAGGGCATAGGGGGATATAGTTTCATAGGGTCAAATTTGCTCATGCTTATATAAATAATAGGTAACCGTCCCCACCATATTAAGAGGAATGCATGAGAAGAAAAAATAAAAATAAAAAACTGGGTCAAAATGG
The DNA here is from genome assembly GCA_007258455.2 of Sequoia sempervirens. Lineage (NCBI taxonomy): Eukaryota > Viridiplantae > Streptophyta > Pinopsida > Cupressales > Cupressaceae > Sequoia > Sequoia sempervirens. The sequence continues at coordinate 226,167,879 of VDFB02000002.1, forward strand.
AAGGGAAACCTAAAATCCCCCAACACTTTGCATCGTCCCCAATTTTCCAAAATTCAAAACACATAACAAAGGAAGAATGGTGGAACAAATAGAAGAAGGTTTATGACACATAATCACTAATTGTAGCCAAGTGCCAAAAAAGGTGACAAGTGTCATATAAGAACACATAATGCAAGCATGGGGGAACACATTACAACACTCACACACACACCTAATCTAAAGATAAAGAAGAGGCACCCCCTAACACTCATTGAGCAAAAGGTTGTCAGCATCCCATTCTAGATCATTGTATGGGGAAGGTGGATGAGCCTGCAATGGTGGAATGTTAAGGGGGGAAATTTTTGGCCTCCCACAACAAGATCTAGGGAAAGAGACTCTTTCAGGTTTCCTCCACTCAGTTCTTGTGGAGCCAGGGTCAGTGATTCTATAAAGATCACTAACAGGGTCAGGGCCTTATCCAAAAAGTTAAACATGCACTTAACGGGAGTGCCACGTGTTACCTCAATGGGTGAGGGAGGTTGCACCTAAGATTCATAGCTAGGCTCATCGAGTGACTCTGGAGAAGTGACAAACTCAAGGGAAGCCAAAACCTCCTCTATCACAATGATGGTGCATGCTAATGCAGATCCACCCTTCGAAGGGAGTGGACTCCTCTTTTGACCTCCATTGCTACTGGGCCATTTTCCACCTTATGTTTCATCAGAGGATTTGAGACCCCCATAGATGAGGCTAAAGGTACAGAGGAGGAAGCGAAAGTTGTAGTGGACACCACCAAAGTGTTCAACATATCCACATGCCTTGAAAATGGTAGGATGTCTAGGAGGGACATCAAGAGGGGCAGATTGATCGAGGGAGAAATAAACACCTACACCTTTTTAGGGTTAGGGGTGTTGAAGCTCATAGTAGGAGTCGAGAGAAAAACATAATTTCATTGAATAGAAGTAGAAGGGACCAGAGAGGAGGAAACAACAATAGACTCTAGGAACTAGAGACTGGAAGATGGGACAAAGAAAAAGGCTCCTGATTGACTGCAGAAATATCCATCACTATCATTTTTGATGGAGGGAGGGAATCTTGAATGGGAGTAGGAGGAAGAGATTGAGATGAGGTTTGAACAACAACAGGGGGAGTCAGCTCCAATGCTTCAGAGGTGAGCCTCTACCCATTCACTGCTTTAGGAGTAGGAGTGATAGGAGGCCATGGAGGTCGAGACATAGAGGATTCCCTATGGGGACCTTTCCTTCTACCATATAGATAGGGCCAAGGTCCTGGAGGTGAAGTTGGAAGATCAAATATCCTAGCCTTAGGTCTATACCAAGTAGGTATCATCGGGTTCCTTGCAAAAAGGGTAGGAATTCTAATCCTATGCCCATCTTCAAGAGTGACGTTCTAAGGGCCAATAGACTTCTCTTTCCCCTTCTGAGAGGAGGGGGAAACTTGCCACAGTGCCACAAAAGGAGTCATTTTTGGCTACTCCTTGCCCCTAGTTTTATACTTTACATAGTTCTGGTAAAGCAGGTCCATTCGCAGAGGAAGCAAACTAACTGGGGCAGGCCAAAAATGTGTTGCAAGTATGAATGAGTATGGTGGTGTTTTCATTGATGTCAACATAGTACAGGTTGTTGTAGAGAAATAAAACACGTGATTGTAGGTTGTGCATGGAGCTATCTTTATGGTGTTGCAGGTTGTGTAGAGAAAGAAAACATATTTGAGATACTGTAGAGATGTTTTGAGTACATGGAGCTATCTTTATGGTGTTGTAGGTATGCTGATATGATGAGTTAGCAAGTGCTTTTGAGAAATAGTAAAGAAAAAATTGTGTGTGTGTTCAGAATGTGCTCCAGTTTGTGCTCTGTGTAAGTGTGAAAAAGAGTAGAAAGTAAACAAACTAAAACACTTCTAAATAAGACATTCTATTAAAGATTAAAAAACTAATTAAAGTAATTTAAAGGAAGAATATTCTAAAATCACCCTATTGTTCTCTATCTCTAAATATTTATTAAATCAATTAGCTCTCAGTTTTGATTAGCATCTTGACTATTAAAATGATAATTAGAGAATGAGATTGCATTAATATAATTCTATATGAAACTATGATAAATGATAATGAAGCTACAAAGAAACTACGATAAAGGAAACTACTGTAAATGCAACATTGATAATGCTTCTAAAATGTCATGATTTGCTAAATGCTTGATGCTTGATGCTTGTTGCTTGATTGCTTGATTGTTTGAATACCTGTAGAGTAAGATTACACAAAATTTAGGATCCATTTCTTGTAGATGAATGCTCCTTTTATAGATTTTCAAAAGGTAAATGTGGCATGGCAACAAAGAAGGGCTGAGATTTAATTTGGATAAATCAATGGAGAAGAGTGAATTGAGTGGAGAGGAAGATTGAAAGGATAGAGAAATCCTTCAAAAGACTAGGAAGAAAAAGAGGAACAAGAAGAGGAAAATCTCTTGTGAAGCTTCCAAAATTAGTTTGGAAGGATAAAGCAATATTCATTTTATTGAAAGTTTCAACTTTTGAAAGAATATTAGCATTATATAATTTGGAAAATTGAAGAATATTATTAAATAAAACAAACAAATAGAATTTGTTTATTTAATAAAGAGGAGATGTGATAATCAAATAAAATTGTAGGATATAGTTTATTTAATTAAGAGGGAATAAATGAATAATTAAACAAATCAAACTTATGAAGTTGATTATTTAATTAAAATAGAATAATTGAAAGAATGTGATTAAAATAAAATAATGAACTAATTAAATAAATATTTTTATTTATTTAATAGTAGAAGAATAAAAAGTTTAATTAATCAAATAAATATATTTAATTAATTGAATTTATCCAGACCATTTTTAGGTGTATACATTTTGCCCCTCTTTGAAGTGATGTGTTTACGCATTGCTTCAAAGAATAAATTTTTTTGTTGCTGCCAGTATCGATGGAAAATTTTCAATATGCCTCAGACTTGCCCCAGACATTAAATTTTGAATGATGATGATATATGCCCCCTCGAGAGATAAATTGATGAAATTTGATTTTTTTTTATGATTTGTCAGAATTTTTCAATTTTTATGATTTCTATGATAATTTGATAATGAGTTGATGTTGAAAGAATGATGAAATAATTTATCTCCTGATAAAACATATAGAAGGTGCCCCTGTGATAAATAGGAATTAATCTCCCATGAAGAAAATAAATAAACCCCACAAAATCCGACGAAAATAACCTATAAAAGGCCAAAAGGGTCATTTTCAAAGTCATTTTTGCATTTGAGTTTTGAAAACCTTGTGAGAGAGAGCTTAGAGTGCAAGTTGTAGTAGAATGTCGATCCCTTACCACACCCACCTACTCGAGCGTGCGGGATGCCACCAGTGCCTGACAACGTGCGCGATGCCACCAGCGCCTGACATACTCCTAAACCACCTCGTAGTTTGTGCCTTTTCATTTTTTTTGTATTTTTCAAAATTTGAAATTTCCATAGTTTTAGTTCTTTAATTGGCACAATGTAGCGCTTCAAAGACCCGATTTAGTGGATCGATAGTCTATTTTAGTGCTTTCATGAAATAGTGCTTCGACTAGAAATTTTAACACTTTGATAGGATAAAATAATGCTTCCACCAATGTAGTGCTTAGGTTAAGTAAAATAGCGGTTCAGGGGTCTGATGTAGTGCTTTGATTAGATTAGCGCTTTTGGCTGTCATTTTAGCACATCAACCAAGTAAAGTGGTGCTTCAGTAAGATTAGCGCTTTGAACGACTGTTTTAGCACTTCGACCAATTAAAGTAGTGCTTTGAATGATTTAGCACATCAAACATTTGTTTTAGCACTTTGACCAGATAACATAGCACTTTGAATGATTTAGTGTTTTGAATACCTGTTTTAGCGCATCCAAGACAAAGTGATAGAATTTGTCAAATTTTTCCCTAATGTTTTTTAATTTTGATTGTGTCATCCATTTGGTTTGATATGATTGATGAATTGAATCAATTAGATGATAAGCAAGACCTGATGATTGACTGATAATATTTACCCTCATGATAGGTGAGGAATAATTATAAATTGATTCATGAACCCCATGATAGGCGAGGTTTGACTTTGATAAGTTGAACTCATGATAGGCAAAGTACAATTTAGATATGATGATGACCTCATGATAGGTGAGGTATTAAAGATGTTTGCTCGCAAGATTTCATCAATAATTCTCACCAAGAGCTTGGTTAGATTTGTAGACATCTAAATTTGATCGCTCCCATACAATCAAATTCATCTCTTTATTTGTCCATTCCGTCAAATTAATTTATTCAATTAATATTACCTTTTTTCCTAAAGTCCTTAAAGTATTTAATTTAACAATTAAATGTTTTACCTTTCACCTTTTTCCTCTCTAAATTAAATAAATAAATCAATTTATTTAATTGTCATTTTAACCTTTTTGAATTAAAATCAATTTAAAATTATTATTTTTCTCTCTCCTTGTCACATCCTCCATAATCCCTCTCTAATCTAGATTAATTCAATTAATTCATGATTAGGATGTGAATCCTCTTAATCAAGGATTAATGTCACATTCTCCTACATTTTCCATTTGCTTCTAATCTTCCATTAATTATCTTAATTATTTATTTGCACAACTTTAATCAAAGTCATTAACTACATTTAGCATCCCTTTTTTAGTCAACCTTTCCATTTGCCTTTCTTGGCATTGACCCTCTTTCCCATGTGAATTTTTTAATTCACATTTATTCATCCTAGGTCTCTCTCCTCTCCATGTGAATTTTTAATCCACATTTTATCCTTCCAAAACTTCTAGAACATTGGACTTGTTGCCTCATCCACATGTGACCAATCCCATCTTTTTGGAGACCCTCTCTTATCCACTAGATTCTCCCAAGTATGTGAATTTTTAATTCACATTTATTTCTCCAACGACTTTCTCATTTTCCATGGAGATTTTTAAGGAATTCCAAAAAAATTCAAATGTCACTTTCATTCTCACTTGGGGACAAGAAGTTTCTTTTTGAGGAAATTTTCTCACTCCCCAAGGTACTTGCAAGGTACTTGTCCTTCCTCCACATCATGTGCCCTCCTCCCACCTCAATTACACATCATCACACCCTTAGCCACTTAACTTCCCATTCCACATGTCAAGATGTGAGAGCTTGTGAGTCCTCAACTCACCATAGCCCTTCATCTTGGCCTTGTTGGATAAATCTCAACCATTGAATTCTCTAGAGAATTCAAATTTCTTTATAAATACCCCCCCTCTAAGGCATTTTCAACACTCAGTCATTTTGCACTCACATGTCATTTTGAGCACTCAACTCACAAGCATTTCTTCTTACTTAGCCAAGCCATTTTAGCCATTAGCATTTGTGTCCCATCATATAGTCAATCTTGCATTTAGTCATATCAATAGTCATCCAAGGAGCACACAAATAGTTAAAATGAAGTGCCAACCAAAGAATTTTAGCTGCAAAGAGAAGGTATAATCATTTGCAATCTTATTTCATCTTATTTCTTTGTGTTAACAATTCCTTAGGCTAATCTTTGTGTTTTTACATTGTATTTTCATTGTTTTGCATCATTAGAATAGGTAAAACTTAAGGATACACATTTCTAGCACGCCCAGTGGGACCCACAAATGGGTTCTTTTACTTTAAATTCATTGTTGTTGAGATTGTTTGCAGGTACAAGTCACAGAGGGGCAGCTACACCCTCTAGTTCACTGCAGAAAGGTGACTAAGCCCTCTAATTGACTGCAGAAAGGTGACTACACCCTCTGGTTCACTGCAGTTGAGCGAGTACACCCCTAATTGAACTTTGTTTTCTAACATTTTACTATAGTTGGGTGACTACGCCCCTGATTGAGCTTTGTTTTCTAATATTTTTTTACAGTTGGGCAACCACACCTTGATTTAAAAATCTATTTCTGACATTTTTCGGCAGTTGGGTGACTACGCCCCTGATTTAAAAATATGTTTTCTGATATTTTTCTGCAATTGGGCGACCACGCCCCTGATTTAAAAATCTAATTTCTGACATTTTTCTACAATTGGGCGACAACAACCCTGATTTAAAAATCTGATTTCTAACATTTTTCTATAGTTGGGCAACCATGCCCTTGATTTTAAAATTTGATTTCTGACATTTTTCTATAGTTGGGAAACCACGCTCCTGATTTAAAAATCTAATTTCTGACATTTTTTTGCAGTTGGGTGACCACGCCCTTGATTTAAAAATCTATTTTTGACATTTGTTCACAATTGGGCAACTACACCCTTGATTTAAAAATCTATTTTCTAACATTTTTCTATAGTTGGGTGAATATGCCCCAAGTTCTAACATTTTTCTGCAGTTGGGCGATTATGCCCAAGGTTCTAACATTTTTTTTGTAGTTGGGCGACTATGCCTCAGGTTCTGACATTTCTCTACAATTGGGTGACTATGCCCTGGGTTCTGACATTTTTCTACAATTGGGTGACTATGCCCTGGATTCTGACATTTTTCTACAATTGGGTGGCCATGCCCCTAATTTAAAAATATGTTTTCTAACATTTTGCTATAGAAGTTCAATTGTGCCTTCCTATTTGTTGTAGAATTTCAACTGTGCCCTTCTATTTGCTGCAAAAGTTTAACTACACCTTCTTGTTTGCTGTAAAAGTTCAACTGTGCCCTTTTGTTTACTACAAAAGTTCTACTACGCCCTCCTGCTTACTACAATGGGGCAGATATGCTCCAAAACAACACAGTTTGGAAAGTAAAACAACCATTTTAGCTTCATTTTTGCTCCCATTTTTTGCTTTTTTTGGATCCTAACCCCCTAACATTGTTTTTTGCAAGGATATTTGTGTTTTTTCTAACATTTTACAGCATATCCTTGTGTAATTGACAAAGAACAAAGGATAAAACAATTAAGATTTGCTTGCAGTACTATCCATTTGCTTGAATTTTAAAAGTTTTCCTTATTGTTTTTGTTAATCTAAGAACATAGTTTAATTAGGGGAAGTAATATTCATTGCTTGTTGTGTATGTTTTTGTGTCACCCAAGGGGGCATTGGTTTGTTTTCACTTTCCTCCTTGCACTTCGTGTGAGCCTAGGGAGTAGTTGGAAATGATTAGTTGCCTTCTTTTTAGTGGGACTTTGGGATTCTATCACCCCAAGGGATGATTCCAACCATGTGTACCAGTGGGGTATATAAAGGTAGGAGAGCTAAATTTGTACCCCAATCCATTCATGTAATAATTGGCGAAGTGTCAAAGCTAGGGTGATACCTAGATAGAAATGAAAAAATGGTTAGAGCCCTTCAGTATCTCATTGGGGTTTCTGACTCATGCTTGTGATGGGCTAGTGTTCATGGTTGTGCCTCACGTACTGAGAGTATATCGAGGACTCCGTAGAAGCCTTGTGCATCCTAGATTAAGACCTTTTTTGGCCATACCCTTAACACTAATCATAGGATTATGCTTGTTTGAAGTGTCTTCTTGTGAGAAACCAGTAAACATTTTGACAAGTTAGCCTTATCACCATCATTTTGAGTCCTTTCCATAGTCATTTCCATCTAAATCAGGTCTTGTTTACCACAGAAAGGTGGCCACACCCTCCTATTTACAGTAGAAAGGCAGTCATGCCCTCCTGTTTACCGTAGAAAGGTGGTCACACCCCTACAACCTACTGTAGAAGGGTGAACTTGCCCCATTTAGCTTTGTCAAGCTTCCAAACCTCCATTTAATCATTCCAAACCTTTATTTAGCCACCCCAAACCTCCATTTAATCATTCCAAACTTCTATTTAGTCATCCTAAACTTCCAAACTCTCGTTTAGCCATCCCAAACCTCCATTTAATATCCCAACCCAATATCCTAATGATCCTTTTGCTTATGGTATGTCACAAAACGCTCCACAACCTCTTTAATCCAACATGCCTCCACAAGGTACATCCCAACCCAATATCCCCATTGTCACTCAACAACCTCCTTTGTAGAAAGTCTCCATCACACCTCAACCACCTCATTAACAACCATTTCCTAATCCTTTGGCTTCATCACAACCACCACCCCACCAATCACAAGGCAATCCATCTCGACCTCTAGTCCCAACTATATCCCCATTCCTTGCATCCATTTTATGCCCACAAAATCAACCACAACACAATGTTCCATCTTGGCCCATGCAACAATCAACAAGACATCAAAAACCTCCCCAACACTATGTTTAATCATAACCAGTAGTACTTTCAACAATAACCATCCTATGTTGCCTTACAACAGTCACATCAATAACCTCAATACTAGCAAACTAATCCACAACACTTCACTCATGCTCCTCAACATTATGCCACCCATAATTACTAGGCCAATCCATACTCCACCTCACAACAACAACTTCCATACCAACAAACACCCCCGACACATAAGCAGGGGACACCATCCTCTCATTATCAAAATCCATACGTCCATCTTCAAACACTATCTTACTAGGATCCACAATCATCCTACCAGCCATATCCATCCAACCCACCTACCTCAACTCTCATTCCACTAGTCAACACGGATCTATTGGAAATCAAAGTTTCTTTGAAAGATCTCCAAGCTGGGACTAGTAAGCAATTTTTTAAATTCGAAGATATGTGTCCCTATCCATTTGATCCCTCCATCTCATTGATTCCCTTCCTGAAACATTTTGAATACCAAAATTTGATAGATATAAGAAAAAAAAAGATCCTAAAGCCCACTTGCAAGAGTTTTACTCCTAGTGTCAAGAGGTCATGCACAATGATATATACCTCTTGCATTTGTTCCCGTAGAGCTTGACAGGAAATGCCTTAGAGTGGTTCATGGGTCTAGAACGAGGGTCCATCAAATCCTTCACGGATCTTTTAGAAAAATTTGTTCCCTACTTCTCCTTCAATTTGGGAAAAGACATTAATACCTTGGATCTCCTCAAAGAGAAACAATGTGAAGGTGAAACCTTTGCTAGCTACCTTCAAAGGTGGCATGCACTATCAAGCCGAATGAAAAACCATCTCAAAGAGAAGGACATGGTCACCCTATTTGTTGAAAAATCACAAGCTGACATGGCCCATAATTTTAGACTCCATTGTGTCACCACTTTTGCTGAGGTAGTAGACAAAGGACCCATCCTTGAATGAGCCCTTATTGCTAAGGGGCATTTCAAGATACACAACCATGACAAAGAGCGACCATCTGGAGATAAGTCACACTACTAGAACAAGAACAAGAATGTTGTGAATGATGGTGTCATTGACACTAAACATGTCCAAGTAGCTAGTACCTCTCAGAGGCAACAACTTACCTTTAACCAACCACCTGCCCATAACATCATATCAGTACCACAGGGGGCACCTTGCCCCCCTCAACAGTCAAACCAGAATGGTGAAGGGAACAACAAACACCAGTTCACTCAAATAGGTGATTCTTTAAGTACCATCCTTAATAGACTCCTACAAGTGAATTATTCAATTGTTTATCCTGTCGCCAAGCCATTTGATGAGTCCAAACCAAAGCCCAATTGGTATAAAGATAATGAATATTGTGACTTTCATAAAATAAAAGGGCACTCCACTAATAAGTGTCAAGGTATCAAAACATATGTCCAAGATCTTATTGATTGAGGAGATATCCAAGTCAACACCAACCACCCCTCATCATCTAAAGCTCAATTACAGATTTACCAAAACATCTTCCCTAACCATAATCAAGGTGCAAGCACATCCAATAACAATCCCCAAAACAATAGTACAAATAACATAAATTATAAAAATATGCCCCTCAATTATGATGGCATTGTTCATTCCATTGAGCAGGTAGAACACCACATATCTATGATACATGTCAAAGCAAAGGACCCCCAATGTGTTTTTGCTACCAAAAGAACCTGTATTATTGTCCTCGTAGCCTCTACATCCACCCCATCCCAACAAAATCCTATGAATTCTTAGTATAACATTCTTGATCACTTAAGAAAAACTCCTGCTCATATCTCAATTTTGGATCTGCTTAAGTCCTCCCCTGTGCATTAGGAGATCCTAAATTGAGCCTTACAGGAAACCCAAGTGCCAAACAACATTGATCCTATGAAATTCCAAGCCTTAGTGGGACATCTAGCTCTATCCTATCAATTGCACTTCAACCCAAATGACATCCCTAACATTAATGCCAACCATAACCATCCCCTACACATTGAAGTCTTGGTTGCCCGCCATAAATTAAAAAGGGTCTTGGTAGATAATGGCTCTGCCCTCAATTTATGCACTCTAAAGTTTATAAAGTAGTTAGGGTACACTCAAGAGGCCCTAAGTAATCAAATCATTACAATCAATGCTTATGATAATGTAGAAAGAGATTCTGAAGGGGTTATTAGTCTTCACATCCAAGTTGGATCCATGACTCAGTACACTACATGTCATGTCCTTGATCTGGACTTACCCTACAATCTCCTCCTTAGTTGTCCATGGCTCCATACCATGCAAGTCATCTCCCCCACATATCATCAATGCCTAAAATTCCTAGTTAATGGACATGAGGTCACAATCTATGTAGACTTGCAACCATTTGAGTATTGTCATGCACTAGAAGACTTATTTCCCCATTTGCATTATTGTCCTGGAGTCGAAATGGGTTAACCTCTATCATCACCCTCCAATCCATCATCCACCACACTAGCCACTCCATCTTCCACCACTAATTCCACCATCACTAAAGTCCAAATCATTTACAAGGGTTGTGGTGAATATGAAATGCATACAACTCTAAATATGGCAGCAATGCCACCGTCACCACACACATACGGTCAACTTTCGTAGTCTACGCAAAAGAAAAAAGAAAAGACCATTACCTTTAGTGCCAAGAATATCCCCACTACAACTTTTTGGTCCCTTGGATTGAGGATAGATGCACCAGAAGATGGTATCAGTCAGTGGATATATCACAAAGAGCCCCAACTAGATACTCCCCTTAAGGAATACTTTTAGGAAGTATACCCCTGGTCAGCTAAGTTTGTAGAGAAACATAACTATCAAGGTGGGGGTCTAGGTAAAGAAGAACAAGGGCAGCTACAACCTATTAAAGTATCGAAGCTTCCACAAAATATAGGCCTAGGATATGACAAAAATAAAAAAGACCCTACAACATCATCCAATACTTCCAATAGTGTTAGTGTGAGCAATGGTCCCTTAGAAGACATACCTGAGGGAGAGTCCATCATACATGCGTATGATGATATGGATCACCTGGATCTTTCATCCATGTTCAATTGCCTATCTATTTTTACCATTAGCCTTTCCCTTAAACATCCTAAACTTATTGACTAGGACCTATGTGATACCATGCTTGCCAATGTCTCTTTGGATGAATATGTCAACTTTTTGGGATTGGGGGAAGATGAATGCTCTAGCCGCAAAAATAAAAAATAAGAAAAATAAAAAAGGGTCACTTGGTGAAAACCTCTTTGAGGCACCTCTTGAACCCGAAAAAATAAAAGCAAAGGGTGTATCTGATGGCGAAAGCCTCGATGAGGCACCTGAAGATGGAGACATCCATCTTCCCCTTGTAGGAGGGAAACTATCTGAAAAATCCTCTATCCTAATAGAAGAAACACAAGAAGTGAACTTGGGAGCCAAAAAAGATCCTAAAATGACATATGTGGCCAAGTCACTATCTGCAGAAGAATATGCAGAAATCATTCAGCTCCTCAAAGATGAAAAGATCAACTTTGTATGGACATATTCTTACATGCGAGGATTAGATCCAACTTTGGTAGTACACCATCTAGATGTCCATCCTAATGCCAAGTTGTTCAAACAAAAACTCTACAAGATGCATCTACAGGTTGCCCTTCCAGTTAAGAAAGAATTAGAGAAGCTATTAGAGGCATAGTTTATAAAACCCATCAACTATTCAGAATGGATCTCCAATGTCGTTCTAGTAGCCAAACCAAATGGAAATGTCAGAGTATGTACCGACTTCAAGGATCTTAACAAAGCATGTCCAAAGGATGATTTCCCTTTTCCAAACATTGACATGTTGGTAGACCTAATAGCAGGACATGAAATGTTATCCCTCATGGATGGTTTTTCTAGATATAATCAGATTAGAATGGCACCTGAAGACCAACACAAGACCACTTTTATAACACCTTGGGGCACCTTTTGTTATAATGTTATGCCCTTTGGTCTTAAGAATTTGGGGGAAACATATCAACGGGCAATGACTATTATCTTCCATGACCTCATCGACATCATTATAGAAGATTATGTCGATGATTTGCTAGGGAAATCCAGAACTAGAGTTGAGTACCCCACAGTCCTATGGAGGATCTTTGAGTGCTTAGAACACTAAAAATTGTGCTTAAAGCCAAAAAAGTGTGTGTTTGGAGTAACTTCAGGAGAATTTTTGGGATTCATTATCTCCAGAAGAGGTATCGAAGTAGATCTAGCAAAATTCAAAGCAATCATGGATATGCCTCCTCCCTATAATCTGAAACAATTAAGAAGTCTTCGGGGAAATTTGTAGTCCATCAAAAGGTTTATAGCCCAGCTAGCTGATAAATGTCAACTGTTTACACATCTGTTGAAGAAGAATACATCTTTAAAAATGGGATCTTGTATGTCAGCAAGGGTTTGATAAGGTCAAAGAATATATGGCTCATCCTCCTATTCTTATGCCTCTGATTCTTAGAAAACCACTTCTATTATACATCTCCGCCACTTCAATAGCACTGGGGGAATTATTGGCACAACATGATGAATCATCTAGAGAACGAGCAATTTACTACATCAGTCGAACCCTAGTGGGCTATGAGCTTAATTATTCTTTAATAGAGAAAGCTTGTCTAGCTGTCATTTTCTGTTCCTAGAAAATCAGACATTATATGCTCAGTCACCGTATGAAGTTAATTGCCAAAGTAGACCCACTCGAGTATCTTCTATCTAGAACAATCTTGACTGGGCAGATGGCTAAATGGGTCATGTTGCTAAGTCAATTCAACATAGAATATGTAGATCGAAAAGCTATCAAGGGACAGATAATAGTAGATCAATTAGTTGATGCTCCTCTAGTTGATGCTCATCCATTGATCACATAATTTCCTGATGAAGATGTCTTCTCAGTCATTGAAACAACCATGTGTACACTATATTTTGACGGGTCATACACACATAATGGATTAGGGGAAGGAATATTGTTTGTTACTCCTCAAGGTAATTACATCCCAAAATCATTTAGACTAGCTTTCCCATGCACTAACAACATAGCTGAACACAAAGCTCTCTTTACTAGCCTAAGAATTGTAATTAAATGGAATATGACCCAATTGAGAGTTTTCGGTGATTCTCAACTAGTTATTAAGCAAGTTAACAATGATTTTTTGACAAAAGATGAGAATCTTTTACCCTACAAATGCATGGTTGATAACTTTAAGAAGTCCTTTACCTCTATCCAGTTTGATCAGATCCCCAGGATTTAGAACAAAGTTGTTGATGCAATGGCCATGATCAGTTCTCTGATTGACATGCCTAAGAATCAAACAAAATGTGAGTTCCTTGTTGAACAACTCTTAATCCCAACATATAATATCTCTGAGACTAAAATGGTGTGCGCCATCATGGGTCATGCTTCCTCGTGGTACCAAGAAATCTATGCCTATCTTCACAATAACACTTTACCCCCAGATCTTACATGAAACTAGTGCAAAACCTTTATCTAATGCTCATCTCGATACATCATTATTGGTGATACACTTTATCGGTGTGGGTATGATGGAACCCTCCTCAGGTGTCTAAACGAGATTGAAGCCCATACTACACTGATAGAAGTACACAGTGGTGTTTGTGGGGCACATTTAAATGGTATGGCCTTAGCTAAAAAGATTCTTCAAGCTGGGTATTACTGGCCTACCTTGGAACATCACGCCTTTGAGTTTGTGAAGAAATTCCTCCCATGCCAAAAATATGTAGATTTGATTCATGCACTAGAACAAGACCTTCAACCTCTGCTTGCACCATGGACCTTCTCTCAATGGGGCTTTGATCTTATCAACAAGATATACCCGCCATCCTCTGATGGTCACACCTTCATTATCACCACCACTGAGTACTTCACCAAGTGGGTGGAAGCAATACCACTCTCACAAATCACTGGTTCTCAGGTTTCAAAATTCATTCTCTACCATATCATATGTTGATATGGTATCTTGTCCACCATCCTTTCAGAGAACGAAAAGCCTTTCAAAAACCAAGCCATGAAAGACCTTTGTGACACCTTTCATATCCAATGCCGTTGGTCAACACCTTATTACCCCCAGGGTAATGGTCAGGTGGAAGCTACTAACAAGACTCTAATCTTAATCCTTAAAAAGGTTGTAAATAACACTAGTAGAGATTGGCACCTCCATATTCATCTTGCCCTTTGGGTATATCACACTTCCATTTGTAACCCTACTGGCACCACCCCATTCTCTCTAGTATATGGTATCGAGGCCATCTTGCTGATCAAGGTCAAAATCCCCTCACTAAGAATTACTTTGAAAAATCTTATCAATGAAGAAGACACCTGTATTGCAAGACTTGTTCAGCTAGAATTACTTGATGGAAGGAAGATCAAAGCTTATGATTATCTTCAGGCCTATCAAAACTACCTAAAATGAAGCTACAACTAGAAGGTTCATCCTCGTTAGTTCAATATTTGTTACCTTGCCCTTAAAGAAAACCAACACACTCAACAGGACCGAGTTAAGAAAGGCAAGTTTGAAGCAATCTGGTTGTGTCCCTATATCATCACTATAAAGTATGGATTTGGGGCATGCAAAATTGCCACTCTTGAAGGAGAGCCCCTAGAGGAGCCTATTAATAGCATGTATCTAAAAAGGTTTTATGCCTAAGTCTGCTTAGTGGCCCTATCTACATAAAAAATACAAAAAAAGTAAGAAAATCATCAAAAATACACAAAAAATCACAAAAAATCCAAAATTGTAAAGAGAAATAATTTGTCCTATGGTGAAAACCACCCCTGGTGGCACCTTGGATAAGTACATTTGGTGAAAACCTAATCATAGGGGCCATTTGTAGAGGGCTTAATCATTATCTACCTTGCATCCTAGTTATTTTATGATTTCATCTGCCCTATCCTAACATCCTCACCCATCCCATCCTTGGTTACTTGGTATATATCTTGGTTGAGCATTAGACAATCCACATTAGCTATCTGTCATCCTAAGATTTTATCCCAATCTGAGCTTGTGTCATTCTTTGGTCACTTTGTGTCACCATCTAGGATCATCCATCATGTTGGTCTCACCTAGTTCTCATCTTGTCCCAATGGTCCTTTTTTGTCTTAGTCAAACTACATTGCCCCTGCACTTTCATGTAGGCAAGGTTGATCATTTGATCAACCCTCGGGGCCTTTTGGACCAACCTATTTGGTCCTCCATTGTTTGTCTTCATTAGTCCCTTTTCGCATTTATCCATGGTTAGTTGTCATTTTTCTTTTCTGAACTACGTTGCCCCTGCGCTTTCATGTAGTCAAGGTTGATCATTTGATCCTCCCTCAGGGAATTTGTTTGTCTATCTTGTTCCATTCATCATCGGTCACCATTTTCTTCTTTCCGCTTTATCCATAGTATTTTCAAGAACTACAAGGGCTCTACGCTTTCACATAGGCAAGGCTAATCTATGATTAGCCCCCAAGCCCCTAGGTTTGTAAGGTGTGTTAGTCTCATGTCTGGTGTCTTGTGTCCTGTCATCAAGTTATGCCCTTATCTAGCTGGCTCTCCACAAATGAGATCCACTTGTATTAGTAGAACAAATCGGTTCTAAGTATCCCATGTTAGATTGATCTTTTAGTTTAGTATCCACCATCGGTCTCAACATGATGCATGCTTCCTAATAGACCTCATCAACCTCATCCATCCTCTCGATCCTATGGAAAAGGACATTTGAAATTTGATTGTGATCTTTTGATGCTTTTGGTTTTTTTTTATCATTTGAGCTCCCTATTACAATTAGTTAAGATCGCCATAATCTATCACATTATGGTGTGTTTTGGTTGATTCGCATAGGAGCATATCTTGATCTTTTATTGTTGTTGTCTATTGGGTTGTCCCACATAGTACCCACCAAGATCCCTATAATCTTGCATTACATTGGGGCATCCGTTTGTGCTTGTGGTTATCCCAATACTTGGCCTGACCAAAGTCTTTGACACTTTGGGGTGTTGGGATAGCCTTCTTTTCTATGTATTTGTTTCATGCATTTGACACTAACTTTCCTTGGTTCCCTATACCTTGGCACTGTGTGTCTTATGCTATAACAAAAATTAGTGCTCCAAAGATGGAAAATTGTATTAGGATTGCATTTCATGATCATGACCACTGCATTGCATTCACCTTATGATTTTGGTTGTGCAAATACTTCCCCCTCTATCCCCTATTCCTCTAAGGATACTAAAGGTTTGTGACAAGTGAAAACTCACACTATACCCACCCCCATCTTCCATTATCATGTATGTCCTTATTGACACTTATGTTAATGTTATTTTACCATAAATTAATTACACTTTGGATTCATACATTTGCATCATTATGTTTAAGTATCCATGCATAACTAGGTCTATACATACATACATCACCACTTGCATCACAAAGTGTTATATTCGTAATACATCACATCCTACATGTATATAATATTCATAAAAGAATCCACGTAAGCCATCATAAACATATACAAACACATCAATAAATCAAATAAGCATCCATACATAAACATCCACATAAGCCATCATAGATAAAACATATGCATACATCATGTCATCATATAAGCATCCAGATATGCATCAATAAAATCATCCATAGTCCACAAATGCATTAATGTGATCACTCATTCAACACATGAACATGGTGTCAATAAGGGCTATCATATATCATATATACCAAAATTCCAAAGCACATCTCATAATAATGACTATCACATGAATAACATGATAATAATGTCGTCGATGTCATCAAAATCCATGACCCTCATATACAAAATCATCAGATCAAAACACTGGTACAAGGTCCTGTAAATAACAACTGCAACTCTGTACTATCCATCTACCTTGCACCTATCAAAAATTTGTAACCTATCACCTGCTAAATGAACTGCCCACATCTAATCTTTGTGGAGAATCAGGTATTGTACGCCTGCCTGGAGAAACCCTTGGTGACTCATTGAAACCTTGGGCTCGTGTCCCCAGTGACTGAGATGGTGTTGGCATCTAAGGCGTTTGTTGAATGTAACGGAATGTCCATTGTGCCAGATCGGGAACAACATGATATGCAACCATCCAATATAATACCTTTCATATTCTCCTCTTGCTCAAAAACCTAGACCCAAGTGGAATTCCACTCTTAATGATACATGTCTTGGTCCCTGGTAATGGCTCTCCTCTCCTACTTCCATGCCTTCTAAGATAATCGTCTTTGTGCCAGTTATGCCTATACTCGATCCCTCATCTCCTCCGCATCCACCACTCACACCACCACTACATCCCTCTCCCTCTGCAATACCTATATATCTACTCTAGCATACCACCCTCACTCTATACTGCCTATGCCTAAGCCATTGCAGCATCCCTCTCTACCTGTAGCATCTGCATTTTTACCTCTACTACATCCCTCTCCCTCTAGGTAGCCTATGCCTGAGCCACTGTTGCATCCCTGTCCCTCTGCAAAGCCTACAATCTCAAATCTACTGAATCTTGCTCTCTCTGGAGAGTTGATACCTTTGACACCACCTCCTCTCTCCTCCTTTACAAAGACTTTACCTGTGCCTCTATCAACTCTCTCTCACTTTGTAAAACCTAAACTCATGCATCTACCACATCCCTCTCTGCCTCCATAGCCTACACTTGTGCCTCCACTACATCTCTCTCTTCCTGCATAATGTGTGCCTGCTCCCTCACCTCACCCTCCCTCTCCTGCATCAACCCCATATCTCTAACTTTCTTCTCTAAACAATGCACTCTATCATGTAGTTGATCTTTCTCCCACCAAAGATCATCTATCTGCTACACAATGCCTATTGACCCTTGATCTGCCATCCCCTCTAGCTCCCCCTGGCCTATAATATGATGACCTCTACCTATAGCCTATCACAGTCTCAGCTCACACTAGCCAAGTCATCCCACACTCCTTGTATGTCGGCCTACAAGCTATCCCTCTCCTTCTCCACTATCCCCATATGTGAATATAGGCAGAAAACAATCTCCTCATAATCCCTTTAACTCTTTGCTTGTACTCTCACTAGCTCAGCCTTGAGTGCTCTCACTCTCTGCTTTGTAATCTGCAGCCTCACCACGGTACCTCTTAGTTGTATAGTGGGATCCTTTGGTGCCACATAAGGCACCACCGCCAATGGCTCTACATCCATAACATCCATATCTTGAACATCTCCATCTACCTCCATCACATCATCATCCCCCTACACTCCTACGCCTGCTGAGTCTTGCGGTCCTCCATAGTAGGGCAGAACCAAACTCTCTATAGCTGACCATGCCTCCCCACCATGAACTTCCATCCTAAGGGTCTCCTCTCCTCCTCTGGTGCCTCCCTCACTCCAAACACCTCCATATCCTCCACCTACTCAACCCTGCTCTCCCCCTGGGATCTCCATGGCTGGCTCCTCCCCTGTGATCTCTACTGTCCTATCATTGCCCCCCTCTCTGGCTCAACTCTTTCCTTCCTCACCTCCATCTCAGCCTCCCTACGCTACTAATCATCCCTCTCCCTCTGGCCTCTCCTACGTTGTCTCCTCCTCTTTGCTGCCCTAATTGGCTGATCTGTAGCCTCCTAGTCCACCTCCTCACAGTCCACCTCCTCTTGGTCTACCCCCTCCTATCTTCTATGACCTGACTCTCTCACATCCCCATCCTCTATTGAACTCTCCCCCTCATCTCCACTTGCAGTCTCTACTCATCCTCTGGTCGAAGCTCAATGCTCTGATAATGGGCTCTGTAGAAGTAATCCTCTCCCATCACATATTCTAGAACCACCCCAGATATTGACCTGTCACCCCTGGCTACTGATCTCCTCCAACCCTCCCTAGGTAGGGCTCTCATCCTGCTGTAATCCACACCTCCCTAGCCGCTCTAGGTGAAATGACACCTCCCCATGGTACCTCTCTATGGTATCGATGAAACATTGTAGGCACTGTTAGAATATCTTGTCTCAGTCCAAACTACCTCACTACTATGTCTGGTCGATGCGCCTCTACTATGTGTGGAAAAATTCCAATCAAGAAACATCTGCTTATAAAGTATCTATAATGTCTCTCCTCATCATCCCATGCCCTAAACCGATGATACATCTATGGCCGCCACTCCACGTCTACCACCTACAATTCATCCTATGCTCTTCTCCACCCATCCATATCCCCCAACATCTCATATCACAATACCCAACCTCTGGCCTCCCCGTACTCCTAAGCAACTGGCTCTCTATCATCCACTGTCCCTCTCCTCACCACTACCGGCCTCGTCACCATAATGTGCTCCCATGTCCAAATCTGTAATAAAGTCAAGTGTGTTAAACTAGTAGACCTTCGGTAGCAGATCCCATGCATATCCCTATATAAATGAGCTAATACACATGATCCCCAAGAAAATTGTCACCTCCATGTACCGTAGACTGCAAGAGCACCTACTCTAGTCTGGTAATAGTATCCCGCTAATCAACCCACACATGTACAATGGTAGGGTTGGCATCCTCAATGACAAACATCTATCTAAATCCAATTGCCCCTTCTGAATGGGTAGATCCTCATGTCTAAACAACACCAAGATGGTCTCATCTAGCAAACAAAAGTCTTGCTCAATCCATCAAGATTGCTGTCACGCAATCAAGAATAGAAAACCAGATTTTTCAACACCAAAAATTATTGTTTCTTGCTTGTTCTCATAAAAGCTACCAACATCAAAAGCATCTAACCTCTTCAAAGGTCGAGAACCACCTTTTTCAATGCCTAGAAAATAGTTAGGTTTTCATTTTTAGCCTAAGAACGACCAAAAGCTTGCTTTTGTAAAACACAGTGTGTTTTCCAATTTTGACAAAAACTTAGGAATCAACCACAAAAAGGATTCCCAACTTATTTAACTTTCAACCTAAGGAACAAAAGGTCCTCAATCACAATCTAAATGGTGTTAAAAACCTTGCACAACAAAATAAAATTGACTTTAAAACAATACTTCAACATATGCTTGCACTTTGGCAGGTGCTCCTGCACCATTCTCCCCCTCTCAGCACAAATATCAAGGAATGTGAGGTGATATCAGTGATAGATCAATGCCTAACTTCTTAAAATCAGCTTCCTCAACCCAAGTAGCCTTAGATTCATGTTTGTTCCTCCACTTGACAAGGTGCTCCATGTATACCTTGTGTCTTGTAGCTTTTTTCACCCTGGACTCCAAGATCTTTTCTTCCTGAGGTTTCTCTTGATTAGGAAGGGGTATATTATTGATATCCTTAAATATTTCCTGACTGTTCTGAACTTCATCACTGACTATCCCCTTATACTTGATCAAATCAGCAACATTGAACACTGGAGAGATGCCCAAATCTGATGGTAATTCCACCTTATAGGCATTCTTGCCATATTTGGCCAACACCTTGCATGGTCCCACTCTTTTCATCTAAATTTTGGTTGACATTCCCTTCTACAACCTTGATTTGTTAAGATGAACCATAACATAGTCACCTACTTGAAACTACACATCCTTCCTTGATAAGTCAACTTTATCTTTCAATTTTTGTGTTGCTGTTGTGATTGTCTTCTTAACCTACTCATGAATCTCCTTCATGGTCTGAGTGAAGTCTTTTGCATGTCGACTCCTATTCTCTTGAGATCCAAGGTCTCTAAGCTCACAAATTCCTCTTGGGTGCATCCCATACACAACTTCAAATGGACTTTTTCCTGTAGTTCTATTAACACTATCATTGTAGGAATATTCAGCTTGAGAAATCATCACATCCCATGTTTGTCCATATTCCTTTGTCAAGCACCTCAAAAGATTACCTAGCACTCTATTAACCACCTCTATTTGACCATTGGTCTGAGGATGGTAAGCTGATCCAAAAGACAGATTTGTTCCCAATCTGCTCCATAGAGTCTTCCAAAAGTGACTCATGAACTTCCAATCCCTGTCATAAACAATACTTAATGGCAAACCATGATCCGTACAACTTCCCTGAAGAAGAGATGGGCTATGTAACTTGCATCATGTGTAGTCTTGCAAGGGATAAAGTGACTCATCTTGCTGAATCTATCCACAACTACATAAATACTATCAAACCCTGCCTTAGTCTTGGGGAGTCCTACCACAAAATCCATGCTCACACACTCCCATGGTCTATTTGGAATGGGTAAGGGTTGATACAAACCTGCATTGCTGGCTCCCCCTTTGGCTTTCATGCAAACAACACACTGCTCCACGTATTTCCTAACATCTCTTGCCAACTTAGGCTAGTAGTAGAATCTTTCTACTAGCTCTAAAGTCTTATTTATTCCAAAATTCTCACTAAGACTACCATTATGTTTCTCTTGAATCAGATTTTCCCTCATTGATCCTCTTGGGACACATAACAGATTACCCTTAAATAACAATCCATTTTGTAGAGTATACTCAGCATATTGACTATGAAAGTGATTTTCAAAATTTGAACATACCTTGTAGGCTTCTGAGAAATCTTCATCATCACCATAGAGGTCTTTAAAACTCTCTAATCCAATGCTCTTTAGCTGTATTTCCTGCACTGTCAACATTCTCCTGCTTAATGCATCCGCTACTTTGTTTTGTTGTCCCTTCTTGTGCTTAATGGTAAATGTAAAGGCTTGGATGTACTCCATCCATTTCAAATGTCTATTGCTTAACTTCTCTTGGGTGTTGATGTAACTGAGTGCTTGGTTATCTGTGAAAACCACAAACTCTTTGGGCAATAAATAATGCCTCCACTTCCTAAGGGACTGCACTAAAGCATAAAGTTCCAGATCATAGGTGGAGTATTTTTGCTTGGCTTCATTGATTTTTTCACTAAAGAAGGCTACAGGCCTACCTTCTTGACTAAGTACTCCTCCTACTGCTACTCCACTTGCATCACACTCAACTGTGAATAACTTATCAAAACTAGGCAATAACAAAATTGGTTGAGTTGCCACTTCTTGTTTCAGTTTTTCAAACCCTTTTTCAGCCTATTGAGTCCACTTAAACTTTGTTTTTAGACCTCCCTTAATAGTATCTAGGACTGGTCCACATATACCACTAAAATTCCTGATGAATTTTCTATAAAACTGAGCTAAACCATGAAAGCTCCTTACCTCTATTGTTGTGGTTGGTGTAGGCCAGTTTAGGATGGCTTCCACCTTGCTTGGATCCATCTCCAATGTTCCTTGGGATACTACAAAGCCTAGATACACAAGTTCTTGTTTGAAGAACTCGCACTTCTCTAGGTTAATTGCCAATTGTTCTTCTTGCAACCTTTTGAGAACCATCTCCACATGCTTCAAATGTTCTTCTACTGTCTTACTGAAAATCAGTATATCGTCAAGGTAGACTACTACAAAAATCCCTATGAAATCCTTAAGCACCTCATTCATTAGTCTCATGAACATGCTAGGGGAATTTGAGAGGCCAAATGGAATCACTTTCCACTCATACAAGCCATCATTTTCCTTAAAAGTTGTCTTCCATTCATCACCCTCCTTGATTCTGATTTGATGATACCCGCTCTTAAGATCCAACTTGGTGTAATACTGTGCTCCTCCAAGGCAATCCATTAAATCTTCAATTCTAGTTATTGGGAATCTATACCTAATGGTGATCCTATTAATTTCTCTAGAATCAGTACAAAGTTTCCACTTACCTCCTTCTTTGTTGCTAAAACAACTGGGACTGCACAAGGGCTGATGCTCTTTTGAATTAGACCTTGATTCAACAATTATTCCACTTGCCTAGCCACCTCTTGGTTCTGCTCAGGTGTAAGCTTGTATGCTGCTTTGTTAGGTAATGAGGCTCTAGGTATGAAGTCAATTTGATGGCTTATTGCTCTCTTTGGTGGTAGAGTTGCATGTGTTCCATCACTCACTATGCTCTTGTATTTGTCAAGTAATCTTTGGACTACTTCTAGTAAGACTATCCTTTCAGCCTTTTCTTCCCCTTTGGGCTGCATTAGAACCACATAACCTTCACCTCCTTGATGTAGATTGCTGAGAAACTCTTTACCACTGCTCAACATGATGTTTGGAACCTTGGGCTGTCCTTCATCATCCTCAGTCAATGATTGCAGCTTGAAGGTTCTTCCATCATTCTTGAATTCAATGGTGTTCTCCTTCCCATGATATATAGCACCTCTATCATATTGCCATGGCCTGCCAAGCAGAAGATGGCATGCATCCATGGGTAGTACATCACGAATCAGCTTGTCTTTGTAGCCTCAAATCAAGAATTCCACTGTAACCTACTCATTCACTAGAACACTCTGCCCTTTATTCAGCCATGTGACTTTGTAGGGATTGGTATGAGGTACCTTCTACAATTTTAACTTAGTTACTACCTCCTCAGAGATGATATTATCTATAGAACCAGAATCTACAATGACCTTGCATACCTTTCCAAATATCTTGCACCTTGCTCTAAACAAAGCTCTCCTTTGCTTGGGTTCTTCTTTAACCGGTTGTCTGATCAAAACCCTGTTAAACATCAGATTTTCACCTACTTCTGATTCTATATGACTGATCTCAGGTGATTTGACACTCATGGTGTCCTCTTGTGCATAGGCTACTCTCTTTTCATTGCTTGAAGAAGAAGCTTTCTTTGGGCATCTATAAGCTGGATGACCTAGCTGATTGCAATGGTAACATTTCATGGTGGCAAAGTAAGAGTTACTTCTACCTGCTCCTCTTCCTCTGTTTAAACCTCCTTGGGGTCCTCTTCCTCTATTAAATCCTCCTCTTGATGATTTTTCACCTCCATGCTCAGTAATCTTAGATTCTCCATGGTTCCTTTGATCATTACCTCTACCTTGGTAACCTCCACGCTGTCCTCTTTGATCTCTTTGATCTCTGCCTTTGCCTCTGCCTCTAGAAGACTGATCTTGCCTCCTCTTGTTCCTTTCCTCTATCTTGATAGCCAACTAATAACATTGGTGTACGGTCTTGGGACTTAATAAGGCCATTTCCTCTTGGATATTCCACTTCAAACCATTGAGATACCTAGCCACTTTGAGGCTCTCATCCTCTGTCACATTGGACCTCATACAAAGCTTTTGAAACTCCTCAGTGTAAGTGCTAACATCTTGGTATTTCTGCCTTAGGCTTTACCTCTTCTTGTGCAATTGGATCTCATAATCATCTGGCATGTAGGATTCTTTCACTTTAGCAACCATTCCTTTCCAAGTTCCTATGGGCTGCTTGCCTTCTTTCTCCCTTTCAGTCTGGGTGAACTTCCACCATGTCAAGGTTGATCCTCTCAACCTTGATTTAGCAACCTTCACCTTCTGAGCTTCAGTGACTCCATCACACTCAAAGTGATTCTCCATGCCTTCTATCTAGTCCATTACCAAATCAGGTTCCATCTTTCCACTGAACAGTGGTATGCCTTCAAGTGCTTTCCCACTAAAGGATTTCAATGCCTTCAAGAAAGGCTCCTCCTTCAAAATAGGATTAGGTATAGGTGTCTTATCCTCCTCTCCTATCCCTTCTTCTTTTGGCATTCTTCCCTCAAACTATGCACTTCTTACTGCTGTCTCCAGTTGGGCTATTCTTTCCCTCAACTACTTATTGTCTTCTTCTTGCTCTTCAACCATCTTTTCTAGTTCTGCATTGGTCACCATGGTGGAAGAATCACTTGACTCAATGTCTAACATGCAAGACTTCTTTCCCAAATCTTTCTCTGCTCTGATGCCAATCTGATAGGGACAGGGCTGGATTGAGTCAATCACTGGCTCAATGCTCTGGGTCTCCAGTAGATAACCCCTTGGTGTTTCTCTCCACCACTCAACCTATAGGTCCTAACAGTTATTAGGCACCCTTGGTCACTTGCCAACCCTGCTATCAATTCCAGTTTGCTGCTACCAAGCAACTCTTGGTGCCTTCCCTCTCTTATTCTTCTTAGCCTTTAATCCTTCTAAAGACTAATTAACCTCCATTTGCTCCCCAACTTGTTTGCAGGGGTGTGGTATGTCTCCATGGTTTCAAAACAGTCTTGGGAAGATTCTTGTTCAGCCTTCCTTCACTACTTCTCTATCACTGTCACAAAAACCTTGGTCTAGGGTTTGGACAGGGCTACAAGGGTTGAGCCCCTTTTAGGCCTCCTTGCACAAATGAACAGGTAAGAAATCCTCCCCTTTATGAGATTGTACCAAACACTCTTCTGACACCCTAGCCCAAATTCCAAGCTCTGACAAATTTTTGGGAATTGGGACCTTTCATGTCCGTACAGAGGTACATTACTATCTTTGTAAGAAACTAGGGTTTCTTTAGACCTTTCCTTGGTCTATTTTTCTTTTTCCTGCCTCCATTTGGTTTGACAAGGATTCCACCTCTCCTGCCAACCTTCTTGAGACCTCCTGCAAACATTACACACCCTACAATGTAAATTCTTTGTCACCCCTACCACGTTAGGGTTTGTTTTCAACCACCTTTTCCAAACCGGGCAACACAAGCTCACCTAGGAAAAGATCATAATCCTACTTTCATAACTCACAAAGACTCCTATATTTACACTATATACAAGGATGGAGTATATCTTTGTTTCCACTGCTTCCATACTTCCTGGTATGGGTAGAAAACAAGCTAAAACTCCATTTTTCTGGATTTTACCAGTCAGAACAACAAAAAACAAGAAAACACATAATTTGCAAATTAGATGAAAGTGATGGAAAACTATCTATAAGTGCCACAAGAAATGATTCAAAAGGCTTCTTTACATGCTAACTAACAAACAAAAGTCTTGCTCAATACATCAAGATTGCTGTCAGCAATCAAGAATAGAAAACCAGATTTTTCAACACCAAAAATTATTGTTTCTTGCTTGTTCTCATAAAAAATGCCAATATCAAAAGCATCTAACCTCTTCAAAGGTCAAGAACCACCTTTTACAATGCCTAGAAAACAGTTAGGTTTTCATTTTTAGCCTAAGAACGGCCAAAAGCTTGCTTTTGTAAAACATAGTGTGTTTTCCAATTTTGACAAAAACTTAGGAATCAACCACAAAAAGGATTCCCAACTTATTTAACTTTCAACCTAAGGAACAAAAGGTCCTCAATCACAATCTAGATGGTGTTAAAGACCTTGCACAACAAAATAAAATTGACTTTAAAATAATACTTCAACATATGCTTGCACTTTGGTAGGTAATCCTGCACCATCCACGCTCCTTGACTCCATCTTGCTCACTTACTACCCTACTATTGGCAACCTCAGGATGCACCATACATCCTCTAGGGTCACTGTCATCTCCCCTATAGGGAGATGAAAAGTTGATGTCATTGAACTCCATCTCTCTATCAACGCCATCAACATCACTCAATGAGCTTTGAGTGTCAGAAACTACAGAAAATGTAATAACGATGTATGCTCTAATGCTACATGATCCACGCCGGTCATCACTGTAGTCGTCATTGCTAGTACCTCTTAATGACACTCATGAGTCTGTACTCGATCCAAACTCTTCACACAAATTCATCCTATTGTTAGCTCATTTTTTTCCCTCTTGACCCCAAGATAATCCTTTTCACCCTCTTTGTTTTTCTTCTTCTTTCTCTCCCCTTCCCTTGTTGAGACCCGCCCCAACCCATGGTGGCTGTGCCCCACAAGCTAGGGCTGCGCCACCCTTGGCCAGGGCAGCCCTACCTTGTAGGCTAGGGTGGACTTGCCCAGCCTGGGGCAAGGAGGCCACGCCCCGACACAGGGCAGCCACGACTTGGAGCGGGGTGGACATGCCCTCACTGCCCTCTTGTCCCCCTTAAAAAACTAACCAATTTCATTTTTTTTCAAAAAACTAACTCATACCCATTTTTCCCTCCCACCCTGTGAACAAAACCCATGTGTTCAAATTTTAAAAAAATATTCAAAAACCTACTAAAAATGCTTAAAACACACACAAAGGGTTTTCGTTGCTAACCTGGTGGGGCACTGCGTACTCGTTGTAGAATCTTCACGCCTCATCCGCTCAGTGGATAATCTTAGTCTCATTATCTGTCGGCATCATCACTCCTCGATCTCTTCCTCTCCTCTTCTCTCAACTGCTATAGTAAAAATGAGACGAGGTAATTTTTAAAATTACCTTTTAATCCCTCTTTTTTTATCCTTTTAAAATAAAAGGTATTTTTTTTACCTTTTTTTTCCTCCAACTAATTCGCTAACTTCTCGGGGCCACCATTTGCAAACTGTGTGTCCAATCAACTCCATTCAAAAACCAAAGTTGCTTAGTTTTTTAAGCTATATCCAATGTTCCCTTCTATTTCTTTCTATTGAGGAGTCATCCGGGGCCCCTTTTCCTTTCCCCAACTGCCCTCTTGAGGGGGCATACCCTATCATTGTTCCTCCCTTCCTTTGGCACAATATTTGGGGCATCTCCCTCTAGTTACCTCTATTCGGGTAGCTCATTCAACCTCTTTCATGCTAGGGCATCAAGTCCTACCACTTCCTTCCTCATCTACATTTTATTTTTCTTCAAAACACTATTATTCTAACAATATTTTGAAGAAGGGGTAAAATGTAGACATCTAAATTTGATCGCTCCCATACGATCAAATTCGCCTCTTTATTCATCCATTATGTCAATATTAATTTATTCAATTAATATTACATCTTCTGCGTAAAGTCCTTAAAGTATTTAATTTAACAATTAAATGCTTTACCTTTCACCTTTTTCCTCTCTAAATTAAATAAATACATCAATTTATTTAATTTAGTCATTTTAACCTTTTTGAATTAAAATCAATTTAAAATTCTTCTTTTTTCTCTCTCCTTGTCACATCCCCCATAATCCCTCTCTAATCTAGATTAATTCAATTAATTCATGATTAGGATGTGCATCCTCTTAATCAAGGATTAATGTCACATCATCCTACATTTTCCATTTGCTTCTAATCTTCCATTAATTATATTAATTATGTATTTTCACAACCTTAATCAAAGTCATTAACTACATTTAGCATCCCTTTTTAGTCAACCTTTCCATTTTCCTTTCTTGGCATTGACCGTCTTTCCCATGTGAATTTTTAATTCACATTTTATCCTTCCAAGATTTCCAGAACATTGGACTTGTCACCTCATCCACATGTGACCAACTCCCACCTTTTTGGAGACCCTCTCTTATCCACTAGATTCTCCCAAGTATGTGAATTTTTAATTCACATTTATTTCTCCAACCACTTTCTCATTTCCCATGGAGATTTTTGAGGAATTCCAAAATTCCTCAAATGTCACTTTCATTCTCACTTGGGGACAAGAAGTTCCTTTTTGAGGAAATCTTCTCACTCCCCAAGGTACTTACAAGGTACTTGTCCTTCACATCATGTACCCTCCTTCCACCTCACTTACACATCATCACACCCTTAGCCACTTCCCATTCCACATGTCAAGATGTGAGGGCTTGTGAGTTCTCAACTCACCATAGCCCTTCATCTTTGCCTTGTTGGATAAATCTCAACCATTGAATTCTCTAGAAATTCAAATTCCTCTATAAATATCCCCCCTCTAAGGTATTTTCAACACTCAATCATTTTGTACCCACATGTTGTCATTTTGAGCACTCAACTCACAAGCATTTCCTCTTACTTAGCCAAGCCATTTTAGCCGTTAGCATTTGCATCCCATCATATAGTCAATCTTTCATTTAGTCATATCAATAGACATCCAAGTAGCACACAATTACTCAAAATCAAGGGCCAACCAAGGAATTTTAGCTGCAAAGAGAAGGTATAATCATTTGTATATCTTCTTTCATCTTTTTTCTTTGTGTTAACAATTACTTAGGCTAATCTTTGAGGTGTTCTTCATGTTTTTACATTGCATTTTCATTATTTTGCATCATTATAATAGGTAAAACTCAAGGATACACAAGATTTGATAGAATAAATGATGCATGATATTCTGACAAAAGTGTTCTAATTGTAAAATTTTCATGATGATAGGAGTCATTGGATAATATTCAGATCTGAGAGTGATTTCCATGGACATTTGATATGATACCACAACTCACACCTCAAGAGAGATAGCTTATTATATAGTGTGGATTGGCCTCACTTCTTGACATGCCCCAAATTAGGATTAATCAGGGCCTCCTCACAGCATTAGCAGATCGATGGCATAGCGACCACAACACCTTCCATCTACCAACTGGAGAGATGACAATGATGCCAAAGGATGTATGGAATATTCTTTGTATACCATTCATTAGAGAGATTGTTGTATATTATGCTTTTGAGGAGGGTGGGATAGATGCTCTTCCTAGTATATTCCAGGATCCTTAGATTGCAAGGATGTGGATTCCATGGTGGGATATGTATGATGCATAGGCCCCTCTACCTTCAGTTTTGGTAGGATTCATTGGTGGGTTACTTTGTCCTGATAAGATGTCAAAGGGACTATCTATTGGATGGGGCCGAGTACTTGAGAGTATGGTCATGCATGGGACCATATATATGTGGGGGATGTGCATGCTATCCCATCTATATCATGACCTTCATTTGACTGTGTATCTGGGAGGATAGAGTGTAGCATCAAGGGCTACATTGCTACAAGTATGGGTGTGAGCATATTGTTGTCACGTTTTCAGAGCCAATGTTACAAAGGCCAATGACCAGACCATATGTGTTCTGATATAGAGGTAAACATACCCAACATATAATGGGTAAGCTGGAGCATTGGAGATGAGTATTGGATGATTTAGAGGTGGTGACTTGGTGTCCTTATCTAGATTGTGATCACTAGGATGAGGATGATGTAGAGTTGGGTTACTTATGTGACTTTATGTACCTGATTGGGAGGACCTACTTCATTTTGGAGAGATTTCTACTATGCAAAGTATACAGGTGGTATGGAATTGTTCAGTGCATGCCTCAGGGTGTAGCTCACTATGCTCGGTGATAGAGTGATGTCAGTGATTGGGGTCTTTGTTTGTTATATGATGCTATTGTTGTGGGATACTATGCACTTCAACCGTCAGCATGGGATATGTAGCGTGATATTGTAGAGGCACCTATGATTAATGATTATGCATAGTATCTAGCATTCCACCCACCTTATCATATTACTATTCTAGATGAGCCAACACCACTACCTGCAGAGGAGGCTCCCATTGCTCATGGCCACAGACAAAGGAGAAAGGAGGCTGAGGAGGATGAGTAGGCATAGGATGTAGATGTTGATATCGAGGGCAATGGATAGGACGATAGTGGGGATGATAGTAGTGATGAGAGCAACAGTGATAGTAGTGATGATGGAGTGGATGGTGGGAGACAAAGCATAGCAGGTAGCGTAAAGCCATCCACCAGTGCGCCTTATAAGAGGCAGGAAGTTGTTACCTCCTCAGTAGAGCAGACAGATTTCCAACCTATAGGTTCAGATTTAGACGTTACAGGGACAACTAGCATAGACAAAAAGGTTGCTAGTGTAGACACAGGCACAAATGCAAGCATAGATGGCCATCGCCTAGACATAGATTACATCTTTGATTAGCAAGAGGGATGAGGCGAGATGTGCAGTAGAGTAGGAATAGGCTACCATAGAGGCACAATCACAGATATAGGCACAACTAGCAACTACATAGGAATAGATCATAGCCTTGACTGTTGAGAGAGATATTTCCATATGAGTAGTAGAGATAGCACAAGCTACTATAGAGAGACTATAGAGATTGGCAGATGGGACCTCAGTGGAAGATTACATGTGGGAGGTTCTTCGTGTGGGCCAGGAGATTGAGTATTATTGAGGTAGATACTATGAGCTTGCCCCTATAGATCAAAGAGTCAACTATGCACAGTCTCGATCATAGTGGACTTGTATTAGGATAGTCAATAGAGGTGTGACACAACCTCTTTCGAGAGATCTAAGAAATCCTAGAACATCCGGTGGTGGTGGTGGTACTAGTCCTCAGTTGCCTGCTCCATCTAGTGCGAGCAACACATGATGTCATTATTTCACCTTTTGATGTATTTTTAGATGTATACTCCGATTAAAACCATTTTTTGATGACATTATCTCCTCTATTTCATACTTCATTGTATACTTGACATTGATGAGATTTATTTGATATGCAGCGGATTTTATTGATCTATGATGTGTTCTACATGATTGCATGATGGATGTAGTTTATTTTCTATGTCCTATATGCCATTTGGTGATCTTTATACTATGATTTTATGGATGCATTTACATAATGGTGATTATATGATTTATGATGTATACCCTATGATGTGCATAATAATGATGACGATGTATTATAAATGATGATGTGGATATGGATGTGATGATGTATGATATATGATATGCAATGCACAATGGGATGGATACACTTTAATTTATGTGATAAATGTAAATATATGATGAATATACATGATACATAATATGAACGAATGGATAGATGAAATGTAACTAAATGCAATTTAGTTTTTATGAAATGTGATATGCGATGTTTATGATATGTGATATGCAAACTATATGATTTAAATGCATGGATGATGAGATGATAAATTAAATTATTTCTATATGTATCCAATGAGAATGATGATGTAACTACATAATAATGATGATGATTGTAAATTTCAAGTATACTCAATCCCTAATGATAAAAGATAACATTAGTTGTAAATGATTCCACTAACTTGTGTAACAAATACTCTGCAGATGTAACGCTATTATGAATGCAATCTATTTTATCATGCAAATCTATATGCAAACATTGTCATTTTAATAGTCTTTTGATTTTTCTTTGTATCATCATGGAGCCTTAAAAATGTTGAAAGTGAATATAAGCATCAATGATATGATATAAACCAATGATGACCTGAGTACTTCTTTCATGATTTTTGATATTGCAAGCAGACACAAGCATCGAGGTATAATTAAACCTAGATGACCTAAGCATTTATTATGTAAATAGACAAGAATTAATCATTTTCTTATGCGAATTGGAATGTCATCCATGATATTGGGTAGAGCACTTCCTACGACAGTTCACAAAATAATAATGACCAACTCACAGTCAGCAGACAAAGAAAAATACCATTATCCTTGCTTCTCTAATTCATTACATCATCAAGTAGCTCCAAAGAAATGATAAGCAATGATAAAAGTACAACAATTCAAAAAATTTCTTAAAGTATTTCAAATCATTATTCAGATTAGATCATCCATTTTGAGTTGTGTTTGTTGATGTGTACATGATATTCCAAGATGTTGACCAAAGACCTAACCTAAAGACCTATCCTAGGGGCCTCAGGGGCTGATCAAAGATTAGCCTTGCCTACGTTATATACGCAGAGACCACGTAGTTCAGCTGACACATACTGTATTTTTGTGTTTTTCGATTTTATGAATGTTTTGGATTTTCTTGAATTTTCTGATTTGTTTGGATTTTGATAGATTTT
Organism: Sequoia sempervirens; assembly: GCA_007258455.2. Lineage (NCBI taxonomy): Eukaryota > Viridiplantae > Streptophyta > Pinopsida > Cupressales > Cupressaceae > Sequoia > Sequoia sempervirens. Next base: position 226,200,531 of record VDFB02000002.1, read on the forward strand.
TCTTTTTTCTTTTTTTTGGATTTTGATGGATTTTTTTATGTTTTTGGATTTTGATAGATTTTCCCAACATTGGGTTGCATTTCAATCATTTCCCTATAGTGTTGTCATACTGAGTTTTATCCATGTGTTAAGATCAAAGTCTATTATACCCAGTAATTATAAGATGTTTCCCCCAAGCTAGGGTGAGACACGATCACTTTGCCATGATAAGGATACTGATGATGATTTTATCAAATGATAGATGGAAAATGATAGCAAAGGGAAACAACCAAAATATTCCTATGCCCAATAGATAGAAAAGCTAGTTTAAATCACAAGTAGCGCCTGTTTCCAGGTTTTCACCACTTGTTTTTATTGCACTTTTTATGATTTTTTAATTTTTTTGTATTTTTCCATTTTTTTGATTTTTTTGTATTTTTTTGTCACCATGACCCTTGTTTGCCAGGTTTTTATCAAGATGACTTTTCCAACCATGTACTAGATGTCCTCAAGTGTAGAATCTTCTGATATGGATGTTATTCATAGGTTCATCCAACAAATCCCCTTCAGGTGTAGATAGCCGATATGCTCCAGATCCATAGACAGATATATTGACAAAAGGACTTATCCAATTAGGTTGAAACTTTCCCTTCTTTTCTTTCTCTGATTAATTTCTAGGGTTTTCCTATAGGACCAAGTTTCCAATCTGGAAGACTCTAGGCTTAACCCTATGATTATAGCTTCTTGACATCCTTTGTTGATAAGCCATTAAATGATTAACAACTTGTTGGTGATACTCATCTAATAATTCTAGCTCCTAAATTCTAGAGACTCTATAATCCTCATCTGGAATAATTCCTCTCAATGAAACCTGAAGGGATGGAATTTCAACCTCAATGGGTAGTATGGCCTCTGATCCATATACAAGAGCATATGGTGTAGCTCCCGTTGGCATTCTGATACTAGTCCTATAAGCCTAAAGAGTAGGATTTAATTGAATATTCCAATCATGCCCTACATCATTGGCAGTCTTCTTTAGGATATTTAGAATTATTTTATTAGAAGCCTCCTCCTATCCATTTCCCTGAGGATAGTAGGGGTTTGAGAAGTGATGTTGGATATGAAACTTCTCACACAACTCCTAGGCATCTTGATTTTTGAAAGGCTAGCCATTGTCTGTGACAATAGATTGGGGTATACCATACCTACAAATGAGATAATTGAGTATGAAAGAAGATATTTGTTTCCCAGTGATTGTGGTCAAGGGAACTGCTTCTACCCATTTTGTAAAGTATTATGTCACTATGATAATGAACTTGTGTCCATTAGATGAAGATGGAGTAATCTTCCCTACTAAGTCCAATCCCCACTAACAGAAAGGCCATGTTGATTTGAAGGGATGCAACTCTTGTGTTGGTGCATGGATAAGATTGCCATGGATCTAAAATTTTGGCACTTTTTGACAAACTGATAGGATTCCTGCTCCATGTTCGGCTAGTAATATCCCAAATAGAGGAGTTTCTTCACTCGATATAATCCACTTGAATATGTTCCACAAATACCTTCATGGACCTCATGTAAAGCCAATGCAGATTCGTGATGTTCTAGACACTAAAGGAGAGTACCATCTAGACCTTGATGGTAAAGTACGTCAGCGATAAGGGTATGTCAGGCATATTGGCATATAAAATTGCACTTTTGGTTTTTGGAAAGATTTGGAGGAAGGATATTATCTTTCAGGTAAGCATAGATATTTCCATAAATGGAGGGCTTATTACCATCTAAAACGAATATTTTCTTGGATTCGAGGTTAGCATAAGCTAGATTTGACACTTGTTCTACCATAAATCTATAACAATCTCACTTATCTAGCATTTGTAGAAGAGATGCAATTGTCACCATGGCATCTACCGCTTTGTTCTATGCCCTTAGTATCTACTCAAATTTAGTGTACACAAAGTATTTGTTCAGATCATCTACCAGCTTCTTATATAGCATCAAATTTTCATCTTTTGTTTGATAGTCATCATTGACTTGATAAATGACCAGCTGAGAATCTCCGTACACTTGTAGCTCTATGATTTTCTAGTCAATAGCCACTTTGATTCCGATAATCAAAGCTTCATATTCAGCCACATTATTATTGCATGGGAATGTGAGCCTATAAGATCTTGGAATGGTTTGTCCAAGAGGTGTAACAAAAAAAATTCCTACACCAGATCCATGTTGTGTGTATGATCCATAAAAATAAAGCTACCACTATTGTGGTGTAACACTAAGGATTTCTGCATTAGGAAATTCCATGTTCATGATATGATTATTTGGCAATGGAGCTTTAGCTAATTGATCATCAATTACTTGAACTTTGATTCCTTGCATATCCAAATATTGAATATCAAATTCACTTAGGACGATGACCCATTTAGCTAACCTCCCTGTTAAAGCAGCCTTGCTGAGTAAATACTTTAAAGATCAATTTTTTAAATGAGCTTGACAATATGAGTTAGCATGTAGTGTCTTAACTATTGGGTAGAAAATACCACTGCTAAGCATGCTTTCTCTATGAATGTGTAATTTACTTCATGCCCATTCAAAGTCCTGATATAGTAGATTGCTTGTTCTTTTCCTTCAATATCCTCTTGCGCCAGTAAAGCTCCTAAAGAAATATCTGTTGTTGTAATGTATAGCAACAATGGTTTCCCTTATTTAGGTGGCATTATGATTGGTGGCATCATCAAGTAGTGCTTGATCTGATTGAAAGTCATTTCATAGTTTTCGTCCCATCTGAAAGAGACATTCTTATGCAAGAGATGATTGAAAGGATGACACTGATCTACCAATTGGGAGATAAATCTCCTGATTGATTTTAGCCAACCTTGTAGATATCTTAATGTACTAATATTTTTGGGAGGTGGCATTTCCATTATTTCTTTGACTTTAGTCGGATCCACCTTGATGCCCTTTGTCAAAACTATGTAGCCCAGGAGTTTTGCTAATGTTACCCCAAACACACATTTCTTGGGATTCAACCTGACATTGAACTTTTCCAATCTATCAAAAAAAAATGAGGATCTCTAGATGTCCTTCTCATGTATAGTATTTTGCTAATATGTCATCCACATAATCCTCCATGAAAGTATGCATCATATCATGGAAAATTTTGGTCATGCCCCGCTGATATGTAGCACCTACATTCTTTATCCCAAATGGCATGACATTCCAACAAAAAGTGTTCCATGGACATATGAATGTTGTCTTTTCTTGGTCTTCAAGGGTTATCCTGATTTGATTGTATCCTGAGAATCCATCCATGAGTGACAACATGGAATGTTTGGCTGTCAAGTCCATGATCATGTCTATGTTGGGTAAAGAAAAGTCATCCTTTGGACATGCTGTATTCAGATCTTGGAAATCCATGCATATTCTGATACTATGATCCAATTTTGATACAGATATAATGTTGGAGATCCACTCATCATAGTCTATCGACCTAATGAATCTAGCATCCAACAACTTCTTCAGATCAACTTTAACTAGCAATGCAATATGTGGATGCATCTTCCTCAGCTTTTGTTTGACAGGTTTATTTATAGGTGGTAAAGAAAAATGATGCATGACAAGGTCTGGGTCTAATCCTAGCATATCAGAATATGACCAAGCAAAATTTATGCTTCTCTCCTCAAAGAAGTTGACAAATTCTGGCTTTTTTGTTTTTGTCATGGATGATGCTAGATGTAAAAAAAATTCCTTTTTTGTCGTGCCAATGTCAATGGATTGTGTAGGCTCCACAAGAACTAATGATCTCTCATGATAATGTTGTGGGAGAGTGTCAAATCTTCCATATTTTGGTGCCTCAAAGGGTTTTTCACCATTAGATGTGTTCTTTGTTTTCACTTTTTTGGGATCTAATGCTGCCATGGAATGGTTTTCACCATTAGATCCATTGTCTATTTTCATTTTTGCAACTAGAAAACTTGACACCCTCCTTCCTGAAAGAATTTTTATGAGAAGTACTAGTAGAACAAGTGTTAGGTTCAACACAACAAAGGAAATTGATGATAGCAGAATCATTATGAAAGATGGGGAGATTGATAGGATTATGGGGTTCCTAGTCGATAAGCTCAGGATGTACTAATGGTAATGAGTCATCAAATGGATTGAGGTTAGTGATAGTAAAGGCTCGCACAACAATGTCATCAAGGTTTTTGGTGGTAATTTCTAGGCCTATAAAATTATTCTCTTCCAAGTCATCTATCTCACTTGATCCATCGGTATTTTTGTTTCAAATACTAAAGGATTAGATCCCAATTTTTACCCCTCCTCGTGTGTGGGTGAATACTCTCTGATGACATCGATCTAGATATCTTTGTGTGAAACCTCTGATAAATATTCCCACTCATATTCATTAGAATTTGTTTCAGAACCATCCCTCATTTGAAGGATTCAATCAACAATTTTATGAGTGGTTTATGTTCTTGTTTCCCCTGTGTGCCCCAGCCCAGTTTTTCCATTTGATTGAAGTGTGAGAGGTTGAATGGGTTCTATTATGCCATCTTTCCTTATATCAAGAGGTCCTTGAACTTTATATCCCATCTTTTATAGAATAGCCTTCCCCTTGCCATACTGATCTGTTTCTATGATGACATTTGCTGAAGTGGAAGCTTCCTCATCTTTATAAAGCCAAGTAAGAATGGATTTGTCTTCTGATTCTTCATCTAAAGTCCTTGTTTTCACAAATTTCCCATCCAAATCTATTGTATGTTGGGTTTATTGTTGTGTTATTGCAGATGGTTGCCCATATGATTTTATGGAAGGCAACATTTCTGAAAGATGGAAAGATTGCCCCATAGCATATTCATCCATGCCTTTGTCATTCAATTGAATTTTTTTTGTGAACTACTATGAGAGAGAAGTTAATTGTCCTTCAATTTTTGGAGTAGAATGTGTCACATTGATTTCTTGTGATTGTTCTTGTTTTGGAAGCCATTTGGATATAAAGTTTTGTTGCTTTTCACCATTGGATGAGATAGATGCGTTTGCCTCTCTGTTATGAGGTACCAAAGTATCCTAAGATGTCTTGAGCGCATTGCAAGTCTGAGTAATGTTATAATCAGCTGTAATTGTAACTTCCTATCCATTTACAAGAAACTTCAAACATTGATGGTACATTGAAGGTACTGCTTGCATGTCATGGATCCATGGGCACCCCAAAATTATATTATATGTGATATCTCTATCCAATAATTGACAAAAAACATTCTTTACTATCAATCCCACTTGAATGGGAAATATTATCAATCCTTTGGAAGATCTTTCTTCTTCATCATAAGCCTTGATTTTGATCTTCCTCCTTGTGTCAATAACATCCTCAGAATACCCTACTGCATGGATTAGTTTTAGAGTACAAATATTTAAACCAAACCCTCCATCTATCAAGACACGTTTCACTCAGTTTTTATGGATTAGGAACTCAATATGAAGAGCTAAGTTATGCAGATGAGTAAGCGAAACATCATCGTGTTCAAAAAATGATAGATAATGAGGTGTAGTTAGGTGCCCCACCATAGCTTGGAATTGATAGACATCTAGGTTATTGGGTACTGTTGTGGATTCAAGAGCTTGATCTATAACCTCCTTATGCGATGGCAAGATTTTGAGGAGTTCTAAAATGGATATTTGTGCTGGTATATTTTTTAATTGGTCTATGATACTGTATTGATTAGAGGGGGGTCAACGGATTAAGATGAAACTCCTTTCAATATGACCTTAGATTGTCCCCTTGTTGTCGCATTGACCAGTTGATATTCTTGTCTTCCTTTGAGTTTAATGGTCAACATTAATCTGGTTGTCAAATGTTTCCATGTTTTGAACTAGATCAATAGGTGTGATTTCATCGACTCTATCAGTTTGATTGTTAAATTCCTCATCATCCTCAACAACAAAGAGACAAAGAATAGTTGTTTCATAGACATAGTTGAAATTTTTAATTTTACCAGTTGTGGAAGAATATTCTCCCTTCTCATAGTTTGGGAAAGGATTCTTAAATGCAGTGTGATCCTTGTTCATTTGATGTCCCTCCACAAATACCTGCCATTTGTCAATGAGGTCTTGTACAACATGTTTTAATTTCCAACAATCTTGTGTCATGTGGCCTTTGTTTTGATGATAAGCACAATAGTGAGAGTAATTCCACCATAATGGTTTGACTTTAGGATCCCAATTTCTTGCCTCTCGCACTTGGATAATTTTTGCTTATGTGAGCTCTTTCAGGACCGATTCCAATGCATGTCCTAATTGTGTGAAATTTCGTCAATTGGATGTTCTTGGATATGATTGGGGTTTGGATTCCCTATTGTTTGAGTTGTTTCCTTGACCAACATTCTATTTAACATTTTGATCATTGGTTTTTTTATTCATCGTAGTAGTCGGTGTCAAAGTAAATACTGGTTTTGAAGTATATGCATCATTTGTTGTATCATTATTTCTATTCTTTTGCCAAAATTTTGGCTTGTCATTGTTGCTAGAGGAATTATTGTTGCTTGATCCTTCACTATAGTGTTTAATCATTCCTCTTTTAATTAGAGCCTCTTCAATCTTGAGCCCATTCTCTATGATTTTTTCAAAAGTAGATGGACAATGCAAGTCCAATCTATAGCTCATATCGTCGACTAGGTTGTCAATAAAAATTTCTATCTTTTCCTCTTCAAGAATAGAATGAGGATACTTAACGAATAATCTTCACCATCATTGGAGAAAGGAAAGGAATTTTTCTCCTTTCTTTTGCTTTGTGTTGTAAATCTCCTTTAAAGTTACCCCATGTTGGATGTTAAAGGAAAAGTGTGATATGAATTTTTTGATTAATTCCTCAAAGGATTGAATTCTGAGTTCCAATTTGGAGAACCATTCCATGCAATTGTTTCCTAGACTCCTTGGAAACAACCTTGGTAGGTAAGAGTCTTCATGGGAAAACTCTATACTCATGGTCCTGAATTCCCGTACATGATTGATTGGATCCATTTTTCCATTGTACATGTTATATGTAGGGAATTCACAATGTCGTGGAAATGGTATCATATTCACATTTTGATCGAAGGGGTATGGAAAAATATATTGTAAAGAATATCTCTTTGTAGTGCCTTGTTGCATGTTCTGAAATTGTTGTCGCAATTGTTGTATTTTTCATGATAAGGCATCCACTTGATTTGTATTGTCAATATTACCCGCTTTAGGTGTAGTTGATTCTTTGAGTTGATTGACATCAAAATCTTTGGGAAGTTTAGCACCTTTATCACCTAATAGTAAGAGATATTTTTTCCATGTCCTGTTCTAGCATCTTTTCCATGAATTTATGGAAATGAGGATCTTGTTTTACTTGTTGATTACTGTTGCTATACTTTTCCCAAGGATTTTCTTCAGCCATAGCTGTTGATTTTTTGTTTTCCTCTTCTTGAAGTCTCTGATATGCTGACCTTGTAAAAATAGGCATACAAACGTTCATGTTCCACACTAAAATTTGATCTTATGTTTTTTAATAAGTGTCAATTTAACAAAGTTGAATAGGATGATGTATCCTATTGATGGAACTAAGTTATAAATCTGATTAGTTGTGTATTGTTTCGTGATCATAGGATGATAAGAATCCTGATGGTGAAACTTGACATAATATCCCAGATTTGATGTTGGATATGGACACTTGTAAAATTTGTAAGACCTAGGTTTAATACTAAAAAAATTTGATTTGTATGATCTACTTCAAGTTGCAAACTATGGAAAATATTTTCACCCTGATAAAAACCATGTTTTCAATGTCATCAGTCTGATGGATGTTCTCACTAACACTTTGTTTTCCTAATCTATGGAAGTGGTAAAATAGAGGGTTGAAGCACTAAAATAAATGGAAGATGTGCTATAAAATTCAGTTGAAGTGCTAAAATAAGGCACAAATGCGCTAAAACAGATGGTCAATGCACTATAGTATTGTGGATTTTCTTATACCAGTAATGTTGTGGAAGTGCTGAACTATTTGGCTTATGTGCCAAAATAGAAGGTAGAAGCACTATTTTGAACTGTGGATGTGCTAAAATAAAGTGCCAATGTGCTAGAATAGATGGTGGAAGCACTATTCTAAAACTTAAGCGTGATGTTTTATAATTTTCTCTATCGTTAGAATTGATCTGGCCTAGTAGAATACTCTATTGCTGGTTGTGGGATGTATGATGGATGAATGGGTTGACTATGATTGTGAAGTTGGGAAAGAGCCCTTCTTTGAAAATATGCTTGTGAGTATAAGGGTTCTAAAGAATAATCATCTATGTATCCCCTAGCAAAATCGTGGTGTCTATGAATGGAAGTCCTATGGTGAAGTAAAACTTTCCTACTTTTGTATAAAAATCGTCTCTTCTTCAAAATTTGTTTGTAAGTAAGTGTCTTCTTTGGTTTTCTAACTCGCTTGGCAAGAGACTTCTTGAAAAATTGTGTGGATTTCCACTTACGAATCATGAGATGTCACAAATTTGAATCAAACTTTTTGTGTTTCTTTTGGGATGATCTTATCTAATTTAATGACAAGAAAACATGGCAAGAAAATATAGAACAGTTGTTGTTTAAGTCCTAAAATCTAAACAATGAGTGTATGTTCAAGAACCAAACATGGTTCTTCTTGATTTCCAAAAGTTTATAATAGATAACACACTTCAAATAGACTCACTCCTAAGGACAAAAGGTCATCGTTATATACTCAAACGACCCACATTTTAGAATTGTGTCAACTCACACAACTGTGTCACCCTCTAGAGGGCACCCATGTTTTTGTCTTTTCTAGGTGCGTACTCAAAGTTAGGTTTCCTGATCCCTTGAGCAAAAAATCTGTGGCAATTATATGGTGAGTGTCTTGGGGGAAAATTCTTCTCTCCCCTTGCACCGCCGAGTATTACAGTGTTTGGGAACTGACAAGCTAGATGCTACACTAGGTTCTTAGATAGGATTTTTGTTCGGAGTGGCAGATGATAAACTCCATCAAGAGACCTCCCAATCTTTAGAACAAATATTTTGGGGATGGTTATCTCACACACTTCCATTGAAAAATGGTTTCCCCAGATTCACATAATTTTTTAAGTGGGTTGGAATACCATGGCATTTGGCTTGTCCCCACTCAGGTCTTTCCCATAGGGTGATTACTTTTTCCCACTACAACAAGCCTATCTATAGGATTTAACAAAAGCATAGAGTGCATGAATTTAAAAGATGAGTCTGGTACTCTGAATCACCTAGTTAAGGGGAGAGCATAAGCCTATCACCAAAAACATAGCAACCAATTTTGTTTAGTTTTAAACCCCAAAAAAATAAAATTTCTAGTTTATGTGAAGATGTTGCTCCACAAAAAACATGGTGTCCATTTTAGTTTGAAAAATAGCAAATGTGTAGTGACTATCCTAGGATTGATAAATTTTAAATCCAATGACTACCCTAGGTTTGGTAAATTTTAAATCAGATGGCTATCTAGGATTGGTAAATTTTAAAACCACATGCATCAAAGAAATATTTTGGCCACTGATGTGTTGGATCTAGATAACTAGTTACCAAAGCGCTAAAACAAAGGGTCGAAGCACTGTAGTTTAGATCAGATGCACTATAGTTTTCAACAAAAGCACTACAAAATTACATAGAAACACCATAGAATTTAGCCGAAGCACTATAGAATTAGGTCGAAGCACTATAGAATTAGGCCAAAGCACTAAAACAAAAATGAAGATAAAAGCCAACTGTGTTGAAAACCTCTAGTGGATGCATTGAAATAGAATGCTGAAGCGCTAAAGTTATGGTTTGATGTGCTGAAATAAACCTCAGAAGCATTATAGTTTTCCTCTAATGCACTATACTTTATGTCAAAAGAGCTAAAAAAACTCTCGATCCTACTAAAGAAAACATGCCAAAGTCTTGTACGACACTTTTTAAGAATTTTTTTGTGAAACATGGGGTGATGCCCCATGGTGGGCGCCAAAATGTAAGTGTAAAAAAGAGTAAAAAGTAAAAAAACTAAAACACTTCTAAATACGACATTCTATCAAAGATTCAACAACTAATTAAACTAATTTAAAGCAAGAATCTTCTAAAATCATCCTATTGTCCTCTATCTCTAAAGATTTATTAAATCAATTAGCTCTTAGATTTGATTAGCATCTTGACTATTAAAATGAAAATTAGAGAATGAGATTGCATTAATCTAATTCTATATGAAACTATGATGAATGATAATGAAGCTATAAAGAAACTATGATAAAGGAAACTATTGTAAATGCAACCATGATAATGCTTCTAAAATGTTGTGATTTTCTAAATGCTTGATGCTTGATGCTTGATTGCTTGATGCTTGATGATTGATTGCTTGATTTTTTGAATGCCTGAATTCCTATAGAGTAGGATTACAAAAAAATTAGGATCCATTTCCTATAGATGAAGGCTCCTTTTATAGATTTTCAAAAGGTAAATGTGACATGGCAACAAAGAAGGGTTGAGATGTAATCTGGATAAATCAATGGAGAAGAGTGAATTGAGTAGAGAGGAAGATGGAAAGGATAGAGAAATCCTACAGAAGACCAGGAAGAAAAAGAGGAACAAGAAGAGGAAAATCTCCCATGAAGCTTCCAAAATTAGTTTGGAAGGATAAAGCAATATTCATTCTATTGAAAGTTCCAACCTTTGAAAGAATATTAGCATTATATAATTTGGAAAATTGAAGAATATTATTAAATAAAACAAACAAATATAATTTGTTTATTTAATAAAGAGGAGATATGATAATCAAATAAAACTATAGGATATAGTTTATTTAATTAAGAGGGAATAAATGAGTAATTAAACAAATCAAACTTATGAAGTTGATTATTTAATTAAAATAGAATAATTCAAAGAATGTGATTAGAATAAAATAATGAACTAATTAAATAAATATTTTTATTTATTTAATAGTAGAAGAATAAAAAGTTTAATTAATCAAAAATATATATTTAATTAATTGGATTTATCCAGACCATTTTTAGGTGTATACACTCTGTATTTCTTATGTATTGATCCTATGCTTGTGTGGATATGAAGTTTTGTTTAAGGGAATCCTTGGGTGATATACCCTAGATTAGAGCTTCTGGTTTGATGAAGAATGAAAGTTGTATTCATCTGTTTGTGAACTATTCTAGCAGAATTGTTTATCTGTGGACTGGGAGAAATGTATCTTCTCTGTAGTCATCCACTGGTTTTTTTCAGGTCTTGCAAATATGGTAGAAGGCTTGTAATGGTATTATTTATGTTCTGTCAAAGGTGTTCATGGTTTGGTGCTCCAGAAGGCTTGGTTTAGAATTAATGTCTGTGTTTGTACAGTCTCAATTGATGAATGGAAAGTATTCTATGTATGAAGGTTGTTGCATTAGCTATAGATGAATCTGAAGGCATCTAAGTTGTGTTCCAATGTATGATGAAGCATGTTATGTGGTCTGCATGTTATCCTATTGTTGTGAAAATGTGTACTTCAAAGCCCATTTATGTTTTCATTAGGTTTGGCTGACTTGGTGTCTACATGTCGTGTGAAAGATAAGTATTAATTAAGGTAGCATGTGATTGATCTGAGATGTTATTTTGGGTCTTGATTAAGTGTCGGTTTGGTCTGCTCTCATTCTCTTCCACTGTAGGAATGTTGAGCTGCCGACCTAATTTGAATTTGTAAAATGAAGCGTGTGTAGCCAACCTTGGAGAAAGTTTCTAAGGTTGAAGATGGTATAAATACAAACTGTCAAGATGTTAAGGATTGGATGCCATAAGTGTGAGCTACAAGAGTGTGCAAAAGTGAATTAAGGTAGTAGTACTTTAATGTGTTTGAATCTTGAAAGCAATGAGCTGATGGTGTCCACAATTCTCTAATCAAGGCTACAAATGTGTGAAAGTTGCTATGATGGATTTTCTATCATCTTTCTATATCTGTAGGTAGTGAGCCTCCCTTTTGGATAGTGAGTCCTATCTATAGGCAGTGAGCCTTGCATCCAGACAGTGAGTCCTATCTTGGGCAATGAATCATTTGGTAGTGAGGCTTGTGTAATCGGTTTTGCAATTACTCTTATATTGTGAATTAATCCTCACCGTGGTTTTTCCCTTATTGGGTTTTCCATGTAAATTTGGTGTTTCTCGTGTTGATATTTCTTTATGTTATTTGCACTTCATGCTCATACTTAATAACAAATTAAAGTGGATGTGGAGTTAATAATTATTTGAGATTTGTGAATGTGATTGGTGACAACTGATTCACGCCCCCTCTTACTTGTCTTATGCATTTCAACAAAATGGTCCAAGGAGTAGCCCCCACAAGACACCAATGGTTGGTATCCAATGTCATGCACAATGTGCACGACACCTTCATGGAAGAATTTCAAACACTTGTGAATAACAAAATTGATCCCATTTATGGAAGCCAGCCATGGAATGCCCAACTTCACTCTAAATAGATCGAATTCTAGGATAACATTGAAGGTTGTGTTCACAACCGTATGTTTGACTAGGAAAAAAGGTTATGGAGCCATAAGGCACAAGTGAGAGGTCATCGTGCATGCGTATCATGGACCTAATTTTTTCATACTTATCCCTTTGTAGAAAATTCAACCATAACATCTCCTCTGTGATGAAATTCACATGGCTCGAAGGATCCACTAGGACCCCTATCACAATGTTACCATTGAGATGATCTAGGATGTATAAAGGATAGGGCTTATTATTCAAAGGCACATCCTACGAGGTGATTAAGACCACATCGGGAGAGCTGACCACGGGTTGTGGGGGAGGAGCATAATCAACCAAGACCATATTGACGTATGTCGAGGCCTTCAGAGAGACATTAGAGGGGTTAATGATCAAGTTAGTAGAATGTGACGAGAATGGTCCCATGTAGATTTGCAACTCACTATTAGCCTTCACAACTGATTTGTTTGTGTTCTACTATTTTCCATTGAGACGGATGGTACCATCATCAATGAGATCCTAGATTTCATGCCACAAGCACATATAATGCTTGGTATCATGCCCATCAACCCGATACTTGAAGCCATGGTAATCAGTCTCAGCTACTACATTTGTAACAGATTTTCCCTTTCCCAATATGGATACGATGGAATTTCCCTCAAAACAAGAGTGAGAGGAAGGTCCCTTGAACAGAACTACTATCTGTTGATATTTCTATAACGTTGCAAACAAGTGCATAAAAGAAGGGTATTTCATCAGGGAAAACTTCTCCTGCTAGGCTCGATGTAGGTTCCCTATGAACACCTTTTGGATGTCTAATTCAAACAGAAGGTGTGAAATCTATAAAAAGAGTGCTTGATATCATGCAATAAAATTAGTTATCTTCTTGTTCTCTCCTTTCTTACATCAGATGAGATTTGAAAAGGTCATCTTCGGTCTAATATTAGCTTGTAATTGACAGAGAAACTAGTTTACAAGTTGATCAAATGAAAAGATAGAATTATCCGGGAAGGAGTAGTACCATTCCAATGTTGTGTCTTTGAGGGATCTAGGGAAGATTTTTTCCATCAAAGCATCATGAAGGAAAAAATATGTGCACATAGCATTAAATGTGGACACATGCATTTGCAGGTCATCTTTACCACTATATCTTTTGAATTTAGGAATCTTCATTCCCATAGGGAATTGAGTGCTCAAAATAGCAACCAACAATGGGCTATGTTAGAAGAAGGGTTGAAAAATGGGCTAGGAAGAGGCCTAGGAGAAGTTCGCTAACTGGCTTTGCATCTTACCCATATTCTAAAGAAGAGTGTTCAGAATAGGTCTTGGGATGACAAAGGTCCAGTGGAACCCCCTCTAGTACCACCATCGGATTCACCTTTGTGACCACCACTGGGGCCACCACCATGACCACCACCAGGGCCACCACCATGACCACCACTAGGGCCACTTGTAACACCCCGCCGTGTGAACCCCAAAGGACAACAAAACACCACAATATATATTTTTTTTTTAAAGAAAGACATTGCATAAGATGAATATGTGCATTCATTAAAAAAAATTATGCAATTACAAATTCATTCACGTCCTCTAGGGTACACAGAATGGTCATTACAATTCATAAACTTCTATCAAACGAAATTGAATAAACAACCAAGATTACACAATGATGACTTAATGATCAAAGAGTGGGAACAATTACTTTTAAGATAATAGCAGCATAATCCACTACATATGATTATCGTCAATGATAGTTTACAATGTCGAGGGAAAAAGACAAGTTTAAAAATAATGACTCATAAACAAAACAGTCCTAAGGGCCCGACCTAATTCCTCGGGGGCTCATCGCTTGATGGCCTTGCCTACGTATATAGTTCGCAAAGGCACCGTAGTTCAACAACTTGAGTTGCTCCAACTCATTTGACTCACTCACATGGGGTATAACCATTAGTTTCCAAAAGATGACTCAACTTCCTTCATATTCATAACACCAAACACTAATATACACTAACATTCAAACCTCTACTTAGGGTATCATGTAATCCATACAAATTACGTACTATAAAACTGGTAACTATATGCATACCCTGTATTTCACCATTTTTCTTCTCTCCTGTCTTGCTCGCTCGTCTTCCTTGCTCACTGCTGCTTCCTCCGCCTTGCACCCCCATGAAATTTCACCCCCTCCCCGTAACATGCATGTCGATTCCCCCTCAATAGGCAAGTCATGCCGAAAAGAAAGTAGTCCCCATGCAAAGCCGTTATCTTTGGCGGTTATGCATGCCGAATATCAATGCATGGATCAGGCACGTGTAAAATCAATTTCCCATTCAGAAAACATGTGTAGAATGTAGAAGCATATGCAAGATACGTGAAGAGTTTGACAAATTGCTCGAAAGGCAGGTGGCCCTAAGGGCTATAATAGTCATTAGTATTAAAAATAGGACACAATTTAACTGTATGCATCCACACGTTGAATAGATAAGAACCAAGTTCATTGGGGAAATTAATCAACCATGCTCTCATGCAAAACAACTAATAGCTGTAGCCACTATGAGTGTAATTCTTTAAATGATTCTATTAATTTCAATTATTATTTTGAATATTATTAAATTATATATATAAACATATTTAATTATATAAATTAATAATATTAAATATATTATCATTTGCATTAATTTTATATAATTATTCTTACTAGACCATTGATATTCGAGTTCCCTAATAAATTCATTACTTACCAAGAAAAAGCATATCATCAATACACAAAATAAGAACCAAAGTATAATTTCCAATAGTTTTATAATATGCATAGAAGCCAATCTTACTTGTATCAAGGTACAATTCTAATGCATATAAATAAGATATCTAATTCCACATTTACTATGATTCCCCTAAACCACACAAGCCCTCTTCAATTTACAACTAAATTAATGATACCTTTTATCCTAAACTCTTCATGTTGTCTCTATATATATATATATATTTCTAAACTACCATGAAGAATATTTTCTTGGCACATCCATATACGTTATCTTGAGTTCATAGAGGGTATATGCCATAACATTTAGTGAACTCCTATCTATTATTTATTATTCACATTACTTGATTTCTAATTAGACGTTTTTAAAGTCAAAATTTATTTGCATAGGCCAATTGATATTATGACCATTATAATTTCTTACTTTCTCATTAACTATTTATGACAAGAAAAATTTTACATTAAAAGCTTTATCACGTGGTTTAAATTAACATCCTCATTCAATATAATGCAAAACACCCAAGCTTCAAAGATACCTAGACACAAATAAACAACTCACTCAATGTTTAATGATAGCCGAAACGAAGGGGCACTACACCACTGAAGCCACCATTATGGTCTCCACTAGAATCGCCTCCACCGGTGCCACCTCCACTATTGAAGCCACTGCCACTACCAAAGCCCCCAACACTCAACCAGCCAAAACCTCCACCACAAGAAGTGATAGGAGGGGTGAAGTTGAACCCTAAAGGTATTCTATTCACTTTGATAGTTGCAAGCCTCTTAGAGGCAAAAGAGACACTAATCGATGGGGTTGTTTCAGTCATATACATGGATCTGGTAGGAATCAACATTCCTATTTGTCTCTCATGATCTCAGGAGTGGCCCATTGTATAACATTAGTGCTACTTGGAGGGGAACATGCTTCAGTTAGACTAGTGAGACTAGCCAGGAGTTCTATATCTATTTTATCTTTTCCCACCATATATCTTAATTCGCTAATAACTTGAGTGGCTCTAGCCAACTTTGGATCATTTTCTAGCTTATTTTCCAAGTCGCTCAAACCTTTTCTTAGAGCTAAAACATATTATAAAGGAATATGAATGACCTCATGCTCATCCACAGGTGATGGTGTAGGAGAGGTGGGAGGAGTGGGGACGTGGCCAGACTCATCGAAGAATCTTACCTCACCCCTCAACAGTTGCTCTTGGGTAAAAAGACCTATGGAAGAACCAATAAATAGACCTGTAGAGAAACCAATAGTGACCTTCATCTTCTCCATTGGTAGGTGTCACACACTTCTTCTAAGAACATAGCTGGAAGTCATGGACTGGGTCATGATGCTCATAAACCTTCACAACACCAAAGTTCACAATGATCACTAGTTGTGGAGGAAAAAGGTCTCAACAACAACAAGTTCAGATAGACGTTGTTCACATTAGGTGAGGTGGACCAACCACACCAAGGCTCTAGGTCACGAAGAACCAAGAGTGGAAGGATGACCTAACTTACCTCACTCTAAGGGTTATTTTAGGTTGGGGAACAAGAATGAGGAGCACCCTCGAGCGCTTCTGTCACTTTACAAATCTGAAAGTGTGAACAAGGTTAGGCAAGTTGGCTTTTAGGTTCAAGACTGCACCTCAAACAACTCTTTTCTCAAGGACGACAATGTAGTTTTGGGATGATAACATGATGCGTTGATGTCTCTCTAGCGCATTGACGTCTGTATGGCCAAAAATAGTGAAATGCAATATAAAAGCACTAAAAACCCACTGTATAGCCTAACAGACTAATCTCAAGGAAATGAATAGAACAAGAAAATAAAAGAAGTAAATACTCAAATGACATAGTAAGTAGATGAGAACAAGAGTGATGAAGATCCACTCACATAATCACGAGCTTGCTAGTGAGCTCCACATATGCGTACACCTACACACATACAAGAGGGGAAAATTGTTGGGTTGTATAGGGGCTTTCCTCAGTTAGACCCTCATTTAGGTGTTTCCATGTCCATGAATATCCAAAAAGAAATGGAGTTGAATATATGATAAAGAGAATGGAAATAATAGAAATGAACACTACAAAACAATGCTATGCTACCTGATCAAATCACAAAGGAGAGGAGTGAAGTGCTACCACCTCCACCCAAAGGTTCACTAGCCAATGAAGGGATAATGCAAGGAATAGACTTGGTAAAGTCACCACATCCACAATAGTGATGAAGGGAGGTCTCACAAGACTCCAAGCCCACAACTTCTATGGCTACCTCACACTTGTAATGTGGAGTTGATGGAGTGTCAATGCTGCTACAATTCTCAAGGATGGAGTGCTATAATGCTTGAGAATATGAATGAACTACTTAGAGAACACTTTAGAAGATCAAATGGATGAATGAATGATCTGTTTGAAGGTGGGATGAGAAGAAAGAAATTTTTTTGAGTCATTTTATTGAAGAGGGACATTACGGTTTGGCCCTAATCATGTGTGTAATGCCTCTTCCAACTTTAGATGTAGGAAAACTTAGGGATGATAGCGCGTCGCACAAATTTCCACGCACCGCGTAGATATCCATGTATCACACAAACATCCACACATCACACTCATGTCCCTAAAAAATATTTCCCCACTGACACACAAAACATGTGCCAAGTGGAAGGAAGACAAATGGTTTATGTGGAATTTTTCCTTCAAACTTGATTTTCTAAGATGAGGGCATGTGAAAGGGGAATTTTCCTAAGGGGTGCAAATTCGCTCCTATAGAAACCCAAAAATTCTCCTCAAAATCCTAATTCACCTTATGATCAAATCCATCTTGAAGAATAACCTCAATAGATACCTCCTACAATTCCTCATCATGCTCTAGGAACACAAGAAAATATAATGTGGCAAATTGAAAATAAGAAAAAAGAAATTGAGGAGTTAATTCTAAGGTTGAGAGATCCCAAAGCCATAACCTCACATAGAACCACCCTCGCTCAATCAATGCAATTAATAATATCTCATGTAGATTTAGTTAGCAAGAAAATAAATAGTTGGTTCAAGAAGACACAAGAGCTTTGATAATTTTATGTAGAAAAAATATCATATAATCAATTTAAAGATGAAAATATTTGAAATCTAACTTGTGTGCACTATTCACATACTTAAAAACAAATCAAGCCTTACATGGTGCATGTAAGAGGTTCCATATCCATTGGTACAACCACCAAGGAACAAAGAACCATTTTTGGGAAAGGTGGTGGATGATTTTTTTTCCATCTTCCATGCAACAACAATGAGGTACCACTTAATTTTTTGAGGAAACTCTATTGGGAGTTTTTCTTCAATAAAATCCCAAACTATTTTTACATGCGGGAGTTCCAAGGTAGAAATGGGGGCTCTACAAGGATTGTGTTAGGGCATGTATTGACACATAGTGGCTAGTGATACCACTTGTTAGAGTAGAGTATGAGAATGTGACTATCCCTCCATTATGAAGGAGAGTGTTGAGGTGGTTACCTTGAAATCAATTAGCTCCCTCACTCAAATCCTTATACAACATACTAGGCCTCTAGCATAGGGTGAGGTAGGCGAGTCTTCAAGGTGTCCAATTCCACTTCATTTATGTTGGGAATGTGGGTCACTTTGTGTTTATGATCCTAAGGATAGTCAAGATGCCTATGCTAGGGTACATCTATAACTAGTAAACAGATGCCTCCTAAGTGATACATTCAACTTTGATAGTCAAGTAAATGTCAGAAAGTTCATTTAATTTAATTTATTAAATTTTGTTTTTAAAATTTAAGTTAACTAAATCAGTTGAATGATTATAATAAAATTTCAAGTTCATAGTGTTCACCTTGTTTTTAGTGGTTTTCCACCTCCCTATTACACGACGACGTCTACTGTAGAGGTATGTAACTATTACTTAAATAATTATAAATATTACATGTGAATAGTTTAAAGTTATACAAATGATATTCTTATATTTCATTTTGGATGTTGAGTACGTTAGTCTTGGACCTTCAATGATAACACCTAGCAGTGGAGGTGGTCATCAAAGTTTCACTTAAGTAATACAAAGTATTTTTAATTTAAAATAAAAATTTGTATTTCATAATTGAATAATGTTTAATGACTTGAAGGTTTTAGATAGTAAGTATGCTTTGTAATTTTTAATTAATTTGATTTCAAGTTGTTATGTACTTCATAATATATGAATTTAATTTGATCATGTTGTTGACCTACAAAAATGTAGGCTAGTGGTGTCAATTAATTTTCCACCTTCTATAGACCTCTTTATTGTATTAACTTTCAAGACCTCCATTGACCAAACCTAATTTTTCTATGTGATTATGTTATTTGCAACTCTTCATCAAAATTTGTAACCAATTGTCTAGGAAAAAAATGAATACCTAGGGCTAATTTGTATGATTTTTATCTTCATTGAATCCAATCCTATATGACATTTATCATTCATTGAATCTTGTATAACATCTATTGATTATGAGATACATCAACTTCACTATCTTCATTAAAATAAACATTCATCCCTTTTTTAATGCTAAGTATCCTGTATCCATTAGCTTTTATTTCTAACATGACTCTCCATTCCTTGATATAGTTTAATTTGATACATTTAGTTACCTCATTATCCCAATTAACTTTATTTATCCTTTATAATAGTACATTGTATTACATAGTGTTAAATATATATGTTGGTTGACAGATTTGTCCTTTAGAAATTAACATAAATTGATTCTATTTTTTCCAAGATGAGGATGAAAACTATCAACAATAGTTGGATAGATCACCATTGCATTGGTGATCTTCCTTTGGATTTTAATTGAGGTACAAATCCCTCTTCTGATACAAATTTTAGATTTTTTGAAATATAATAAAAGTGGGGTATTCTTTTAACCAAAAAGTAAGAGAAGTAAACTAACATCTACCCATAGCCATAAAAAATAGATGTGATAGAAAATTTCTTTAAAACTATAGAAAAATTTAATGTTGGAAATTGGATTGGAAAACAATCAATATCGTGGCTCACAAACCAGATTATTAAAGCTTGCTAGCTTGAATCACTTGCAACTTAAAATTCACTATAAATAAATGAATAAAATGCAACAAAACATCACATACTCACAGGGAAGGAATATTCAAATGCTCATATAATCTCACAGACTTATTCCTAAACATTAACATTCTAATCACAAATTTATTGCATAAATACAATAAAAATTCATAGCAAAATATCAAACTATAAAATTGATCCTTTGATTATGATCAATTCTCACACGTGCATCATAGTGCAAGGGGGATCAAAATTTTAGATCCTTAGGGTATCCAAATAAAACATAGTTATAGCTTTGGTAACATAACTATCACTGAAGTCTTGAAATAACTAAAAGTATTTGATTCTTGCAAGAATCAAAATAAAAATATTTAATCATCACTAAACAAAAGACAAACCAAAGACACCAAGAGACATTTATTGTTGGGGTAGGTGGGAATGTGAAGCATCAAGAACTCCTTTAGGTGGTGTTTGTTGAACAGCTGCCACACGTACTTGGTAATCCTATAGGGCCTTTACAATGGTGAGTTTTTTTGTCTATTTTGGAATGGTTACGTTCCTTGTTCTCAACTACCAAGTAGCTTTGGTGACATGAATAGTATCCATTTTGTGTGTAACAAGAACATGAGATTCTTCATGCCATGATAATCTTGAATCAATTTTAGCTAGCTTCCTTAACACCCCTTTATCGAATACATGTTCCTCTAACAAGGTGTCAACCACTTTAAAGAAGTTATCTTTTAACTCTTCAAGTGTACCAAGGCCTTGATATCAGCCTTGTTATTTGGCACCCAAAATCAAAGAAGTTCTTGGTGAAATTATTATTAAGGTAGTTGTATTCTGTCATCAACTTTTTTTGCTGTAGGAAATTTGATTTTGTGATTTCAAGCTTCCACACTATACTTGTTCTCCACATAACAATCCAGGAACCATATTCAAGGATGAAATTATTTTTTTAGATGTAGCCTTTTCCATACCCATTCTAATGATTTTTTCCAAATCATGATCAATCTGCAATCAATGTGTTTCCTCCTATTTATAGTTAACCAAATCAAACTTGATTGAATTTATTAGCAACACGAATTCATCATCTACCCTTTTATCACAATCTTTCGAATCCAACTCTACACGACCTTGCCATAATAACTATCCTTTTGAATTCTAATCATGGCCTTCCTAGCTATAGAGTTAGAATCAAAAGTAGGACTTGCTTGGATAAGAAGTTGAGGAGAGGCATCTATTTGTTGAACACCCAAAATACTAAGAGGGGGCTGAATCAGTATTCTATTAAACCATTTAATCATAATCTATCGAATAATCAAAACATATATAACTACAACTATGAATGAAAGCATGAAAGGAATCACAAGATCACATAACACATGAACATCGGGATTTTTATGGGGAAAACCCAAAAAGAGAAATACCACAATGAGGATTAACTCACAATATATTATAATCAGTTATAAGATATTATAGAGGCTCACTACTAGGACACACTATCCAATAAGGCTCACAACTAGAGATAGATACAAAACAAAAATGGCTACACAACCAAAATGTGAACTGATACAAAGTTCACCTGCCTTATGCTAGATTTAGTTCCTTTGAAGCTCAAAATACAAAATATTGCACTGCTTTACAATTGATCAACATTCAAAAAAACTCTACTCATATTTGAATCACACACATACACATTCACATGTTCGTATCAAATTTGCATTACATATCATATCATTATAATCTACAACTCAAAAATTTCTTACATATATACCCAATTACATCTGCATACATCAATTAGGTCAGCGTAATTAGATGTAGCTCTATATTAAACCAAAATCACCTTTTTAGCTTCACACTTGAATAAAAAACATCTTCATGCTCAATCAAACATGCAACACTTAATTTAGGTCGGCATGGACCTAAAATAGGTCTCATTAATATTTTCAATGCATGTTTAATCTCCTCAACATATATTGAGCATTAGGTCATCTAGAGAATAGACCTAATCATAAAATAAGCCAAATGATCAACCACCAATGATCCATATGAACATATAATCAATCACCATCTAGAACATATAATGTACTTGCACCTGTAAACAATCTCCCAAAATTGTAAAGATTTAGCTTAATTATGGGAGGAACATAGACCAAATTACACATACTCATTTACATGTTATAAAGGAAAAACTGTATGTCAAACTATTGTCACTTGCAACTTTCAACCTGTTCATCCAAAGAAATTGAAATATTGATCATAGATGCAAAAATTATTCAAGAATAACTTATTATAACCTCATGAGTAGATATTATTGCACGATCAATTCTAGAAAAAAAATTAGATTAAGATACATACATTTTGTTCACTGGATTAGACAAACTATCAACAATTAATGTTGGCATAAATTCCATCACATTAAAAGGTTTTCTTATTCATTCTTTCAACAATCTTCTCCTTTTTCATTGATGGAAACATGTGCCAAAAATGAATCTTCAAAACTTAAAACATACACTATCTTCAAAACTTTAAACTTGCATGATCTTTCCCTTTCCAGCATACTTCTCCTAGAAACATCTCTTATCAGTTGACTTCTCACTTCTCATTTTTTCAATTCTCATTTTTTAAACTTCTCTAGCACCAAAACTTCTACCCAATTCTTCTCGCCCTTTGAAATCAAGACAAAGGGTTTGTTGGCAACACACATGTAATCTCTAAACTTTGAATGTATATATACAGAAAAGAAACTGAAATGTACTGACTCCCCCTCAGGGAGTTATCCCAAAAATGATCTAATTGTTTGTACAATGAAAGAATTGAAAAGTAATTGAAATAATGAATGAATATACAAGTGAATAATTTTCAACCAGAGCAGGAGGCACCTTCTAGATATGTAAGAATTGCTTGCTAGGAATATTTTCCTTCATTCCAAATCTTTTTGGCTCCAACAAGCAATTTATGCACTGATTCCAACTCTACAATGTTCTCCTCTCCCTCTTCTAGAGTACTTGGAATTGGATTAATCTTTCCAATCCTTTATGCATTAGCAAGGGCACTAGATATCAGTATATGCTTGGTCTTCACCAATCCCCCAAGCTATCCAAATCTCCTTATTATGTCTTCTTTCTACCTTTGTAAAGTGAAAAACTTATTTTGTAGGTCTATAATGGTAGTCTAGGAGGTATATTTTGTCTTTAGCTAGGTCAAAGGATCTAGAGGCATTAGATATTTTTGACTCTATTGATTCCATTAAGTCCTTAATTCCTTAAGTGGCATCTCTCCACCTCATGCAATATAAAAACAAATTCTTAGCTTCATCTTCACACTCCTTCACATCCTGTAAGAAATTCTCTACTTTCTCATGTGCAGATGCACGTCTATCTTGTAACTCAAGTAGCCTCTTCTAAACAAATCTTGACTCAACATATTTTTTAGCCTGCTCCTTTATACTTGTTAGGTCTCAAAAGTGCAAGTTTTTAAACCATAAGAGGGTTCCAATCTCTTAACACACCTTTGGCCCATGAACAAGGTAAACAAGGCTGATTACCTCTTACTCTTTAGGCTCTGCCATACCTAGGCAGGTATACCTAGAAAAAAAGGAAGATTTAAAGTTGGATGTGGTCCCTAAATTGACAATCTACTCACTATGGCATATGAAGATGGAGTAGATGTGGAGCTTTGATAGTTAACTCCTATTGAAAGTATTTGAGAATTTAAGATTGTGAGTTGAGTTTTGGATGCAATATCCTAAGTACGACTAGTGCCTACTCCTATTGGGTGAATGAAGTGGATGCGTGAATGGTGATTTTGGAATGGATATAGATTTGTAAGATAAGTAATCCTATTGTTCAGCTTAACTCAAATTACTAGGAGCTTGAGATGTTTGCAGCTTGTGAAAATGTGCAAATCTTGTTTATTACAATGTTCTTCTTTAATAATCCCAGTGATATCCCCTCAAGTTACTGTGAAAGTATGAAAGGAAATTTTAATTCTTAAGTTAATGGTAACCAATCAAAATAACTTCTTTAAAAGTATTTTAACCCTAGGCAGAGACCAATTAAAGTAAACTATCAGAAAGGATTTCAATTCACATCAACTTAGAAATCAATCAACTCTTTCACATAGTAATAACAAATGTGTTCTAATAAATCTTGCAGACTTAAATAACTTGAACATACCACTTTGGAGACAATAAAGTAATAGATAAGCATGAAAATTGACATAGTAATTGAACACTAAAAATGAATTGCGATTTATAAATAGGTTGCTCCATTGTATTACTTCAAAATATAAGCATTATAATAGAAGTCTTTAGATATGGTATGGATGGGTGAATTATGAAACCTATCTTCTTAATAATTCCTATTTTAATGAAATGGAACGTGATGATGGTGATGATATCAAAATCAGGCCCTGGTTTCCCTATTTGTATGGGAAACAACAAGCTTAAGGCCCTTTTACAAAAAGTCACATCGCCTCATAACTAAAACATAAATAACATAAACATAAAAATGTTAAGAGTTTGTTGGTGGATGCACCACAGTACGTTAATCTCCAAGAGGCACTTGTGATCACCTAAGACCTATTCAATGCTCATGCACTGATTGTGTATCCAAAAGCATTAAACCCTAGTCCCTGTTACTCCTCTCTTACTTGGCTTATGCAATGAACACGTTAATCTTTGACAAATGCTCCATGTACCCAATTTTAGTGTGAGTGTCTACATTATGTATAATATCCTTCATGGCATACTCCAATTCAAAGATTCTTCCAAGTTTTTGATGTGTTCTCTTAAGCACTTCATCTTTATCATTGATTGCATCAAGAACAATTGGTAAATAGTGGGCTATTTTGTCCTTCCATGTATCCTAATCTTTCAATTATGTTTTCTCAAAGAATTTGGGTAAGGACATACTCAATGGTTGACTAAAGTCACTTAACTCCTATGTTAGGATGTTGTGGAAGTCCTTATGAGCTTTCATGAGTTCCTGATATTCTTTTAGCACAACAAAGTGATCCTCCTTTGCAATGACGTAAGACTCCACTTCCTTCATTCTTATACATATCTTTGAATCTCATGTAAATTATTTTTAATGCCATTTCAAGGGTAGTGGTTTTGAGATTTCCCTTTAACTCTTCTTGTTCCTTCTACACTTTCTCATATTTCTATTTCCAATAGGTATTTTTTGACAATGCTTATATCACCTTTCTCTCATGTTCAACAGTGGAGAATAAATCGCTAAACAAGAAGATGATAGTCTATCTCTATAGTTGATCAGCTCATGTTTTAGCCTCTCATTTTCTTCTATCAGTCCTTTGCTATCCCTTAGCAATTTCTAAATCTGATCCTTTGTGAACTTGGCCACATTCACATTCAAATCAACAGTTTCCATGGGATTTTTTTCTCCTACTCTTTGCACCAAAAGATGTCCAAAAATATTATTATAATCAACTAGGGAAGGATTTTTGTTTGGTGGGTAAACTACCCATATTTTCAAAGTAGTATTATCAAGATTAAATCCTGATCCAGTTTAGATCTTGTCACCAACTTCATCTATCAAGTGGAAGGTTTTATTCTTTCTCTTTAGGGTGCTACCACAACAGTGGTTTACACTTTCTGGGAGATCTTGATTTTTGTTGAAATCACATATTTTTAGAAAATATAATGATTTAATCCTTGAAAATTTTCATTTAAAGGATTTCAATTGAAGAGGTTTTGATCAAACCACCTTATACCAAGCCATCTTGGATAGAACCCTACTAGTTTTAAACCATACCTATAATAAAGTCTCCTTTACACCTATCAAAATGTTGATAAAAAACCACTTTTGATTTACCTTTTGGGGGATCAAATGAATTCATTTAAAATTTATTTTTTTAAGTATGTAGTCCTTATTATAAGCTTCCAATTAAGTATAATTTTAATTAAATTTGATTTGATTATTATATTTATTTTTTATTTCTTGTGAATGTAGGTTTTTCACCGAAAATCAAGCTCTTTGTTCTACACATGTGGAAAAATAGAAGATTATCAAAAATAAAATAAAAAAATATTAGTGCAATAGATATTGGAGTCCTTGAACCAACAAAAAAAATAAATTTGAATTTTGATACATACAAAAAAAATTATGTTTTATACAGTCCGCCTATGTCTAAATTGTGATTGGATTGACTTTGAAACTTGATTATGGAAACAATATTCAATAAAACACTATGAAACCAATTGGAACTACTAGATATCATATTAAAAATCTAAATTCGAAAAAAATAGAATTTTATCCTTCATGAAAAAAATGTTGTGTTATTCGGTGAGCATCACTCCTTAAAAATGGTGTTTACTGGAAAAAAACTAGTTTTCAAAGGATATGGAAAAAGAAGTGCAATCTGATTCCAAATTTTTAAAAAAAAATATATTTATAATCTATAGAAAAAATTTCACAAATCACTAGTTTGCATCATCTTCAAATTCCTCATGGTTTAACCGCTATAGGTGTTTGAAAGTGAAGATTTAGTTAGAAAAAATCAATTCAGCATCCATTTTGGCCAAAAATTGTAAATTAGTATTGTGGGATTACCCTTTAGAAAACTATCAAAGACAATGGTTGAATTGATATCCCATCCTAGAAGGAGAATAACTCTCTCAGCAGTAATTATTTTCATCTCTCTATCAGCTTCATGCTAAAGTTCTTCTAAAGGGTGATCCCACAATACAAGTTTACAATTTTTGGCCAAACTAGACATTGAACTGATTTTTTCTAACTAAATCTTCACATTCGGGCACCTATAGCGGCTAAATCGTGAGGAATTTGAAGATGATGCAAACTAGTCTTTTGTGAAATTTTATTTGTATATTCTAAACACATTTTTTTCAAAATTTTTAGAATCAAATTGCACTTGTTTTTCCATCTCCTTTGAAAACTAGCTTTTTTTAGTAAACACCATTTTTGAGTGATGCTCACCGTATACAACATAAATTTTTTTACATGAAGGATAAATTTTTATTTTTTTTAATTTAGATTTGTAACTATGATATCTAGGACTTTCATTTTGATTCACAGTTTTTTATTGAATATTTTTTCCTTAATCAAGTTTTGAAGTCAAACCAATTACAATTTAGACATAGGCAGACTGTATATTACAACATAACCTTTTTTGTAGGTATCAAAATTCAATTTTTTTTGTTGGATCAAGGACTTCAATATCTAGTGCACTGATATTTTTCATTTTTTTTATAATCTACTATTTTCCACATGTGTAGAACAAATAGCTTGATTTTCGGTGAAAAACTTAAATTCACAAGAAATAAAAAAATAAATATAATAATTAAATTAAATTTATTTAAAATTACACTTTTTGGGAAACTTATAATAATTACTACATACTCACAAAAAAATAATTTTTAAATGAATTCATTTGATCCCCTAAAAGATAAATCAAAAGTGGTTTTTTATCAACATGTTGATGTGTGTAAAGGAGACTCCGTAATAGGTATGGTTTAAAACTAGTAGGGTTCTATCCAAGGGGGTTTGATCTAAGGTGGTTTGATCAAACCCTCTTCAATTTGAATCCTTTAAATGAAACTTTTCAAGGCTTAAATCATTATAATTTTTTTAAAATATGTGATTTCAGCAAAAATTAGTATCTTCAAGAAAGTGTAAACTAGTATTGTGGGATCACCCTAAAGCATATGCTTCCTTCTTCGATTCAATTCCCTTCAGCCTCTCCCTTACCACCTTTCCTTTATACTCATAGATGAAATATTTAAATTCAAAAGTTTGAACAAAAGCATCATCTACAATGAATTCCTAACTGGTACGATGTCTCACATCATCAGATAACTCATTAGAAGCTTCAAAGTTAACCTAGCAGCATTTCATATTGGGGAATGACAAGAGTGTTGATTTATGTGACCTCTTCTTCCCCTTCAATATCATCTTCAACCATGATTGGGGTGTTAACTGAGAAGCTTACCTCTGGAGTAGGTTGTGGTGACGAATGGCCCAGTGGTGTTATATTTTTTGCTTGCCTCCAAGAGCCAACGTTTCTTCTCCTCTCAAATGCCACTAGAGGTAAATTATTTATTATTTCTTCTTCATGTAGAAGCAACTGCTCAAATATTTCTATGGGGTCTTGAATTTCATGAAAATCTTCTACATAAGATGGGTTAGTGTTCAATCTCTAGGCCTCAGCCATAACAATCCTATTGTATGCATTTTTTCTCATGATCACCTAATTTTCCTCACAGTTCCTAATGACATTATCAGCATCGAAATCATGCTCATATCCTTTCAATTTCTGAGAAATTTTGACATCATTTATAAAATGCTTAGAGTCAAAAAAAAATTCTCTTATTTCCAATCGACAAGCCATAATAATTTAACTTGCTTCCAACCAAGTCATACCCTGAATCAACAATAATAGTGAAGTCACCAAAGCACAAAGTAGAAGGAATGAAGGTTTACCTTCCATAGCTTTTCAGATGGATGAAGGCTGAATAAGACAATTGTCTTATGATCTCAAGATAAGCAACCCTATCTGGCATAGTCTTAGGCAGTAAATATGGTGTTTCCTCAAATCCATATACACTAATGATAGTACAATTTGCAAAAATGTACTTGTCTCCCCAATTGTGGTTTATCTTTCCATCATGGCCTTTCTCCTTTGGTCGAAGAAACCTCTATACTTCTAGGGATATATTATAGTCACATTTATGGCCAAGCAATTTATACAAGGGTTTGACAAAATGCTCTTCAAAGTACAAGTAGTGGGATCTCCCAATCTACTATCCCAGACTGATGTCCACATTTGCATTGGTCTAGAATTACCATCACTATCTAGATATTTTACTCTCAATTCTTCTCCCCACATTCCCATCACTTGCCCCTCATATAGTATCATATGCATAAGAAGTGAATAGTGTTTGAAAGTGATAGCTTCAATGTTGTTCTTAATAGCATTAAGAGCACTATTAATGGCCTCAAATAGATACTCCACGTAGTCATAGGCCTGGGATGTTGACTTTGAATGTCCACAGCTAGAACTATGGGAGCTATAGTCATGTTAGTAGGGACCTCAGCGCCCAATACTTGGCTAGCTGAATAGTATGTGTAGTGATAGTATTCTTTAAAAAAATCTACAAAAAATGGGGACTTTTCATTACTAGGAAACCTCATAGGTGAATTTTCTAGACATTTGGGTCTGTGTAGAGGCAAATTCCACCTCTTGAAGCTCGTATCCATAGAGCAATACTCTTCCAACAAGTATCTCAACCGCAACTTCATTTTCAGGGAAGTGTCCAACTGGAAAACCATACAAATATAATCTCTTGTTATGATCATAAACTGTGACCAATCATGCAAATGAATTTCCCTTATTTTGGGATTATAATTCTTTCTAGTGCTTCAATTATTTCCACATTCAAAAAAACATTTGTCATTACAAGTTTTCCTAAATTCAAATTCCATGGGTTTGAGATTGGGTTATATTTGTACTTCTTCCTATAATGATATATGAACAAATCATAGCCTCTGTTTAGAGTCCACACATATCCCAAATTCTTATGCTTGTCCTCTAGGGTCTCACATGATAGGTTTAACTAAGCTATTCTTCATGCTTTAGGCCTAGAACTAGGACACTAGTCTATTAAGTCTTGATTGAGTGGCCTACTTTCAGTTTTTTGCTTCTTTGCTCTTGTTTTCTCTAGGGTTTTATCCATTTTAACCCTAATTGTGTTGTCCTTCAAGCTATATTTGAAAAATTACGTTCAACTAAGCCAAGTTGTACTTACTTGAGTGAATGCCAAAAATTCTGAGTTGCTTACTTTCGTCCAACTCCGACCTCTAGATGCCTAGCCACAATTTGCAGTGATTTTCAATTTCTTAGAGGCTATATTTTTTTAAAAGGTGTAGGACAACTAAGAGGGGGGTGACTCAGTTGTCACAAAAAATAAAACTTAAAACTTCAACACTTATCAATTCCACAACCACACTATTATGTTATTAAGTATGAACATGAAACACAAATAATAGAAAGTAAAATCAACACAATGAACACCAAATTTTTACATGGAAAATCCAATGAGGGAAAAACCACGGTGAGGATTAACTCACAATATAAAGAGATTAAAAACCAAATATAGAGGCTCACTGCCCAAAAGAGGACTCACTAACTAAATACAAAGGCTCACTGCCTACACAAAGGACTCACTATCCAATAGGTAGGCTCATTGCCTACTGATACCAAAGAGAAAAAAAGATCCACCACAATGATTAACACTCATTTGTAGCCTTCATTAGAAGATTGTAGAAACCTTTAGCTCACTTCCTTTAGGAATCTAACACAATGAAGTACTACTGCCTCAACTCACTTTCACACACTTCTACTCTTTTAATTTGTGGCTTACTTCACTTTTCATCGTCATCCAATTCTTCACAATTCGACTTGCATTTATACCATCTTCAACCTTAGAAACTTTCTCCAAGGCCGACCACATACGTCTCATTTCATAATTTCAAATTAGGTCAGCAACTCAACATTCATGTGGTGGAAAAGAATGAGAGTGGAAAAAATTTATCCAAGACCAAAAGATAATGTCTTGGATTAAACACACACTTCCTTAATTAAATTTTATTCTTCATATGAAGTGTAAACACCAGGTTGGCCAATCCTAATGAAAACACACATTAACATTGATGTACACACTTCCCATTAAGAAGATAGCACATAGACAACAAAAAATGCTTCATTATGCATGAGAACACATCTCAGGTTCATTTAGATACATCCACAGCAAGTGCAAAAATCTTTGAACACCGAACTCCTTCCATCAGTCCATCTAGACAATGCAAACACATACAATAATTTTGAAACTCAACTTTTGGATCACCAAACCACAAAATTATTTGTCAGTACCTAGAGAAAACCATTATGAGACACATTCCAAATCCTCAAGATTTTAAATAGAATAGCAAAGGACTGTGGAGCAGAAAAATTTCTCCCATTCACAAAGAGCTAACTCTGCCAGAATAGTTCACACACCGGTGAACGTAACTTTCACATCCCATCAAACTAGAAGCTAAAACTTAGGAGATATCACCAATAGATAACCATTAGCAAACCTTCAGATCCACACAAGCATATGATCAACTCAAGAGAAATGCAGAGCACACACCAGAGCACATTCTAAACACATTCATAACTCTAACTTCTCTCTTTATTATTTTTTTCAAAAGCACTTGGAAAATAATCAATTCAACACATTTTCAACATTATAAGGATAGCTCCATATACTCACATCTCAATAGCATATCAACTATACATGTATAATCTACAACATATTGAATTGTGTTGACATAAATTTCAACATTAATGACAACACCACCAAACTTTCTCATACTTGCAACAATCTCTCCCTTTGTCATTGATGGCAACACATGATGTGAAAAACCATCAAAGACAACATCCTGCACAATATTCCTGGAGAACACCTTCTCTTCCTCTGCTACTATTTTTCACATGACTTTCTCTCCCCGTTTGACATCAATTCCAAAGATTAAAAAAACTTGGATCACTCCCCCTTAGGATGCACCCATTCAACTCATACTGCAACAATGAAAACCTTTTCTACTCCCCTTGCGGAGTAGACCCATTCATCAGTCTATATAAATGAAGAATCTATGAATTCATTGGACTGATGCATCTTCATGTGCACCTAGTTCAGAGGGACAATGATCCCCAACCTCTCCCTAAGATACTCAAAAGTATCCTTCGAAAGAGCCTTGGTAAATATTTCTGCAGTTTGTTCCTTTGTTGTCACATACTCCAACTTGACTTCATTCTCCAACACTTTTTCTCATAGGAAATTATATCTGATAGATATGTGTTTTTTTATTGAATGCATAACCAGATTCTTTGAAATGTTTATAGAACTTGTGTTGTCATAGAAAATAGAAATAGGCTCATCACATATCACTCCAATTCCTTTCATAGTTTGCTTCATCCACAGAACCTGTGTGTAGTAGGGTGTTGCAACAATATATTCTTCCTCTACAGTGGATAAAGAAACCAAGTCTTGTTTCTTACTCAACCAAAAAACCAATCTTTTGGCAAGAAAGAAAGTACCCCCATTGGTACTCTTTCAGTCATCCACACAACTAGCCCAATCTACATTAGTATAAGCACTCAAGGTGAAATCAACACCCTTAGGATACAATAAGCCATAATCTAGTGTACCTTTAAGATATCTAAATATTCTCTTCATAGTTGTAACATATTCCTCTTTAGGATCTAATCAAAATTTGGAAACTAAACATATTGCATGCACAATATTTGGTCTTGTAGCAGTAAGATATACTAGTTTTCCAATCATAGATATATATTTTCTCTAATAAGTTTTAATAGATTCATCATTTTTACTCAACTTACATCTGGTTACCATAGGAGTACTAACCAATTCGGAGTCATCCATTCCAAACTTCTTTAATAGCTTTTTTGCATACTTAGATTGTGAAATGAATATCCCCTTATAGGTGTGATTTACTTGAAGACCAAGAAATAAATTCAACTCACCAATCATGGATATTTCAAATTATTTTTGCATTTCTTCTACAAATATTTTACACATGCCTTCATTTCCACCAAAGATGATATCATCAACATATACTACCACTATTAACATTTTTTTACCTTGCACTTTGAAGTAAGGATTGTTGTCAACAAAGCCTTTGTTGAATCCTTGCTTTGTCAGGTATCTATCTAGTCTTGCATACCAAGCTCTAGGAGCTTGCTTCATTCCATACAATTCCTTCAACTTACAAACCATATCCAATTTTTCAGATAACTGAAATCCTTTAGGTTGTTCTATGTATACTTCTTCCTCTAGTTCACCATTTAGAAATGTTAACTTGACATCCATCTGATATAATTTGAAATCCTTGTGGGAAGAAAATTCTAAAAACATCCTAATAGCTTTCATTATAGCTACAAGGGAAAATCTTTCTTCAAAGTCTATGCCTTCAACTTGTGAATATCCCTTGCATACAAGTCTTGCCTTATTTCTTATAACTTCACCATTTTCATTCAACTTATTCTAAAACACCCATTTTGAACCATTTGCATTCTTACTCATAGGTCTAGGAACTAATTACCATATTTGATTCTTTTCTATTTGTTGCAACTCTTCTTTCATAGCTCTCATCCAAATCTCATCTTCACATGCTTCACTCATAGACTTAGGTTCAATTTTAGAGAGTAAATACAGATTTACCTCAGCAGCTACTTTTCTTCTTGTCTTCACACCTTCACTCTTATCTCCAATTATTTATTCCTCTAGATGATTCTTTTGTAGATACTTGGGAGTCTTAGAAATAGGTTCTAGTTCATTTTCTTCTTCTTCTTCAGTCTATTCTTCTTCCTCTTCTTCTTCCTTCTCCTTATTCTCTTCAGGTGCTTGTCCATAGAGAGGATCATTAGATTCAAATTCATATATCTCAATAGGTCTATGAATGTCTTCATCAACCTTCACATTAGCACTTTCAACAATCTTCCTCAATCTTTTATTGAAGCATCTATATGCTTCACTGGTAGTAGAGTACCCAAGAAAAATTCCTTCATCACATCTAGCATCAAACTTCCCAAGATTTTCATCATCTCTTTTAATGTAACATCTACTTCCAAATACCTTGAAGTACTTTATAGTAGGAGTCTTACTAGTCCATAACTCAAAAGAAGTCTTTGTGCTATTTCCTCTAATCTAAACTCTATGAAGAACATAAAATACAGTGTGTATTTCCTCTCTCCAATACACATTTGGTACATTTGATTCTTTCATCATGATTCTTGCAACTTCCTGTACCATCTGGTTTTTCCTCTCAACTACCCCATTCTGATGAGGGGTTCTTAAAGCGGAAAATTATCTTTTATGCCATGTTGTTCACAAAAAGTATTAAATTCACTAGAAGTGAATTCTCCACCTCTGTCAAATCTCAAACATTTGATTCTCAAATTCACTTCATTTTCCACTCCTTCTTTGAACACTTTAAAACTATCCAAAGCTTGAGTCTTCTCTCTAAGAAAAGAAACCCATGTCATTCAAGAATAATCATTAATAAGGAGCATGAAATACCTATCACCATTTAGGCTTCCTCTTCTAGTCATACCACAAAGGTCAGTATGAATTAATTCCAACATTCTGGTAGTAGATTTCTCTTTCCCCTTAAAGCTGCATCTTGTATGTTTCCCTAACTGACAAATTCTACAAATAGTATTTGCAGGATTTGTGATTCTAGGTAGACCTTGAACAACATCTCTTGAATTGATTATGACCAAATTATCAAATTTTACATGTCCCATTCTCCAGTGCCATAACCAACTTTCATTGATTTGAGAAATAAGGCACTGACCATCCACACCTTTAAGCCAATAGATGTTTCCATGGGTTCTTCCAGCAACAACCATATCTCTAGATCCTTTTCTAATTTCAGAGGTATTATTCTGAAACACAAGTTTAAAAACATTGCTACACATCTATCCAACACTCAAAAGGTTATGCCTCAAACCCTTTACATAATATACATCATCAGTGTTGTGTACTCCATCAAAACTAATTGTACCTTTCCCATAAATCTTAGCTCCTAAATCATCACTAAACATGACCAAACCACCATCATACTTTTCAAGTTTAGTGAACTTACTCTTATCTCCAGTCATGTGATTAGAACATCCACTATCAATCACCTAGTAGATTTCATCCTGTATTGCATGAAAGGTGGTGACCAAAGTACCTTCCATCATATTCTTCTTGTTTTCTGAAAAATTCTTCTTTGCACATTTTCGAAGGTTAACAGAACATATTTGTTTTCCAAAGCTTAAAAAAAGCATTCACTCATCACCCTCATTTTTAGATCCATCATCGGGAATTCTAACTTCTTCTTTAACATAATATAACTTCTTTTGTTTCTTATCTTTTCTATCCTTATCTTTATAATCCTTGTTTTTCTTATGTACAGCTCTATTCAGAAATCTTGAAGCATAATGACCAATATTACCACAACTAAAACATTTAAAGGGCAACATACCTTTATGCTTTTTGGTACATTTCTTCAACTTTCTAGTGAAATTCACTTCCAACTCATCAAAACCATCACTATCTAGATCATTGTCAATCTTCATTTCCTTAAATGCTATTTTTTTCTTTTCTTCTTTCTTGAGCTTTCTCATCTCAAATGTTGTTAAGGAGCCAAATAATTGTTATTTAGTATACTTCTTAGGATCATACATTTCTTCAATAACTAAGATCTTATGACTATAACAATCAGGTAGGGTGATCAAGATCTTCTCAATTATATCTATAATAATTATATTGTCATCATCTCAACCCTCTGGAAATAGCTTGTGAAATCTTCACCTTCTTCCATTTTCATATTCGGACATATGTGCTTCGCTGCCAGCTTCTTTTTCAATTTTACTCTTTCATTTCCTTTATACAGTTCTTCCAACTTCTTCCAAACTTCATGTGCAGTGTCCAAAGAAATAATCTTAGTAAATGGCATACCTCACTTTCTCATTCTCCTCATCAGAAAAAATATCATCTGCAGTAGTAGGACCAGTCACTAGAGCAACATACTTCATCTCAATAGCCCTCTAGGTCTTGACACCAATAGAAACAATATATCCTCACATCTATATTTTCCAATCATCGTAATCAAATCCATCGAACATATGGATTGCCAACTTATGTGCCATTGAATCTTCCTTAAGCGGTTAAGCTCTACACCAAGGAACCAAATATTTGATACCAATTATTAAAAGGTGTAGGAAAACTGAGAGGGGGGGTGAATTATTTGTTACAAAAATTCAAACTTAAAACTTCAACACTTGTCAATTCCACAACCACACTATTCTATTATTAAGTAGGAACATGAATCACAAATAATAGAAAGTAAAATCAACACAATGAACATAATATTTTTACGTGGAAAACCCAATGAGGGAAAAACCATGGTGAGGATTAACTCACAATATAAAGAGATTGCAAAACTGAATACAGAGGCTCACTACCCAGAAGAGGACTCATTGTCCAAATACAAAGGTTCACTACCTACATAAAGGACTCACTATCCAACAAGGAGGCTCACTACCTACTGATACAAAAGAGAAAAAAAAGATCCACCACAATGATTAAGACACATCCACAACCTTGATTAGAAGATTATAGAAACCTTTAGCTCACTTCCTTCAGGAATCTAACACAATGAAGTATTTATGCCTCAACTCACTTTCACACACTTCTACTCTTTTAATTTGTGGCTCACTTCATCACTTTTCCTCATCATCCAATTCTTTACAATTCGACTTGCATCTATACCATCTTCAACCTTAGAAACTTTCTCCAAGGTCAGCCACATACGCCTCATTTCATAATTTCAAATTAGGTCCACAACTCAACATTCCCGCAATGGAAAATAATGAGAGTGGACCAATAAAACATTTATCCAAGACCAAAACATAATGTCTTAGATCAAACACATGCTTCCTTTATTAAATTTTATTCTTCATATGAAGTGTAAACACTGGGTCAACCAAACCTAATCAAAACAAACATGAACATTGATGTAGACACTTCCCAACAAGAAAATAGCATGTAGACGACACAAAATATTTCATTATGCAAAAGAACACATCTCAGGTTCCTTCAGATACATCTATAGCAAGAGAAACAATCTTTGAACACTGAACTCCTTCCATTAGTCCATCTAGACTATACAAACACATACAACAATTCTAAAACTCAACTTTCGGATCACCAAACCACAAACTTCTTTGTCAGTACCCAAAGAACACCATTATGAGACACAATCCAAATCCACAAGATCTGAAATAGAACAAAAGAGTACTGTGAAGCAGAAACATTTCTCTCAGTCA
Organism: Sequoia sempervirens; assembly: GCA_007258455.2. Classification (NCBI taxonomy): domain Eukaryota; kingdom Viridiplantae; phylum Streptophyta; class Pinopsida; order Cupressales; family Cupressaceae; genus Sequoia; species Sequoia sempervirens. The sequence continues at coordinate 226,237,745 of VDFB02000002.1, forward strand.
TAAAAAGCTAACCCCGCCATAACAGTTCACACACCAATGAACTTATCTTTCACATCCCATCAAACCATAAGCTACAACTTAGGAGATATCACCACTAGATAACCATTAGCAAACCTTAAAATCTGCACAAGCATAAGATCAACACAGGAGAAATGTGGAGCACATATCGAAGCACATTTTGAACATATTCATAACTCTGACATCTCTCTTTATTAATTTTCTCAAAAGCACTTGGAAACTCATCAATTCAACACATCTGGAACATTATAAGGATAGCTCCATGTACTCACAATATCTCAATAGTATCTCAACTATACATGTACAATCTACAACATATTGAATTGTGTTGACATCAATGGCAACATTAATGACAACACCACCAAACTTGCTCATACTTGCATCATATTTATCAAAATTTAGCATGCTCAAGCCAGCTTTAGTTCATAAATGGTGTTTGCACCATGCTTCCTATCAATTTACACATTAATGGTAGTTGTCTCTTTGATGACTTCATCTTTCAAATCAATTTGGTGATAATTATTTCATATTTTGTCAATGAGATTTTAATCACAACATCTATATCTCTCTTTGTTATATCCCTGGCTATCTTTTGAGAAGTGTCTAAGAGATTTAGATTTCTATCATCAATATTGCAGTGTCTTCAATATTTACTTCTTAGTTTGTTCCTTATGGTCCTTCTTTTTTCAATGAGACTGGTAGATTTATCTTGTCGACAAGCCTATATCTCCTAGACATGTCCTTATCTCTTCCTTCGATGGTAATACTAGTTGATGATGTCTATGTGACTTTGTTATATCACAGAGACCCATGGTCACATCTCTTTGATGCCTCTTAGTCTTATCGATAACTTGTGCCAGAATGTCAGGGAGACTTTTGATAATGTCTTCTTGATATTTATGTGTCTCCTCGACATATCATTGTTAGGATGTCGATGAGACCTTATCCAATGTCTATTCAATGTCTCTTTGTCTTGCTGATATTTTTCTCCTTTAGTGTCAAAGAGACTTTCTTGCTTATTTCTTCGATATGTCGATGTCTCTTTGACATTATCGTTCTTCATTGCTTGTTCTACCAATGACTTCTGGTTTATTTTTTGATAATCTCTCAGTGTTGAAGAGATGTTTTTCTATTTCCTAAATGTTGAACATTCCATATGATTTTTCGGTGAGACATGTTAGATTCTCTCCTCGACATGTCCAAGTCTCTTAGACATATCATTCCTTAGGCTGGTGGGAAGACATTTGAATATGTCTCTTAGACATTCTGGAGTCTCATCTACATTTCTCATCAGCCCTTTTTTCTTGTTTTGAAGAGACTATGGTGAGACTCTCTCTAATATAGCATTGTCTTGGCGACATGCCATGTGCTACTAGGAGAACATTTCGGGTAGGGACTTCACTTCATTGTAATGATCAAGGGACTTATTTTGGTATTTTATATTAATGTCATTTATTATGAAATGGAGATGGAGCATATAGTGAGTGTGGGAGGATGAGTGAAAATGGAAGAGTGCAGGACAACCAATGTGGATTTTTTGGCTCCAAAAGTGGCTCTGATTGGGGATGAATGAGCATGAGGTCATTACAATGATCTAGAAATGATCTCTAGGATGCAAACCATGAATGAATGTGATCAAATGGGATGAAAATGGGATGAAAACCTAAGACTAATATGCATTGAATATTATTATTTTAAGAAGTATTTCAAGAATTGTCCATGCACTGGAAATTCTTGACCTCCTAAACTACTATGCATGGAAAATTGATTTAAGAAAGGAAGTGCTTTAGGAATTGTCCATGCACTTGCAATTCCTGGTCTTCTTCTGACATATTTTGTAAATAGCAGGAATTTTCACCTCCTTTTCCACTGATGACAAAGGTTCCTATCTAGAGAGCTTCAAACTTCCCATGCTTCCCTTTATCCTGACACCTTGCATTACATAGTAGGACCATATCATTTTCTTCAAACTTCCTGTCCTTAGTCCTTTTGACAAAAAAATACTTCATTTGTGATTATATTTTCTTATTTTGTTGTTGGGCCAAAATCCTAATTTCATCTAGTTCTTTGAATTGTTCTATTCTATCCTCCATAGGCTCAAGGATATCTAGGTCTTCTTGAAGTATGAATTTGTATGCGGATAGAAGATTTTGCATAAGCATTCTAGCTTGTGCCCCATACACAAGTTCAAAGGGTGATCTACTAGTTGATTTCTTCACAGTGATTCTATCTTCCCATACCGCCATTCTCAATTTAGAATCCCATGCCTTTTTTTTTGTCCAACATCCTTTTAATAATTTTTAAAATATTCTTGTTACTTGATTCAGCCTGCCCATTAACTTGTGGATGATAGGGTGAGGCATATGAAATTGTAATGCCATATGTTTCAAAAAAATTCTTGAACTCCTCTAATCTAAAACACATACCATTATCTGTAATTAACCGCACAGGTGTTCCAAACCTTGTAATGATATTCTCCATTAGAAAATTTGTTGCAACCTTGCTAGTGGCTTGTTTTGTTGGAATAGCTTCCACCCATTTTGTGAAGTAATATGTTGCCACTAATATCCATTTGTGACCTCCACTGGATTTTTATGGTATCTCCCTAATAAATTCAATCCCCCATTGATTAAAGGGAGCTTCAACCTGCATCAGTCTTAGTGGTAGTGCTCCTTGATATTTCATTCTTCTAGAGAACTTGCAAGCTTCACACTTTCTTACATAGGTGAAAGAGTTGTTAAAAACCCTAGGCCAATAATACCCTACCGTCAAGATTTTATGGGAATTAGTCTTGGCTGAAAATTTCCCCCCACAAAATCCTTCATGCATTTCTCTTAATACATGTTTTGCTTGAGATTCATCCAGGCATAATAGTAGTACTCCATCCCTATTTTTCCAATATAGGTCTTCATCCATGAAAACATACTTGGAGGCATGTAACTTCAAGGATCTCTCCTGATTCTCATTCATGTGTTTAGGGAACTTCTGGTTCTTCAAGTAATACATTATGTCTATGTACCATGCAGTGTTCTTTATGCTCACAATCATGGTTTCCTCTTCCCCTATGTTGAAAATTTGAGATGCTTCACAATTTGACTCATCCATTAGCTTGGCTAGGCCTTTCCCTCTTAAGAGCTTAGTAATTTGAATCTCAATATCAAATTCTTGAATTCTATTGATCCACCTACATCTTCTTGTAACCTCGGTTTGTACAAACACATCTTTGACAACAACATTGGGAACATATTTAATTATTTATGCTCCTACCAGATAGGGTCCAAAGGCTTTTACTGCTTTGACAAGAGCATATGCTTGTTTATCTATGATATCATACTTTAACTAAGCTCCTTGGAGGGATATACTAAAGAAGGATATAGGCTACTCATACCTCTCATCATTTTGTTGTAACATTATTGTTGCAATGGCATGGTATGAGGCAAATGAAAATATTTGAAAAGGCTTACTGAAATTAGGGGATTTTAACACTGGGGCCTCTTTGATTGTCATGTTTATAGATACAAATGCATCAAGTGCTTTTGCAGTCCAGTTAATTTTAGCCCCTTCAACATTTTTTAGATAGGTTTGACAATTTCAACAAAATTTGATATGAACCTTCTGACAAATTTTATATGTCCAAAGAAAGACTAAATAGCCTTAAAAATTTTAGGAATAGGAATCTTATCTATAGCTTCTACCCTCTATGGATCAATTCTAACTCCTTCCTTGGATACTATAATCCCCTAATAACTTTCCCTCTGTTACAACAAAATGACAATTTTTAGGATTTAGGGAAATTCCATACTCCATTGCTTTAAGGAAAATCTTCTCAAGGTGTGCAACATGGTCCTCTTCTTTCTTGGAATATTCAATGAGATAATCTTGGTATATTTCCATTATTGTATTGATCAAATCAATGAAAGCAACATCCATAGCTCATTGGAATGTGGCACCAACATTTGTTAGTCCAAATGGAATCCTTACGTGCACATATGTCCCCCAGGGAGTAGTGAATGTAGTCTTATATTGTTCTAATTCCTTCACCTTTGCCTGATTATACCCTAAAAATCCATCCATCATGGACAATAGTTCACAACCTATCACCCTTTGTAGCATGTCCTACATATTTGGGAGTGGGTAATTATCTTTGAGGGAAGAAACATTCATATTTCTAAAGTCCACACATAACCTTATGGCTCCATTCTTCTTTCTAATAGGCACTAAGTTTGAGACAAAAGTAGAATGCTTGATAGGTTTGATGATACCTCCCTCTCTGAGATTCATAAATTCCTCGTGTATTTTAGGCTCCAAATTTGGGTTTATTGGTCTCTACTTTTGTCTAAAGTGTTTTGCATTGGGTTTAAGTGGAATCTCATGTTGGAAAAGATCTTCCCTATATGCCTTAAGATCATCATAAGACCACACAAAAACATGTTTATACTTCCTAAATAACTCAATCAACATCCTTCTAATTGGGGGGCTTATCTTTTTTCCAATGTATACTTTCTTGTTATCCAATTCAGTGCCTAGATTGATTTCTTCAATGTCTTCACTTCTTACTGATGTTTATTTCATGACTACTCAATCATTCCCATCAAACACTCTTTCCAGTGTCACCAACCCTTTAGGAATCTTGTTTGTCTTGAGTTGTACAACTTCCTGACCATATACAATGTTTTTCCATCTACTTCTTCTACAAATGCATTAAAATCAATCTCTTGTGCCTCGTATTGATCAATGCAATGCAAGAACTTGATTAGGTCAATATCATCACTAAAAACTTGCCAACTGTAGATATTTCTAGGGATAGCTAGCCTAGTCTTAAGTTCAACCTGTGAAATTCTTGCTAAAGTAATATCATCCCTTTTCAAGGCTACATTCACCAAGAAATCATCCATTAGGTTCTTAGACCTATCTATCCATTGAATGGAGAAAGCATCAAATAGCTCAATAGTGTCCCATACAACATTTCTATATTGCTTCAACCTTTTGTTCTTTGTGTAATATTTTTTTTTCACTTGTGAAACAACTATCTCAAAATATCCTAGGACATTTAACAGTTTAATCTTGTGTTTAGTAGCCATGTTCAAACCTATCAAAAGGGCTTCATACTCTATTATATTATTTGTGCACTCAAATGTTAACAAAAATGAATATTTGAATGTTGTTCCTTCAAGTGAAATGAAGACAATTCTTGCTCCATTTCCTTCTCTACTACAAGCTCCATCAAAGTACATTCACCATATGTCATACTCATTCTTGGAAACATCCCTGGCAATTGGATCTGTGTTTAATAATTTGGGGTTTGAGTGTTCAATTCTAAAACTCCCCAAGTCTACATCACAGAAGCAATTCATTTGATTGGGGTCAAATAGTTCAATTTCATGCTCATACCTAGGCTCCCTATATAATTTGACTTCTTTCCCATTCACTAGAATCATGGCATAGGATAGATCTAACTGAACATTCCCACCAACTATTGTTGTCCATTGCCTTGATAGTAACATCCCATAGTAGGGGGAGTATCTACCTATTTGCATATGGCTTGAGGAGATTGTGTATGAATTCTAGTGTTGTCATTGATGGCAACCTAAGTCATCTATTAGGTCCGTAGATCGAGATTTTTCCATTCTAGTAGAAAGAATGAAGAACAGTGCTTTACCGCAATAGTAGTTAATGAACAAGGTATCAAATCCACTTATTAATCTATATGCTTCACCGGATGATGATTTTGCATTGTGGATCATGGAGAAAGTGTTTTGGCATCCTTATCATTGTGCTTAATAACTTTGGTGATGTTGTATTATTCTATGTTCAAGTTAAGAGATTCAACCAAGTTAATTTTTGGTTTATTTAAGGTTGACTTGTGTGTGTTTGAGCTTATCATTGAAAAATATTTCTTTTCTTTGTTCAAGCCAACATATGGATGAAATTTCTAAGTAGCGAGTATATATATAATCATTTTGAAGTGTGAATACCATGTGTGCATGTGTGGTGGTGAGTGTGCCATGGTTGTAGTGGTTGTTGTTGGTGTTGTGTAAGATAAAGAATATCAGAAAGATTTGTGATCGATCTGGCACAGTTAGTTAGAGATATTTTTGAAGCAGAGCATATCAAAATAGAGCAGAAGAAGAGCAGAAAGTGCAAATCTAATAGGAGGTCAGAATATGTTCAAGAAATTTAATGGAACTGTAACCAAGCTTTGAAGAAGTTATCTTCTTAGTTCACCTTTTTATTGTAAACCAATCATTTTGTAAGGCAGTGAGCCTTCTTTTCTTTTGAGCAATGACTTCTAGGTAGTGTGCCTGAATACAACTATATTCCCATTTCTCTTATACTTTTAATGGGGTATAAATTGTGGAATAACCTCCATCGTGGTTTTTCCCCTAACAGCGTTTCCATGCAAAAATATTGGTGTTATGGTGTTATCATGTGTACTTTTCTTTATGCTTGCATGCTTATTTCTTCTTATGTGATATGAATGGTTTCAGATTTAATTTGTAATTTAAGTTTATGTTGAACACTAATTCACCCCCCTCTCAGTGTTCCTTGAGTCCAAAAATTGGTATCAGAGCAGGTTCCTTGAAATTTTAATAGCTTGAGGTGGATCTTGAAGCTATGGACTCTGGTAGTCTTAAATAGCAGCTTATGGTGGCACTTGATGATCTTGATCAGTCAAAAGTAGAAATCTTGGATTTAAAAGAAAATATTGTTGATGCTGAAAAATGTATTCAATCCTTAAAGGATAAAATCAATGAATCAAGAGAAAAGAGAAAGGAACTATGTGACCAGTTGAAACAACAAGAATAAAGCATGTATGATATTCATCTAAATTAGACACTTAAAGAGATAACTAAAGAATGTGAGAAGCTTGCTAAGCTTAATATTACTCTAAAGCTTGAGATTGAATCTATGGCAATGAAGTTAACTAAAGAGGTTGAAGAAAGGAAGAAGAATGGAGAAACTCTGACTTAGTCCTTAAAATAGAAATTTGAAGAATGTGGTATAGCTAATAGAAGATTTATTCAGTTAGAGATGGAACTCCAACAATCCAAAGATCATGAGCAAGAACTTGAAATACAACTAGTTATTCTTAGTGGAGAACTCTCTATTGCTAATGAGTACAAAGAAAATTTCAAGATAAGTTCAGCTAAGCTTGATGAGCTAACTAAGAGACATAAGAATGTAAATGACAGAAGTGGGCTTTGGTATGAAAAGGGAGAAAGCTCTGGATCATAACAAAAGAATTTGAAGAAAGAAAATTAGGTGAATGAAGGAACAAGACATCTGGTAAGACAACCTAATGCACAAAATTTTAATGGTCACTGCTTTGCTTGTAATAAATTTGGTCATATGGCTTCTCAGTGTAAAAGGAAAGAAAACTCTAATGGTCCATCATTTCTTGGTTTAGGTCATAAATCAACTAAATGTAGAGGTATATCAAACAATTTTATTAGAAAAAGGGATGTTAAATGTTATACTTGTGGAAGATTTGGGCATGTTGCTAACCAATGCAGATCTAGTGGAAATTAGTGGAATGACAGATTTAAACAAAGAAATTTGGTATGTTTTAATTGCAACAAAATTGGCCACACTGCTAAGTTTTGCTGGAACAAAAATATGAATAAGAGAGGTCTGACATACAGAGGAAGAAACTTGCAGATGAATGAGAAAGGAAAAGAAAAAGTGTCAGTAGAAGAGATAAGGAATCAATTGAAGAAGACATGGGTGAAGAAAAGTGAATCCGAGGAAGGGAAAAAGTCTGTACCAGAAGCTACTTCTGGTAATTCATCTGACAGTTCCTCTAGGAATTGATTTCAGGCCATCGGCCTAGGGGTAGTTTTTTTGAAAAATCATTTTCCCCCTATCGATTGATAGCACCATAATATAGAAGATCATTAGTAGGTGTGCTAGTGGTTTATAAATGTGTAGAAAACTTTTGGAGAAATAACTTGTGAAGTGGAAGACCCACAAACAAATTTTGTTATTGTTGTTTGAGAAAACAGAGCTAATGGAACTCCAAGGGAAAAATATTAAATGTAGTCAAAAGGGTTAGGTGAAAAAAGTTATAAAAGGGTAATTGGCAATCTCATTTGTCACCCTGCATTATTGAAGAATTGAAAGCTCTGCAGTGAAATTTTGAAGGTGTGAAGAAAATTTGGAAGTGAATTTATCAGGTATTTTTGAATTGTTGCAAAAATCTCTCTTGTTTTGGTATTCATTTCGTACAAAAAGAAAAATGGGTAAAATCAAGGGAACCATGAATTTGGATGAATACAATAGTGACAAAATTAGGAATGCGAGGGATTCATTGACTGGAAATGAATTGAAAAGGCTTGATGGAAAGAACCACAAAAGCCTCAATATTTGGAGTGAATTTCCATTCTTTGCGAATGCGAAAATTATCAAGTTTATCTTGAACCAATTGGATGGTGATATTTTAACTATGGATAAACCCTATTGCATATCAAAGGAAGTGATTAAGAATTTAATAGGGTTGTGTGATTTCAGAATTGTGCCAAAGAAAAAGTTGATTCAAAATATAGAAGTTCAAACCCTAACCAGTGTAACTAGCGATCAACAAGCCTTGGTGATTTCAACAATTAATGATCCAATTACATGGTATATTGCACATGCAATTTCCTATAAAATATTCTTTAGGAATAGAGAAGGATCCACTTCGGCAGGTGTAGTATACATATCGCACAAGATGATCATGGAAGATGAAGATTTTGACTTGTGTAGCTTACTGAAGGACCAGTTGATGGAAAATGTTCAACTAACAAAGGAAGTAGATTGTGCATTTAGGTTTGGAACCCTAGTCATATGTATTATGATGCATCTTCTAAAATGATTTCCCCAAATAAAAAATGTATTATGGAAGGAAGATGAACTTGTATGTCAACAAATCTATAAATATTGCAATACTCTGAATAATTGTGATGTTGAATTTGGAATTTAAAAAAAAAAATTGTTGAAGATGTTTGGTGAAGTTGGAATTTCCCCTCCGGTGGGAAATCTTGAGGTAGGATCCTCTTCCAAAAAATTAGAAAGGAAGTCAAAAAGAGCTAAAAAGTCTATTGAGAACTCTCCTCTGGTACCTTTAGTTTCTAAAGCTGAGAAGAAAGGGAAAGAAGTAGTGGTCTTGGAAGTATTTGATGAAGATTCAGAAGGTTCCACTCCTATGAATGAATTGGAACCAGTTGAACAGGTTGCAACAACTGCATAAGACAAGTTAGAAGAAGGAGACTTAAGCAAGGGAATGATACTGATGTTAATTCAAGAAGATGATGGGATGAAGAAGATTGCAGATTTGTGGTTGGAAAAACCTTCTTTTGAGAAAGACCTAATTGAGAGCACTTTGGGAGCATACTTCAGGCACAACAATGTTGATGTGTATAGTCTATAGGATATAATTCCTGATTAAATGATTTTGTGCATAAAGGAAGCAATGGCTTATAATTATCAGGACAAAGAAGAAGATGAGATAATTCTACACTTGAAAGAACAGTTTATATTATCTCTTGTTAAACTGAAGAAGAAGATGAACGAGCTAAGATAGTGCATTAATTAAGAAAACACTATCTACAATTATTGTCTTCGGTGGCCCCATGCAATTGGGAAATACAAAGAAAATTTTGATAAAATTGAGACATAACTAAATCAAATCGGACAAAATTACATTATGCAACAGGACTTGGATGGTGCAATAAGGAAAAGAATTCAATTTTTATAGTCTAAACATGCAAAGGTGCAATATAACAAAGACAAGCTTGTGGAAACCTTTTGGAAGGTGAAGGATTTGACAGAAGGAAGTTTGGAATAGTTGATTGAAGTCTTAAAGAAAGGAGAAAAACTGGTAGAAGAGATAACAATCCCCAAATCCTTGGTGAAAATTGTAAATCAAACCTTGAAAAACAATAGCATAATCATCATCAGTGGGATCACACTTGATGCATGGGAGAAATTCCTTCTGGTGATGAAAGAAAAATATAAAGTAATTTTCTAATTAAGATGTTAGTTTTTGAAATTTTGAGTAAAGTTTTGGAGGAATGAGTATTGAAATATTTTTGGGAAGTTAGAAATTTTTTTGGTTATATTTCACAGGGGGGTCTAAGTTGAAAATTTTGAGGAGATTGGAAGCATATCTTTTTGTCATTGATTTCAAAGGGGCAGAAAGTGTTGTGAAAAATGAATAAAGAATGCTATGTAAATTTTTTCTAAAATTAAGAAGTTAAAGAGGAGAGAGTGTTGTGAAAACTGTATCTTGAAATTTTTCTCATTTTTCACTAAGTGTTGCCATCAATGCCAAAGTGGGAGATTGTTGGCACATGGCTTGAGGATATTTTTTATGACTTCTAGTGTTGTTTGATGGAAACTTAAGTCATCTATTAGGTCTATAGATCTAGATTTTTCCATTCCGATAGAAAGAATGAAGAACATTTCTTTATTGGAATAACATTTAAGGAACAAGGTATCCAGTTAGCTTATTGATCTGTATGCTTCACGAAATGATCATTTTGCATTTTGGCTAATGGAGAAAGTGTTTTTCCATCCTTATCATTATGCTTAATATCTTTGGTGATGTTATATTAGCCTATGTTCAAGTTAAGAGATCCGATTGAGTTATTTTTATGTTTATTTAAGGCTGACTTATGTGTGTTTGAGCCGACTGTTGAAGAATATTTCTTTATTTTGTTCAAGCCAACATATGGATGAAATTTATAAGTGGAAAGTATATATAATCATTTTGAAGTGTGAATGTCATGTGTGTGTGTGTGGTGGTGAGTGTGTCGTGGTTGTAGTAGTAGTAGTTGTTGTTGTTGTGTAAGATAGAGAATATCAAAAAGAATTGTGATTGATCTAGCACAATTAGTTGGAGATATTTTTGAAGTAGAGTAGAGAAAAATAGAGCAGAGAAGAGAAAAGTAGAAAGTGTGAATCTAACAGGAGGTCAGAATGTGTTCAAGAACTTTAATGGAACTGTAACCAAGCTTTGAAGAAGCTATCTTCTTATATCACCTTTTTTTTGTAAACCAATCATTTTGTAGGGCAATGACCCTTCTTTTCTTTTAAGTAGTGAGCTCTAGGCAGTGTTCCTGAATGCAAGTGCATTCCCATTTCTCTTATACTTTTAACAGGGTATAAATTATGGATTAACCTGCACCATGGTTTTTCCCCTAACAAGGTTTTCATGCAAAAATAATGGTGCTATGCTGTTATGTGTACTTTTCTTTATGGTTGCGTATTTATTTTTGCTTATGTGATATGAATGGATTCAAATATGAATTGTAATTTAAGTTTATGCTAAACACTGATTCACCCCACTCTCAGTGTTCCTTGAGTCCAACACTACCATAGTAATATCTATCTTGTATGTTACCTCTGATATGATTCTAGCTTCAGTTCTACATCCCATATTACTCACACTACAGGGATTGATCTATTATCCATGGCATAATATTTCCTATATGTAGTATTTACCCATAAACCTAGCTCCTTCATGATAGCTAGGGGCATGATTTTGATCACTGCCCCTAAGTCAATCATACAATTCTTCACCAGCTTGTTGTTAATCACCAACATAGTGTAAAATGGATCTATTTGGGAGGGATTCTTTGTGAGTGTATCACCCAAATATACCTTTCTAATTTCCCTTTCCATAGTACTTAATTCTTTCTTCATGTCATTTTGCTTCTAGGATGTGTCGGTGATCATTATGAGGGTTGTATCTCTAAATTCATCAATCTTCATCAGCTCCATTAAGGAAACTATCATTTTGGTTTGAGCCAATGCCTAAGCCATGTCGAATGAAGGGGCAATGATCCCTTGTTTTCTCTTTTCATTTTTAGTACTTATTTTCCCTTCATTTTGGACTTTGTCATCTCTTATTGTTTTCTCAAGCTTAATTTCTGCATTTTTCTTTTGAGAATCCTTTTCAGGTTTCTTTACTTCACCCTTCTTCTAATTAGATGAGGCACTCTTCTTATTCTTCTATTCTTTAATGAACATGCTTCTTGGTGTCCCCTGATCTCCATCTTTGGGTTTACTTCTCATATTGTCTCTCTCCCCTTTTGCCTCAGCTACAACTTTTTCTGTGATAGCCCTTTTTTCTTCCTTTGTTGGAGTTCTCAGCTGAAACTAAGGTGTTGCATTGTATGTGTATGCCACCTCCTATGGGTTTTCTTCTTGATCAGAAAACACCTCTTGCTCCATATTCACATTATGTTTCTAACTATCAACATTGTATTCATATCCCTCTTCAGAAGAGGAGTATCCTTCCTATTTTGACAAGACCTCCATCTGAGCATGTTCATAGTGTGACCATCCCTATCTTGATCTTGTGACCACTCATCTTGACAAGCCTGAGATACTGCACAATTTTTAGGGTCAGGGGTCCATGGAAAGGTGAACACCATGGTGTTGTGTCTAGTGCATGGGCTCCATGCTTCTTCAAGGGATTGGGATTCCCCTTCCAATTTGATCTTGTCACTAGTTTTCCATATTTCCAAGTAGTATTGTAGGGCTTCTCATGTAGTCTAGGTGTTTCATTTATGTATTAACTCTCCTATCTATTTTGGGGAGGATTGGGGTTTTGTGGGATCCTAAGGTTGTCCCTTTTTCCAATCATTCCTACATCCTTTCTATTATTTTCAATGGTTAAGGCTATCTTTTGTGCTTCAGCCAAACTTCTAGGGCACCTGTTTATGAGCTCATATCCCATTTTTGGATCAAAGGCCTTTAGATAAATACTCATAGTTGTAGGATCAGTCAATTTGGATCCATGTGGTATTTTATTATAGAGCTTGGAGAACCTTTGATTGAAATCATAGACCGACTCATTCTAGTGTTTCTGAATACTTGTTAGTTCATGTAGAGAAAACTCATGAGCACATTGATTTCCATACTACTCTAAAAATTGATTATGAAAGTATGTTATAAAGGTAATTGAAGCATCAGGAAAATTGTTAAACCAATCCCTTGATTCTTCAGTTAGGGACATCATGAACAACCTCATGTTCCATTCCTATATCTTGTACAAAGGAATTGAAGTTTATAATGTGTTCTTTAGCTGTTGTGACATTATTCCCTATGAAATTGGGAATAGTGTTTCTCCAATTTCTATCAACTGGACATGGATACAATTGGTATCTTGATAGATCAAATTGTTTGCTTATGCTCATGGGGTTCTATAGATAAGGATTTTGAGGTGGTGGAATGGGGTAATATTGATATCCTTGTTGAGGCTGTTGGTATATATTTTGTTGGGGACTATGTGGAGGGTACTATTGTGGGACATGATGGTGTGGAATGTATCATTTTCTAGGTGGGGAAATATTGGTATTTTGTGATGGTGGATTTTGTGGTACATGGTGTTGCATAGGCTGATTTGTTCTTCTAGCTGTGTTACAGGGTGTTCTTGAAGAACTAAGACCACCTGTGTTTTGGGATAACCTTGTGTATTGGTATTTCTCCCTTGTTTCTGAGGTGGGATGTATTTGGGTGGTTTTGGTACATTAAAATATAATTGGGACAGTTGGTAACTCAAATCAAGACTCCTTTTATCAACTATTGTATTTCCTTGAGCTCTTCTTCCTCCCATTGTATGTAATATTTTATTTCTTGAGTAGTCATCCCCTCAAAATTCTTAAAATAATGACTTGTAGAGGCATGTTAGGCTTCTCCTTCTTGCTATGATGAATTTTTTTATCATAATCTCTTTGTATTCATTCTCCTTCTTCCTCCAATTGGGCAACAAATTCATCTATTTTATGTGGATCAATGTTGAGGTAAATAAGATGATTATTGTTTCCTTGTCCTAGTGGAGTCCAAGGATCCTTGCAAGGCTTATCTTCATGATGTTCTAACCCTTGTGTAGTGGGTCAAAGTTGTTATGCAATGTAGGTGGTTGTTCAAAGACATTCTCTTGATTACTAAATGTTGTATCTTGTTTTTTAGATGTTACTTTATTATTGTTTGTGTTAGACTTTGAAATAGGGGATCCATGTTTATTTGTCCACCTAACATTGTTCTTCTTTGGTATTTCTTGATGGAAAGATATTATACCATTCATGTTGGATGATATGGTATATTTTTGGTGTCTATGGTCTGTTCTTTTTTATCTAATGTTTACTTTATCAGTCATAAAATTTCTTTAGAGTCACCACATAGCTTTTCATGAGTAGGATAGTTTAGGGTTTTGAATGATTTTATTCTTCTCCCAGCGGAATCCCTAATCTATTTTGATGTTGTTGAATGAATCTATGATGGAGGGCTTGGGTTTAGAATTGGTTTGGTCCCCAATAGAGTTGCTAATCTATTAGGTCTCAAAAGTGTAGGTTTTTAAACCATAAGAGGGTGCCAATCTCTTAACACACCTTTGGCTTGTGAACAAGGTAAACAAGGTTGATTACCTCCTACTCTTCAGGCTCTGCTAGAACTAGGCCAATATACCTAAAAAAATAGGTAGATTTAAAGTTGGATGTGGTCCCTAAATTGACAATCTACTCACTATGGCACATGAAGATTGAGTAGATGCAAAGCTTTGATAGTTAATTCCTATTGAAAGTATTTGAGAATTCAAGATTATGAGTTATGTTTTGGATGATATATCCTAAGTACGACCAGTGCCTACTCCTATTGGGTGAATGGAGTGGATGAGTGAATGGTGATTTTGGAATGGATATAGAGTTGTAATATAAGTAATCTTATTGTTCATCTTAACTTGAATTACTAGGCACTTGAGATGTATGCACCTTGTGTAAACATGCAAGACTTGTTTATTATAGTGTTCTTCTTTAATAATCCCTATGATATCCCCTCAAGTTACTGTGAAAGTAATTAAGGGACTTTTAATTCTTAAGTTAATGGTAACCAATCAAAACAACTTCTTTAAAAGGATTTTAACCCTAGGCAGAGACCAATTAAAGTAAACTATCAGAAAGGATTTTAATTCACATCAACTTAGAAACCAATCAACTCTTTCACATAGTAATATAATGTGTTCTAATAAATCTTACAGACTTAAATAACTTGAAAAAACCACTTTGGAGACAACAAAGTAATAGATAAGCATGAAAATCAACACATTAATTGAACACTAAAAATTAATTATGATTTATAAATAGTTTGCTGCATTGTATTACCTCAAAATATAGGCATTATAATAGAAGTCTTTAGATATGGTATGGATGGGTGAATTATGCAACCTATCTTCTTAATAATGCCTACTCTAATGAAATGGAATGTAATGGTGGTGATGATATCAAAATTAGGCCCTGGTTTCCCTATTTTTATGGGAAACATTCATTGATAGTGGCCCTATCCAAGGTTACTAATAAGTTGCTATCTTCAATACAAATTTTCCTTGTTTTAGGGTTGTAGCAAGATATATATTCTAGCACAAGATTTGTACATTATGTTGCTACTAGGAAAGCGATAGCCTCCAAAATGCCACTTTCAATAACTCTCTAAGTGATAGTCTCTTTAGAGTGTATGAATTCTCTCCAAAAATCCATCCAAATTCACAGACCCTAATCTTATATCCCCTATTTTAGGCAAAGAACTGTGTAATCTAACCAAATGATCATATCCTAGGTATTTGTATCTCATTTTCTTCCAAATATTCACCTTGATCCAAAGAGAATTAAACAATGCTATCTTTGAAAAAAAATTAATATTCAATTACCATAAAAAGATTCAAGAGTGTCACTTACCCAGTGATATGCCACCAATATTAGCTCAAACTTCTTCGATTTTTGACTATTTGTTTATTCTTTCCTACTTCTAGAATTGCATTTCCCAAAAGAGAATAATTATGTATCAAATGACACCTTAATTTCACATGATTGATTATTAATTTCACCCACTTCAATACCCTTAACCCTCAACCCTATACCTTAAAACCTAAACCCTACAATCTCAAACCTCATCCCTATACCCTACAACCTCAACCTTATACCCTAAATTTTGAACATTGTCCCTCAACACTATACTTAAACCCTAAACCATACATTCTCAACCCTTCAACCTATGCCTTATACCCTCAATCCCTCAACCCTATACCCTATACTTAAGCCCTAATCCCTTAACACTAAATTATATACCTTAAACCCTAAATCCAAAATCCTACATCCTCAACCCTCATTCCTATACCCTATACCATCAACCATATACCCTAAACCCTGAACATTGTCCCTGAACCCTATACTTAAACCCTAAACCCTACATTCTCAACCCTTAACCCTATTCCTTATACCCTCAACCCATACCCTAAAACCTATACCTAATATCCTAAACCATAATCCATATACCTTACACACACAAAAATTCATCTGCAATGTCTCTATGTACAATGCCAAAATTCAGAATTCCAAAACATAGCTTCTAAGTACAACACTACTCCCCCTTAGAATATCAAGGAATTTTTCACTGCACTCTTCTCCTCCTTTGACATCAATGACAAAATTTCAAAATTTGTACATACCTACTCTATGACTTACAAAAGTTTGAAGACATCTACAAAGTCATTCTTCAACACATTTAAATTTAAGCTCCATACACTTTTATAGCTCATCAAAATGGTTATGTGACCACTCAGTAGATAGGATAGAACTTCTGTAGCTTCAATATTTAGTGGGTCAGGGTGGCAATATCATCTTTTGCCTCCTTTATAATATTTTCCAATGCCTCAATCTTTAGATTGATTTTTCCTCTGAGCTCACATACTCTTCCAACAATCTTCTCATTCTCTAGTTTCAAATTCTTTATTTGATCAAGCAAAGACATTACCTAATCCTCTTGCTTACAAACATCATCACCTGATGGATCAATAGCATCAAAGATAGTGGCCAATTTTTTTTCAATGTCCTTCACTTTATTTTCATTTTCTTCAGTGAAATTTGATAGAACCAAACAAGACATACACTTTTTCTCCTTCAGACAAATAATTGTGAGCACCTTTTATGCAGTCGATTAGTAGAGTCTTTTCTCTTGCAATTAATTCTTTATTACTATTGAATCTCTTTTCCCTAAACTCCTTTTGCACTTTAATTAAGGCTAATTTCTCAAAAGATTCAAAATGGGAACTTACAAAATTTATCAGCTTCTTCATGTTTTCAGAAGAGGAGTCATACAGTTCCATGTCATGAGTAGGTATTAACTTCTATAACATTCCAAATGCAAGATTTAGCAATTCATTGTCATCTTTGTGGGTTTGCAGAATCTTCTCACTTGCTTTGGCTTGATTAATATTTGCAACTTTCATCATCTATATGGGAGACAAAGTAGATAGATTAATTGAATTCTCATCCAATTCAGGATCAGAATCATCCTTTTCCTCCATCAGAGATCTCTTCACTACCTTGGTAGTGTCTCTTGCTTCCATTCTAATTTTCTGACCTTCTCCTTATTGAGCCTTGGGTGCTTCAGAGATTGTTTCAACCTTTTCATACTGTGCCTCCTTTTCTTTGGTCAATACCACCTTAGGAACCTCAATTTCCATAGGTGTCTCATTATTTGGGGTAGACAAAAATATCCTCAGATATATTCACATTTTCTTCTTTTTTTTTAAATTTTCCTCCACATTTACCTCCACATTCTTCAAAATATTTCTAGTATTCATTTCCTCAAAATTAACTTTGTTCTTTGATAGAAAATCTTCAAGATTTTCTTGGTCTCATCAACAACAACATTTGTCTCACCAATCATTAACTTATTCACCCTTGACTTGCTTTTGAATTCATTTTTAATCTTTGCAAGTAGTGGATCCATTTCCTTTATTGACATTTTAGGTCACAAGTGTGCAAGGACTCTTTTCCTCATATTTTCTTCTTCAGTTCTAGTAGCTTCTCTTCTTAACTCTAGAATCCTATACAACTTATTTGGAAAACTAGACATGTTCTCAACAAGAATTTTGTTAAAGATATTCATGTGCTTTATCATTCCTTCTTCAAGAATTCTCTATCCAGTTTTATCAAAAATTTTGTAGAATTTATAGAGAGGGTTGAGATTACCATCATTGATTGGTGTACTTACTAATTCATCAACTAACATTGCAGGCTCATCAACTTTAGCCTTCTTCACCTTTTCTGCCTTACCGGATGATTTATTTTTGTTCAATTCAACAAACTGAGTTCTGGTGGATTTCACTTCTCTTAACACTTCCTTTGACTATGTTTCCTCTTCTTCATCTTTAGAGGAAGCTTTAGAAGATCTTGTGCTTTTATTCTTCTTACTCTTCCCCAAAACCTTTGCTTGGGCTAACTGGGTTGAAGAGAAACTTCTGGTAGATCTAGTGTGGGATGAGGGTGTTCCTTGACTAGAAGACTCTAATTTTTCCTTCTCCTTTGCTACTTCAACCTCATATCTTTTTCTTCTTGCTTCTTTCAGCTTCTCCATAGGTATTCCCATATTCTCTACAAAAGTTTCTACCTCTTTTCTCACTCTCCTAACTAACACTAGCTTTTTCAAGTCTAAATGAACTTGCATACTCTTCTCTGCATATGTACCGAACCTTTCTTCTTTCAGATCAAGAGGTGAATTTAGCAAGTGATCTACATACATCTTCAAAATTCTCTCATGCACTTCATAATACATCAACATTATCCAAATTGATCTTTATCAACAGCTTCCACATAGCATTGATCAATGTCCACCATGAAACAAATGGTGTCTTTGTATTGCTCCATAATTGAGGTGGGAATCCTTTCCCTGGCATGCATCATTTTCTAGAAAGTTTTAAAGTATCCCTAAAGAGTAGCATTTTAGGTCTAATGATCACCAATTCCAAACAACTTGTTTCTTATCTGAACAACTACAGACACATGAACTTGCCAAATAACTTTACCAACTCCTGGAACCTCATTCAAAAAGTAGAAAAACTGAAACAACAACAAGCTTCCGTATTTGAAAGTATTTTTCTCATCTTTCTTCATTTTTTCCAAATTCTCCATTAGTTGACTTCTGAGGAATTCACAAAGATCATATCTGCATTTTGTTTCACTATTTCATATGTTGCATAGATTGTTGTACCAGATACAGATTTTTCCCAGCTTGAGTGATAAATCTTATAGCCAATCACCATTGATGCAAACTTTACATCTATTTCGATGATATCTACAATTCTCATTTCCCTTTTATCCCATTGATCACCTTTTTCTTTAGTAACTTTATCATTATTTATAGACTTCAAAACTGGAAGTCTACCGAAAGCATTTAAACCTGTGACTGCACCAATAGCCTCTTTCATGATTATGAAAGGCACATCTAACCACATAAATTCATCATGAGCATGGCTCGGCACGTATTAGACCCATTCGTTATCTTCAAATATTGGAAAATTTTCAAACTGCATGAACTTCTTTTCCTCCAGGGTTTTGAATTCAAGCTTTATAGTGAAATCTTCTTGGATTATGTGATGGGAGTATAAATTCAACACCTAAGAGTTTCCTAATTCCTTAGTATTTGCATGTGCATGAGCCCTAACATCCTCTATGTATAATACTCAGTACGACACAAATTAAAACACACCTAAGACTTCGGTTTCTTCAGACTTATATGGATGCCATTTAAATTTTTGATGAGGCCTATCCTTCAATTCTACTACCAAAGGATTTTCCATTTCACAAATTCACAAGATTTCAAGATTTCTCAAAAAATGCCTTTTTTCCAAATCACAGATTGCACGCTGAATTTACTTGACTCTAGAATCACACTACAATCTTGCCTAAGATCACCTTAGAGCACTCCAAACTTATTTTTCTCTAAGATGAAAAGTGGAAAATGAATGGAAAAAGTTACTTTTATTGTTTACACAACTAACCGTTTTATCACATTAAATTCTTTTACCCTAGCACATCTGGTTACCCTATTTCTCATGCACAGAGAGAGAGAGAAACCTTTTGCGTACCTCATAAACTATATGATACATCCTCCAAACAATGACAAAACATTTGTATAGCATCAACATACCTACTAAATTTATCTACAATTTAGAGTCAGTTACCCATGAGGGGGTTTGAAGGATTTTCCTTTACTACTCCCCCCAGGCTAGAGGCTTGGGACTAATTTCCAGATGAAGTACTAGCAATAGATTCATGTGTTGGCTCATTTGTTTCACTAGAGGGATCTTTCTTTACCCATTTCTTCTACATTTGTCTCTTGATCTCATCTGTAGTAACTTTCCCTTTTCCTTTAACATCTTTCTGCATATTTTGTCTTACCAAACCTCTTCTATTCCAATAGAAATGAGTAGTGTGACCAAATTTATTACAGTTGTAACACACTACACTTCTCTGTCAAAACCACCCATTCCACTGATTTTGTCTTGATCTACATTCATTAGCAATATGTTCGGGTCTGTTGCATGCATAACATCTGACATCTCTCTAAAAATTATTCATCCCAACTTTGCATTCACTTGAATTTCGACCAAACTTATGAAAGTTAAAGCATTGACCTGAGAATGATGGTCTATTTGAATTCATCCTACTACTACACTGAGAAGCCATGTGACCAAATTTATTGAAGGAAAAATAATATCCATTGAACCTTTGAGCATTTGGTTGTCTTACCAGATTCCTTTTAGCTCCATTCATCTAATTTCTTTATGTGAATCTTCCTTGTCCAGGATTCCTTTGTTCAAAATTTCTTTGTCTGGATCTTGAACTTTCTCCTTCTTCTTAGCTAAGACCTCACTTGTCACCATCAGTCCTTTTTCCTTTAATCAGTTCATCAAGCTTGGAAAAACTGGCTTTGAATTTCTCCTTATACTCATTTGTAGCAGCAAGTTGTTCTATGAGCTCATCAAGCTATTTCTCAAGCACTTCTTCATGGTTCTTAGATTGTTCCAATTCATCATCTAATCAGCTACATTGTTCAAATTTTTCTTTCAGAGACTATTTCAGCTTCTCTTCATTCTTCTTCCTGTCTTCAATCTCTTTGGTCATTCTCATCATGACAGATTCCATCTCACACTTCAGGGTAACATTCTCTTTAGACATCTTATCACATTCTTCAGTTTTCTCCTTTAGGGAAAGATTTAGTTGTTCATCTTCCATGCCCTTGTTATTCTGATATGATCACATAATTACTTTCTTTTCTCCCTTGATTTATTGATCTTACCTTTCAGTGACTCAATTAATTTCTCTGCATTAGCAAGGCTTTCCTATAGGTCACTATTCTTAGATTTAAACTGATAAAGATCATCCAGAGCCACCATAAGTTGTTGTTGAAGATTGCATTTATCCATGTCCAAGATCTCCCCAAGTTGTCAGACTTCTCCAGAGGAACTAGCTCTGATACCAATTGTTGGAAACAAGCTACACTGAAAGGGGGGGTGAATCAGTGTTGAGCAAAAAATAAATTAATTTCTCTAATCCTTAATCCACTTAAAGCATACATTCAAAAGAAACATGCATGATAAGAAAATAAACATCCACAACACCATAACACAAGGATTTTTACGTGGAAACCCTATTAGGAGTAAAACCTTAGTAGATGGCCAATCCATAATATTATCTGAGTATACTCAAATGAAAGTTTACAATAGGGGAATGCACTTGCATTTAAGCTCATTGCCTAGAGCTCACTGCTCAAAATATGAAGGTGCACTTCCTTACAAAGATTTGGATTAAATCCAAGAAATGAACTAAAAAGGTAGTAATTACAAATGCTTGATTATAGTTCCATTAAAGCTCAAATACAATCTTTTGCCCTTCTGATAGATACTACACTTCTATTATGCACTTCTGCTATGCTTTGCACAAATTCACTTCACACAATCTATAATGCACAAGTGAAACTATGCATAATCTCGCTCAATCACTCTTTCCCACAAAACGCACAATTGTACACACACAAAATGTCATAAACTATCTTCTATATATATCTGCAACAAAATATTTTAGTTACTTCAAGTCGGCTTCACCAAAATATAATATTCTCCATATGTCAGCTCAAAACATAAACAGTTTTTGATGCACAACCATGCAAGTGAGCTAATACTTAGCTCTGACCCAACAAAAAATGCTTGAGCACAAAAATAATTATACCAATATTCCTTGTACATTTGTGACATGCTACATTAATTATGTCAGCTTCCAAAAATTGATGAATAGAAAAATAATCTACTGGATCCAAACATTTTCTCAATATGATACGAGGCATTCAGACTATCAAATAACATAAAAAAACACCAAGATAAAAAATATTGTTTTGAACACCAACTACCAGTATGAGCATATATTAATCTAGGGATCTCAAAACTGACTTAGGTTACCATCAATGACAACACAAAAAGTCATCTATAGTGTCTCTTGCCAAAAAAAGAATGGCCATTTCCACTTACCCATTGTTAAAAACAAAAACCTTTACCCACATGATGAATGGAAACCACAACCCTGAAAACCCAAACAAGGGTTTCAAAAAATTAAACAACATTAACCACTAAAACAAAATTCCATTTCCCTTAAAAAATTCAAACTGAAGAACCAACAGTTTAAAGAAATAACTATCAAATAAGAAAACAAAAATTGAAAAACACAGTTACCCAATGTATTCAAGCTTTGTCACTTCAAGCTGCCAACAACATTCAACCTGATTTTTATCAAACATCATTACAAACCTTGGTTTTTTCCATGTGAACCTCTTCCTCCCATGCCATAATGTGGGCTTTGAAATAATGAAACCACAAATTCCTTTCACAAAGATTTAAAAATAAGCTTTCACCCTTTAGTATACCCGACAGCCTCAGGCTAGTATAGACTTTATTACATATTTTAGTATGCTCAATTCTTCCCAATAGAAAACTTTTTATGTCACTTAGTGCCTGATACCTTTTAAAAGGTAATTTGTAGCAATGTCATAACTTCTAAACCGTATAGGAAATCAAAGATCTCATAACCATATAAGATGTTGATTACCTTCGAAAACCATGGAAGTAAGTGTTGGCAATACCACAAAGAAATGTGTGTATCAACTTCCTCAAACAATATCATTACATTTGAATGTAACAAGGAAGCTTAAGAATTCTTAGCAAAATAATACGAATATCCCTGAATCACCTTATTTGATCAATCTGAAATACTTCAAGTGTGAATACCACTATAATATCAATGATGCCAATGCAACCAAACTGAGCCAAAAGTCATCTCAAGAAGCCAGATGTAAACATCATTATACAGATCAAGTATATAAATATTATGAATGCCTTAAATCAATACAGTAGTGCAATAATATGAGATTAATAATGCACTAATATATCATTCAAAGACCTGATAATAACCAATTAAGTATATTGTGACTTGTAACCTTGAAGGATCAAATTCAAAAACATCCTGTCAAAATGATAAACACTGTCAGCATCATCATATATCAAAATCCCAAATCAAAATCTTGTAACTACATCATATAACTATAGCCTATCATTCACCAACCATATGTGAATAAACTAATGTAACATCATCATATCACCAAACAAGATGAGAATCATCATGTCAAAGAACCAGTTTTGTCATCAAGGACAAACCACAAAACATAAACAACTGAAAGCCAACATAAATGAGGTATATGTTAATACAAAAAAATATTTTCCTAATATTTACATGAAATGATTAAAAACGGTAGTATTTACTCATGCTTGTTTACTATTTTTGTTACCTTGCATAAAAATATAGGATTAATACTAGTAATAGAGGTAATTGAATATTAGTTGTAATAAAGATGTGTTTCTTGAGATTATTTTACTAATGATAAAAAATGGAGTAGAATCATAGTACATGTGATTGATTGATGAGATTTAAAAAGTTGAAAATTTCATGTCCTTGGATAGTCTATAGAACTATATCATTTTAGAATAATATTATATATTTATGAATTTCAGTAGGTTGTTGCCTTAATTTAGTGTTGTAATGTTTTTTACACATTCACTTAAAGTATAGGGCCCTTGTAAACTAAATTCACCTAATTGTGCCTTATTTAGGGTGTTGTAGAGTGTATATTTACACTTTCACACTAATCTAGAGCTTCATTAATTAATTTTAGCTTCTTTATTCTTTAATTGGCCTTCTTTTTCATCCACAAGCCTTATTTAATGCTTTTTTCTGAGGATAATCCCAACATTTATCAATAACCAATCATAATTCATGTGTTTTTGGGTTGTGTCCTAGATTTAGTGATCTAGGCTTCATACTCCACCTTGGATGTATGGGTCCCACCTACGTTTCGGGGCCTGATCTTGAATTTGGCATTAAACTAAACATTTCTTGAAATTTGTGTCCCAAGCCTAGGCTACTCGGACTCATATGCCCAAACTGGTGTATGAGTCCCACTTAGCTTGGACCTATTTTAAATTCAAATTCTTGGCACAGTATTTTATTCTCCTAGATGTAATGTTGGCTTGTAGTGTTGTAATTTTAGGAAATTTGGCATAACAAGTATAAATACAAGGTTGTTTCACATATTTTCTCCTAACAAGATCTAGCAAGTTCACAAGTGATATAGCAACTCGAGTATTCATGCATTATAGCACATTTATGATCAAGAGAGTATTCAAGAGAATTCAAGAGCTTATTATCAAGCATTTTGGAGCAGCTTTCAAGATTCAAGCATCATCTCAAAGTATTAATGCATCATGTGTATTTTTGAGCTAATATTTGTGATGTAGGGTTTTATGATTCAAGCAAGCATTCAGGTCAAGATCCATAGCATTCAATCAAGAGTTAAGATCCACATCCATTGGAGCCATTTCACACAAGTTTACAACCTTTTATTCAAGGGTTTGGTGAGTTGCAACATTCCATATTTGTTCATTCAACATTCCTTCTCTCTATTTCATTTCATTTCAAGGTTTGATTACCAAAATGGGGTTTGACAAAGGAAAACCCCTATTCACTAAAAAAACATTTTTCCCTCTCTTTGATGTGTGATTTGCATATTTAGGTTGAAGATCCATTGAGGAGCAAGGTTGGAGAAAGTTTTCAAAGTTACAAAGTTGTTAGCTTTCTTGCAAGATCATGGAAAGTCACCTACAAAGCAAAATTCAGAGTTTCAGACTCAGAAATTTAACATGAGAGAAGTTACAAAAGATCACTAGAGGATACCAAATTTTGGAGAAACCCTAATACTGGGAATAAATCCCCACCTTGGGTTTATGAGTACCATTATACCACTTTTCATACATTTTCTATAGATCCTGGTTTAGTAGTTTTAGATTCTAGTTTTTGCCCAGAAACCCTAAACTAGGACTAAATCATCCCAACTGGTGTATGAATCTCAGTGTGCATCAAAATTCATAAGTTCAAGATTGTAGACCTTGTTTCAAGCATCTTCAGTTTTACAGGTGCCCCTCTATTCATTCTCAGTTGATTATTTTGATTTTCAGTTTCATATTCTAGGTTGCATAGTTAGATTTGTATGCCATTTACATTTCCTTCTTTCTAAGCACTTGCTTAGTGGTGAACCCCCTTTTGTCTTTAATCACACCCTTAGGAAACCTTATAGTAGATATTTTTACCCTAATTCCATCCCTAGATTGAGATCTCTAGGGTCTCCTTGAATGAACTATAGAAAAATAGGAGGAAAGACCTTTTCCCATTCCTTCCCTTGGTGTTCCATCTCCTAAAAGGTGGAGAACCCTTGGGTGTGTGCAAGAAGTTGAGTCCACTTTTTGGCCAAAAAGTGGAAGTGTTTTATCTCATTTTCAGCATTTGAAACATTTGACCTTAAAATTTGAAGTGCTTAGAGATGAAATCTTTAAAAAAGTCACTAATCATAAAATGTAGTGCTCGGAGTCTAGTTTCCAAATATGTAATTTATTTCAATACCTAGATTGTACAAATTGAGTTTTAATAGGAATTTCTAAAAATGACGGTTTAAAAGTCATTTTTTTTACCATACCATGCACGTGTATGACATTCATATTTTGACTTAAATTATCATATTCTTCTAAATCCTTTTGGGATAAGTTTTATGACTCATTGAAGCTTGTTCTTGATTTTTTTTTGTATTTTTTTATTGAATTTTTTTTTTTTTTGTTAAATTTTTATTAGGCAGATTTGTCGTTTTGAAAAATCATCCTGTACAACATGCATAAGATGACCTAAACTTATCATTTTTTGATTTTTTTTTTAAACTGAAAAGAATTGTCTGAAGTTTGTTCTCGTGCAATCCATTTGTCAAAATGCTATGTTGATCAAAAGTTATTAAAATAGTAAAAAACTCTAATATTGAAAGTTTGTGGACCAATTTTATTAGAAATTAATTGAAAAATAGAAAAAATAATCCAATTGCAAAACAAATTACATATTTAGAATCTGCATTGTTTCATCTAAAATGGGTTTTAATTTCATCAGAAAATTCTGCAAAAAAGGTCATCAGCCATATGTCCAAAGTTGGTATTTTTCTTTGACATTGTTAGGATCTTCAACTTGCAAGTCAAACTAGGTTGAAGGTTGAGGTTTGGACTTCCAATTCTTTTCTCGAACCAAAAACCTAAGCAAAAACCCTACCACAATGCAAAAGGCAATTCAAATTTTAAAAAAATGGGATCTCGCTTATAAAACGGGATCCCGTTTATTCATAAACAGGATCCCGTTTACTAATTGGGATCCTGTTACATTTGAACCACATTCTAACTGTTGTCAGCGTAACGGGATCCCGTTTCATAAACGGGATCCCGTTCACCAAGCAACGGCTCCGACGTTCGAAGTTGGTGAATGGGATCCTGATTATGAAATGGGATCCCACTTATGCATAAACAGGATCACGTTTTATAATTGGGATCCCGATTCATTTGAAGTGGGATCCCGTGTTATTAACGAGATCCTATTTATATGATTTAAATTCACTGTGCACAAGTTTTCTGAAGTCTACAACTTGCATGTATGGCTGATAGTACTAAAAATGAATGATTTTTCATAAGCTATTGTATTTACAGGTCAGAACTTAATTTTTAAAGTGGAATTGTGGTAGTTTTTTACTTGTTTTGACAAACACAAGAGGAAGAATTTTGTCTTAATAGGTATTCAACTTCCAATTTGGATTGAATATTTTGAAGAATTTCACTATTAACATTCATTTATGCTTGAAAATTTTATAATCATGGGAGATAAAGCTCGTAATAAAAGAAGGAAGACATTGACTCCTCAAGAAGTTGAAGCAAATAGGGAAAAAGAGAGACAAAGACAAAGAGAAAGAAGAATGAGAATGAAATCAATGAATGACGGTGGAGCAACCAATTCAACAACTATTGAAGATGAAAACATTGAGGATACCATGGTTGTAGATGAAGTTAATTTGCAAGGATTCGATTTGGAGAAGAATATGATTATACAAACAAGTCCTACTATGTCTTCAAATCCCTCTTTGAATGCTATGGAGAATGTTTCAATATGCACAAATCCAGGTACGTCTTAAAATCCACATGTTAGTGAAATGGTAAATTTGTATGTAAAAGTTTTACAAGATGCTAGACTTAATGATGTTGACATTAACTATATTAAGAGAGACGAACCTTTTATAGAATTTGTTGAAAACGAAAAAAGAAAAATCTTTTGTTGCAAGTGAAAATCAAAATGGTCATTTTCTTACCTGTATTTTAAATGAAAATGAAAATGAAAATGAAGATGAAGGTGAAAATGAAAATGAAAATGAAAATGAAGATGAAAATGAAAATGAAGATGAAAATGAAGATGAAAATGAAGATGAAAATGAAAATGAAAATGAAAATTAAAATGAAGATGAAGATGAAAATGAAAATGAAGATGAAGATGAAAATGAAAATGAAAACGAAAATGAAAACTGTTTTGTTGATGAAAATGAAGATGAAAATCTAGAATGTGATGTTGAATTTAATGAAAATACTTTTTTTAAAATTGGAAGTGGTATTTTCGATAATCTTCCTTGTCAAATTTCTTGGAGGCAAATAAGAACACATGCAAATAGAATATACACCAAATTCTATTATCGTAAAAAATTTGCATTTCAATGTCAATTAATGATGCAATTGATGAGAATGCAAAAAATGAGGAAAGTAATGAATAGGTTAGGCTTTTATGTTAAACCAAAAAGAAAAGATCAATCATTAAAACATGCTATGTCTATTGTTGCTAATGCATTCAATTTATTGGGAAAAATACTCGATCTAAAGATAAAAACGCAGCAAGAAGAGCTATAACTACTGCTATAGTTAACAAAGCAACTTTAAATAAAAGAATGGTAAACAATATTAGTAAAGTTTTAAAAATACATCCTAAAAAATTACTAAGAGCGGCAAAAAGAAGAGAAAGTATAGAAAATGATCCTATCAATCAATGTTGGAGTTTCAGTGGACGACTACCAAGGTCTGATATAAAATTGAATGTTGAAATTAAATCTTTGATCAAAAAATATTGGAATGATAATGCTAGGGTTTCATCTAATGCTAAAGATGTTTTAAAATTAAGGGTGGGGTCCAAATTTCATGATCCTCACCCAAAACACCTATTAGATACAACACAAACTGAAATTTATAGAAAATTGTGTAGCGATTCAGTGTTACCTGGTAATATTGAAATAAGTCAAAGGTCTTTTGAAAAATGTAAACCCTGGTATGTAAAAATTAATAAACAACGAATATCTTGTTGTTGTAAAATACATGTTCAATTTAATTATTTTTATGATGTTTTTTTGATATTTACATTGTACCTTGCATACTAACATGATTAGACAGGATTGTGGTATTGATATGCCACCTGAAGCAATAAGAGAGTTTATTTCAGGTTTGTTTTGTGAAAAATCTAATGATAAATTATTTTATTTAAGTTCTTGTATTTCTAGACAATGCATTAACTGTGGAAATCTTTCACTTTTAAGAATTTGTTTGCATGAAAGTGTTGATCATGATTTTGGACAACAATTAGTAGATGTCAAAAGATTTAGGAATGTTCAATATTCTTTAAAAGATGGAAAAATAGGAAAGTGTTGTGATTTAGTTACAGAAAAAGTTAGTGTGCATGCATTTATGAGTGAATTTAATAATAAAATTGTACCAAAATATTTCATGCACTATGAACATGCTCGATGGCTTGATGGCCAATTTCGCGCATGTAGAAACACATTTCCAATTGGTACTATACTTTCAGTGGTTGATTTTAAGGAGAATTACACTCTCGCTCCGCAAGAGGAAATTCAATCTCAAAATTATAATTCAGTGCAAGTAGCTATGTTTGTCCATATTGTTTATAGACATGCAGATGATAGCACTGAGGAATCAAGAAAATTTTGAGGGAGTATCATTTTTATTTGGTAGTGGGTTACACTCATCAAAGTTTGTTCAATATTGTTTTAGTATATTTTATAGAAATTTAAGAGAAAGAGGAATCCATATGAAAGAACACCTCATATGGTCAGATAATTGTACGGGGCAGTTCAAAAATGCTAGAATGTTCTATTGGTTATGTAGGGTTCACAAGGAACTTAATGTCCGAACATATATGGAGTTTTTTTAAAGATGGGCATGGTAAAGGAGAACACTTGATGGGTACGGTGCGTGTGTCAAAGAATTCTTGCTAGAGAACAATTAAAATTCAAGGATTCAGTAAAATTTAAAAATGCACATGAGATTGTGGATTGGTGTAATAGAAGATTACTCTACACTGGTTCGATGATTACTCTTCAGTTCATCAATTCTTTTGGTTGGTGGAAGAAGAAAACATTGTATCTAGAGTTGATTGTGAGACAATTAGTGGATCTACTAAATGCATTCATTTAGGAGTGCGACAGCAAGCACATGGACTATTTGGACAAGGGAGCTTGCATGTTTTTGCCATTTTTGTATCTCAGGAGATTGGGAAGCTTGTGAAAATACAGAATGGGTTGAACAGTGGGAGCAAAGATCGTTGACACCTATAGAAGCACATAATCAATATGAAAGAACTATTGAAGAAAATGATCAATTGTTTGCATCTGAAGATTATGACCGTGTTTCAGACCTTGTACAAGAAGGTAATTTTAATTCAATTTATTTCATTTTATTTCACTTTATTAAGTTATTTTGTAATACTAAATTATTTATATGGATATGCACAAGTTATTAAATTGAATTTTGTTGGCGGGACATGTGTATGTTGTTATTGCACCTAAGGGGAATGAAGAGCAAACAAAATATTGGTTGGCTCGTTATGTGGAAACTAAACATAAGTTAATAACACCTTGAGAAGATGATGATGCTTTTCATTATCCAACAGGTACGGTGATCACAAAGACACCTCATAAAGCCATTCAAATGATAACAAGTTTAGGTCATAAGCAATTTTTTAGAACAAATTTCAGTCCCCTTAAGAAAATTTTGAGAACTTATTTGATGATGGTTTTTGAACATGTTTTCCAATAGGATCAGTGGTGGTTGTTGGCACTTGGCTACGAAAATACTTGAGAAGAAAGAATGGTCTACCTACATTCGAAGAATATGAAACACATAAAAAGATTATGCATTATTCAAATTTGGTGGTGGCAACAAATATAAAACTAGAGCGGTATCGTGGAAGACCTTCAAAAAAAATGCTATGGTCAATTTCTATGGAAGAGCATGAGGCAATCATAGATGCATTGCAAAAAAGAGAGGATGTAGATGGTACAAGGAATAAGTAAATACAGGTAAATATAGTTTTAGTTTTATTTTGTCCTTTTAAATACATTAAATACATGTTTCAACATTGGTCAAGTGTGTTATTAGTTGAAATTGATTTAAATTGTCCTTTTATACATCCTTAAGGCATAATCACAAAAAGGATCTAGTCCATGCAGATTCAACCTAGACAACATGGAATACTTGGTAAAAATAGGTAATTATTAGTTAAATGATATTTAAATACATGTTTGGATTACATATTGATATTGCTTGGACATTAATAGTTAAAATTGATATATTGTCATTTTTTGTATCCTAGAGCCATCATTGCATTCATCTCATACTTTGAAACAAAAAGGAGAGGATGTCTGGATTCAACCTACAAACATGTGTGGAATACTTTTAAATGCAGGTACTTGAGTTTTGTACATATAGATAATTTTATATAAATTAAAATATGTATGTTTTGATGGTTTCATTGATATTTCTTGTACCTTTTTGATATCAGGTGGTGTGAAGACCTACTACATTCTAGCCACGAGTTTGAGATGTTCTTAAGATGGCATATCCAAATTTTGTAAACATTGTTTTGAGATGACATATATGTACATACATACTTACAAAATTAAACATACTCTATGTACTTCTATGTATCAAATCAATATCCTATATATTTTGTTTCTTAAATGTGCATGTTTTCCTACTTTGAAACTTTATGTTTATGTGTATAATCACTAAATATCATGCATACATTATTGTTAAATCAATTATATCCTTAAGACACATTATGACCCCTTAATACATCCCCTTAAGACACCCCCTTAAGACCCCTTAAGACATCCCATTTAGGCGTATTATGACCCGTTAAGACATCCCCTTAAGATGTTCTATTTTGACCCTTTTAGACATCCCCTTAAGAGATCCCCTTAATTAATATGTTCTATTATGACCCCTTTAGACATCCCCTTAAGACCCCTTAAGACATCCCCTTAGTTAACACGTTCTATTTTGACCCCTTTAGACATCCCCTCAAGACCCCTTAAGACATCCCCTTAATTAACACGTTCTATTATGACCCCTTTAGACATCCCCTTAAGACCCTTAAGACATCCCCTTAATTAACCGCGTTCTATTATGACCCCTTTAGACATCCCCTTAAGACCCCTTAAGACATCCCCTTAATTAACATGTTCTGTGTGACCCCTTTAGACATCCCTTAAGACCCCTTAAGACATCCCTTAATTAACACATTCTATTATGACCCCTTTAGACGTACATAAGACCCCTTAAGACATCCCTTAATTAACACATTCTATTATGACCTTTGGAGCATCCCCCTTAAGACATATTATAACCCCTTAAGACATCCCTTAAGATGTTCTATTACCAGCTCGCTAGACACCCCCCCCCTTAAGACATCATTGTTGTTTGACAACATAAATTAGTGTTAGATGAACTATTATTTATAGTATTTATTAATGCTTTTATTCTCTAATCTTCTATGGTATTGTTTATTTCTTAAAATTTTATCCTTTCTGGTATATAAATAGATTGCTTTTGTTTGTAAATTATGATTTATTGACTGATTATTGATTGACGTGAATTGAATAAGTGCATTGAGTAATTATCGCTATTTATTGAATGTACATATCATGTATATCATGTATATCATGTATGAAATCAAAAAAATCATCTACTTTTGGATTAGGAAAAACATTCACTGCTAGATCGACATTCAACTCCACCTCTATATCCTTTATAATTTTTTGCACTAAAAAATTGTATTACTTTGCACTTAATTGCATCAAAATTAAAATCCCAATAAATTAAGACATAACCTTGTTTCATCCATTATTTATACCAAATCAAGCCTTTTGATTTACCTAATTGATGCACTTTTAGCATCTTTGAGATTTTGATCATTAAAGGAATTTTAAGGAATTCACAAAGTTACATAATTCCTAATCATTTTTGCTTATTTGGCTCTAGAGTGAGATATTTTTTAGACATTTATTCCAAGATTATGACTTCTCTTTTTTGTGAGAAAATACTGTCACTACCTACTATCCACTACCTACTATCCATCTATACTTTTAAATCTGATTCAATACTACTTTTAATTCACAATTTTTGACATATATGGTTTAATATAAATTTTGGGTCCAAGCTTTGGTAATTCTTTTTTTTATCACCTATGGTAAATTAGGTCACATAAGAAATTCTTTGTCTAGCCTTATACTCGGCTACCTGACCTAACTTTACCAAATGTGGAATGTGCTAAGATAAAAGTCTCGATTTTGTAAGACTTAAAATTCTTAAAAACAAGTCTACTCTTGATTTAAATTGTTTTAAACACCTCCACAAGTGAATTTATCACAAAAATAGGTTCTTTAAACTTTTTTGATTCAATTAGGAAGCACACATTGTCATGCTAACCATGGCCCCCATGCCTTTCAAATGCAACATGCATGTTGTGAGACCACACAACACTATCCACCTAGGTACTAATCGTAAACACTAGCTCTTGGAAACCAACATCATATTCCTTGATGATGAATGTTATACAAAATGATGAATTAAAAGAAATGGATTATCTTATAATTGAAAGAAATTTTCCTACTTGAACCATAGTTATATAAGTTCATTGAGTAATTGTCGCTATTTATTGAATGTACATATCATGTATATCATGTATGAAATTACTAAATTTGCAAAGTATAAATATTAAAATGTCCTATATTAATCCATGTATGAGATCACTAAATTTCACATTAATGTCCTATATTAATGTCTTGACTATGAACATAAAATGCATAAATGTACATGTGTAAATTAAAATTTCAAACAATAATAAAGTCCATAATTTATGTAACATATTAAGTGCATGAAACCAATATATTAAGCGCATGAAATAAAGTCCAACAGAGTACATGATAAACAAAAAATATAGTCCATGAAATAAACAAATATAACACATAAAATCACATGTTTCTAGGTCATGTACTGTCTCTATAATCAAGAGACCTCTTCACACCATGCGGACTATGTGGATGACCTGAAACATTCTATATAAGAGAAAGATGAAATTAGATGTAAGACAATAAAAAATGATTTAATGACAATTTAATTTATAATCCATCATAAAATTAAATTACCATCATATCTACGTCTAGATGCTCTGGTGCACCTAAAGCAACCTCTAAATTCTCTAAATCAATCTACATAAACAAGACAAAGAAATTCAAAATTAGATGTACAACTCTACAATTAATTTTTTTTAATTCAATTTAATTTATAATTTATCATATTTTAATTGTACCGTATTCTAAGGTTGTGCACTAGGCTCTTCTCTAGGACCTGTCTGTACATGCTCAACTACAAGATGTGTCTCATGCTACAAAAGAAAAAGAATATGTAAAAATCTCATATTATGTATATATTCAATTTAAAATTTATAATTGGCTTTAAATATAATAAAAAAAATTAAATTACCATTTGATCTGAAACTTGCTCTACATGTCCTCCTAGTGGTGTAACTATGTCTGGGTTAGGGCTGAAAGTTGCACTAACAAAGAATCACAAGATCAAAATTAAAAGCATGTGCAATTGAATTAAGTTAATATATATATATATATATATATATATATATATATTGGTTGCACATTTTGTGTAGAAAGTTTATATAACACAGAAGTGGCCTCCACGAGTAGTGCAGCATCAAATGTTTTCCCAATGCCATTCTTATTTTGGTATCAACCTAGACATACATGTACATAGACATTTAAGCTTATAATATTTACAGTGTACATGCATGCGTTTCCATATATCTAAGTAAATTCAAAACTCATAAAATTGTAACTATACTAATGTAAACTTTAAACAAATTTATAATATGAATTATACACCCTAATCCTGACACTTTCGATAGTGGAGGTGTGACAATCCTTAGGAGAATTGGCCCCGTGGATGTCGATTGACTCACCTAAACCAACATGAATATTTGAAACATATATGTGATTCAATTATAAATTTAAAACTCAAGTTAAATAATTTATGATTTCATATATAATTTTAAAAATTGAAATCAAAATACCCAATAAGGGTTGCCAAGTATGACTGGTGTCGATGTATGTACTTGTGGAATAGACGATTGCCCTTGCATCGTTAGTGTCATCATGCAAACAATTTAGTTATTCTAAAAAGTATTACAAACTTTATTTGATATACAACCATCAAAATTCTTATAAAATGAGCGACCATCTAGATGCATGTTATACCCGTCGTAGTATCTCAAGGTGATGTTTGCTATGAGAACTCTCTGAATGGTGATGCGACTAGATTGAACCACTAGAATCACATCCACCTAAATAGGAATTGTGGCTGATCAGGTCCATAGCATACTTGATGACCCAACTAGTACGCGCAGGATGGGCCTCCACACTCACAGGCGGTACTAGGACTGGCTCCATAAAAACTCCTCATCATCATCATCATCTCACTTCCCTCGCTTCTCCTTGAGAAGCGTGCTGATCAAGGTCTCCTGCGAGTGTACTAAGGGAACCTAATGTTGAGACCAGAGCTTGATGATGTACAGGTGCAGGAATGGGAGGACCAAGAGCAACAACAAGGGGTTGTGCATGCACGGGGCGTCGGGGATCAACCCTTGCCCCTAATCTCTGTTGTGGCATGCCGCCACCAACACCTTGAAATGATCTTGTGATAGGTCGAAATAGAGCATTAGAAATCAAGCAACAAAGTGAAAGGTGCAAATAAACAACAAAACAACCTACACTTCAAAGATTAGCCTAAGTTGGAAACAATGCAAGACAAAGACAACAAATGGAACTTTATGTACCTTGTGTTAGTGATCCTTTGGTTGTGCCGATCTTGGCCTTTCTCCTTGGATGATGACAAGATACAATAGATGAGGATGTGAAGATGGATGCAAGTGGATGAAAATGTGAAAATGGCTAAGTGTAAGTTGAGAAACAAAATTGCAAGAGTTTGGCTAGCAAAATGATCTCCCTAAAATGAGAGAAAAGAGGGGTATTTATAGGATTTTTGAGAATTCCTGGAAGAAATGGAGGGTCAAGATTGAGCCACCAAATATCAAGATGTAGGGCTAAGGTGAGTTGAGAACTCACAAGCCCTCACATCTTGACATGTGGCATGTGAGATAGCCCTAAAAGGTGAAGTGGACATGAGGGGGAAGGAAAAGGACATGACATGGAGGGGGTACAAAGTACCTTGGGATTGGACAAGATCTCCTCATAAAGGAGGTCCTTGTCCCCATGTGGGAGAGAGGACAAGTGGAGAATTAAAAATTCCTCAAATATTCTCTCGCTAGGAGAGGAAGAATTTTAAATTTCAAAAGTGCATTAGAGTTAAAAAGGTGAATTAAAAATTCACATGGGAAGGAGATACCTTCCAAAGGAAAGCCTTTAATAAGGTTGACCAAGGACACATGTCATAAAGGACATGGGGAAGAGAAAAAGGAATTAAATATTCCTTGGAAGGATTAAAAGGAATTAAAAATTCCTTGAGAGATTGATTAGGCTAGTTAGTGAAGGATTAGTGGATGGTTAGGTGGCTAAGAGAGATTAGAGACCAACTTGCAAAAGTTGGAGGATGTGACACCTCCTAATCAATGATTAGGCATGTGCACACCTTAATGATGAGATTAGAAGAAGGATTAAGATAAGATAAAAATGAT
The DNA here is from genome assembly GCA_007258455.2 of Sequoia sempervirens. NCBI lineage: Eukaryota > Viridiplantae > Streptophyta > Pinopsida > Cupressales > Cupressaceae > Sequoia > Sequoia sempervirens. Next base: position 226,274,080 of record VDFB02000002.1, read on the forward strand.
GGAGGATGTGACATGAAGGGAATTAAATAAATGGAATATTTATTTAATTCAATTGATGGAATGAGGATTAAAGAGATAAGGTATTATTGATTAAATACCTTAGGACTCATATATTAAAGATATTAATTAAAATAATAGTAGTATTACTTAATTAATCTAAAATAAGATTAAAAGAGGATGAATTTACAACACTGTCCAGTCTCTTAGACATCTACATTTTGCCCTCTTGAGATGTAGGCACAAGTAGCATCATTTTTCAAAGAATATTAAAATAAAATATATAGAACCTAGAAGAAGATGGTTAGATTGAAAGACGCCCCAAATTATCCAAAAGGAGTGACTAGGAAGGGAAAAAGAAAATGATGAAAATTAGGGATGAAGGATGCCCCCTCGAGAGGACATGCGGGTTCAGGAGAACACGAGTGTGCTCTTGAAATGGATGAGATGATGCAAGGGGAGTTGAAGAAGATGCAAAGCGATGGAAGATTGGGAGAGGAGTGTGATGAAGGATGAAAGGATGGGGGGGATTTGAGGATGAGAGAATGAAGATGAAATGTAATCCAAATGCAATTTGCCATCGTCGGAGCACTGATTTTTGCTATAGCATAAGACACAAGACGCCAGGGTATGAAGAACCAAGGCAGATTAGTGTCTAATGCAGAAAACAAACATAACAAACAAGAAGGCTATCCCAACACCCCAAAGTCATGATGACCTTGGTCGGGCTAGGTATTGGGATAACTATTAGCACAAGGATGCCCCCAAAGATAACACAAGACCGTGGATTCGGTGGGTAATTAATACGTGGACAACCGGAGAAGACAAACAAAAGATCAAGATACACTCCTTATGTTGGGACTAGTCAGCACACTCATGATATGATGATCAAGGCACTATGACAAGTGATGATAGAGCTCAAATGATAAACAAAAGCCAAAAGCATCAAAAGATCACAATCAATTTCAAACGTCCTTTGCCATAGGATCAATCAAGGGGATGGATGGGATTGATGAGGTATGTTAGGAAGGATGCATCCTGTTGAGACCGATGATGGATACTAACTTAAAAGATTGATATGACGCAGGATATTCAGAACTGATTGGATTTGATGATACAAGTGAATCTCATTTGTTAAGATCCAGCTAGATAAGGGTGTAGCCTGACGACGCGACACGAGAGACATGATGCAAGAGACATGACACAAGACAGGAGACTAACACATCCTAGCAACTTAGGGGATCGGGGGCCGATCAAAGATTAGCCTTGCCTACGTGGAAGCGCAGAGCCCTCGTAGTTCAACAAAAGGCTGACGACAGACCATGATGGAGATTTTGATGGATGACCAAGATGGGATGGAGAACAGGAGAAAAGTGGACAATATAGATCGATAATGGATGGAAGATGATAGATGATAGAGGATGGGATGGACAGAATAGAAAGACTGATGATGGAACCCCGGGGGCAGATCAAATGATTGACCTTGCCTACGTGAAAGCGCAGGGGCAACGTAGTTCGATGGAAGGCCAAAGACAAGTGATGGATGAAAGATGATGGAATAACCCTAGATAAGGGGACAAAATGATTGGACTGTCAGGATGGGACAAGATAGACCTGTTGGATTGGATTGGAGGATGATGGTGATCATGAAGTTCAGGGATGGGATAGTTATTCAAATTATCAAAAGATGAAATGGGAGGATGATAGCACAGATAGATGAATGATGAGATTATGAATGATGAGATAGAAAAGATGTGAAACAGACAAGGGATTATGAGATGGGATGAGGGGAGAGGATGGGGGGAGGAAAGGATTGTTTGGGTGGATTGGATAGAGGGATAAGGATTGTTGGGATGGATGATGAGGAAAAGGTGTCCAGATGGATTGATGACTGATTCGTGGAACGAGAAGGTGAAGGGTAGGAACAGGTGGAAGATGACTCAGAATGAGTAAATGATTGATCAAGATTATGGAATGAGAGTTTGAAATGATAGAAGGAGGTGTGATGAATGTTGGAGATGATAGGAGGTGTGAAGAGGTGGAGGGAGGGATCTTAAGACTTTGTTTGATACCCAAAGATCTGGACTATAGAGGGATGAAAGCTCAGATTAGGGGTTTGGTTAAGTTCAGATTGGGATAGGATTAAAGCTCAGATTGGGATAGGATTAAAGCTCAGATGAGGATTGGATTGAAAACTAGAATTATTGGAGGATGTGATGGGATGAATTCTACACCAAGTTCCGGGGTTGAAAGGGCATAAAGTGTTGACAATCAGATTTTTCCAAATTTGGCAATTTTCAAAAATTGTCAAATTTTGCCATTTTAGGAAACTTCATGGTCGTATGTTTGAGGGTCCCAATTTTTTCCAAGAAATACCCATTGGGGAGATAGGATGAATTGCCAAATAACATCCCAGATTCAGGATATGTATTTTGAGTTATGAGTGAAAACAATTTTTCAAAATGCTAGAAAAAAACACTAAATTGGGATTTTGAGGGTCAAGATGAAAGTTTGAGGCCCCAAAAATGGGTCAAAATGGGTTCCAATGGCTTTCAAAGAAACCAGTTGGAAATCCACTCGTGATCGCATAACGCAACCACCCGTCAAATTTTAGCTCAAACGGACACCCGAGTCAAAAGTTATATTCCGGTTTTGGTGTAAAAAACTAAAACCCCAAAATATGGTGGTTTGATAAATTTTGAAAATTTCAAACATGGGTTTTGTCCAGGGCGTCGAAAGGAAAGATGGGTAGGATTTTTTTTTTTTTGGGTAGCCTCAGTTTGCGCACTGGAGGGGAAAAAGGGCGGCGGCCACGTGGACCAGTCCGCCGCCGCAGGCGGACGGGTCCGCCACCGGCCGGGCAGGTCCGCCGCCGCCAAGGGTGGACGGATCCACCACCGGGCGGACAGGTCCGCCACCGAAGGCCAACGAATCTGCCGCCACCGGGGCCGGACGGATCCGCCACTAGGGGCGGATAGGTCCGCCACCGGAGGAGGACGAATCCGCCGCCGCCGAGGGTGGACAGATCCGCCACCGGGCGGACAGGTCTGCCACCGAAGGCGGATGAATCCGCTGCCGCAGGGGGAGAACGGATCCGCCGCCAGGCGGACAGGTCCGCCACCGAAGGTGGACGAATCTGCCACCGCCGGGGGCGGACGGATCCGCCGCCGCCGGCGGACGGATCCACCGGGCCACGGGTGGATTCATTCGCCACCTGGACAGCCCCGCCACGGTGACGAGGAGGGGGAAGGGAGGAGGGGAGATGGGGGGGGAGGGGATGGGAAGAGATAGGGGGATGGGGATGGGGGGAGATAGGATGGGAAGAGATGGGAGGGGAGGATGGGGGATGGGATGGGGAAGAGATGGGGGATAGGGCGAGATGGGGGGATGGGATGGGGGATGGGGAGAGATGGGAGATGAGGGGAGATAGGATGGGAAGAGATGGGGGATAGGGGGAGATGGGGGGATGGGATGGGGGATGGGGAGAGATGGGAGATGAGGGGAGATAGGATGGGAAGAGATGGGGGATAGGGGGAGATGGGGGGATGGGATGGGGGATGGGGAGAGATGGGAGATGTGGGGAGATGGGGGGATGGGATGGGGGATAAGGATAGAGAGGTTAAAAGGATTGTGGGGAGCAATCTATAACTAGAGGCCAATGACAAGGGATGATGAAATGGGATGGAGATAGAGAAAAATGATGTAGATGGATAAGAAGATAAGGATGGGGAGATGGCAAGGATGTGATTGGACATGATGAATGATGTCTCCAAGGACTATAGTGCAAAGGAAGACAGATGCCCCCACTCTAGATA
>VDFB02000002.1:226277991-226311347 GCA_007258455.2 Sequoia sempervirens
TGTTCATGGAGTCTCTGCAGATGTATTGTAATGGGTTTTCATTGTTGAATAATACATGGAGTGTGGATGCTTTTGGAGGCTGGGTTTTTCCCTCTTGAGGGTTTTCCCAGGGTACATCTTGTGTCATCTTTGATGGGTATGTTGTCTATTCTCTTGCATGTTGATGTTGAGTATTTTACTTGCATGTTTTTAGATTTTGGGTTATGTGGAAATTGTTATTACATGGTTGCTTAGTTTCCTTACACAAAGAATGTCACAAAGCTACAATCATAGGGTGAAACCAAGAGTATTCCAAGTTGGTGATCTAGTCTTAAAGGAAAACCCCCATAATCAACAAGATCATGAGAAAAAGGGGAAATTTGAACCAAACTGGTTACGCCATTTTGTCATCATATTAGTCTACAAATCAGGGGCTTATCAGCTATCTACACCAGAAGGGGATCTATTTGATGAACCTATCAACACTATCCATCTCAGAAAATTCTATACTTGAATCATCTAGTGCATGGATTAAGTCTTGTGAAAATACAAAAAAAAAGAAAAAAATGGAAAAAGTCTTTAAAAAATGGTTGCTTTGATGAAAACTTGGAAAATAGGTATTATGGTGACAACAAAAAAAGTAAAAAAAAAAACCAAAAATACAAACAAATAAGAAAAAATTAGAAAAATACAAAAAAAGTCAAAAAGTCAAAAAAATCATAAAATTGGAAAAGTGCAATAAAAACAAGTGGTGAAAACCTGAAAAACATGCATTATTTGTGACAAGTCTAGCTATCCATATATTTGAGCACGTCTTAGTTACTCCACCTTTGCCATCATTCTACTTACTATCGAGAATCTCATATCCATATTATGTCAATATAGTTGTGTCTCACCTTAGCTTGGGGGAAAAATCTTGAACTTACTGGGAGCAACAAACTTTGAACTTAAACAAAATAGACAAACAGTAGTATGGAAAACATAGAAAATACAATGATCAAAGAAGTTCTCAACATCGAACAATAAATCAACCAATCAATGGAGAATCAAAACATCCAAATCAAACAGTTAAATCAATCAATCAAATCAAAGTAAATGGATGATATTCTTTTGAATCATGATTGTATCACTTCAGCTTGAATGTTTAGTGTTGTAATTTGATTTTTGTTATCATATCTTTGGAGCAACTCGATGGTGTATTAAAATAGAGAAGGAAGGAAGGAGTATGGTTTTTCTTTGTCTATTGTCTGTGATTTAATCATCATTACTATGTAAATTGTCATGGGACGTGCTCTACCAAGTATCATTGATGACATTTCGGATTCACATAGGAACATGATTGATTATTCTCTATTTTACGCAAGAAATGCTCAGGTAATCTTTGTTTAATTATACCTTGATGCTTGTGTTCACTTGCAATATAAAAAATCATGAAAGAAGTACTCAGGTCATCATGGTCTAACTTAAACCATCGGTGCTTGTACTCACTTTCAACATTTTAAAGGCTCAATGATGATAAAAATAATGCTATATGGATTATCAAAGTAACAACTTTTGCATATATAGTTTTGCATGATTAAATTAGCTTGCATTCATCTTAGTTTTTGCATCTACAGAGTAAAATGCTTCAAAGTTGGTAATGATTTTCAAAAGCAATGTTATCTCTATTATTTAAACAAACTGAGTATACTTGACATTAACAAAAATATCATCATTCTCATGTAGTTACATATTCATTTACATAACACATATTTTTGCATTATTATTGTCATTTAATCCATCCGTACATATGTGCATTAAGTATATCATTTATTCATTTATTCAGGCATCACATCATATTATTACATTAGAAAATAACAAAAACAAATCATCATATTGCCGCATATTCATTACTATCCTCATATCATACACATATTTGCATCAGAAAATAACAAAAAAAAAGAAGAAATATGCATTTCATCCTTTTTTGCATTATCATTTCACATATCATATGAAAAGAAATTGCATTTACATATCATATGCCTCATCATGAACTATATCATTCATAGAACTATAATCCACACATTACCATTTTATCATTGCATTCATACATTTTCATCTCATATCATACATACATCATTCACAACATTAGATTATTATTGCATCCGTCTATCATAAAGGCATTAATGCATAGTCATAGCATCGCCATATAAGCATCACATAGCATATAGAATAGAAATTAAAATGCATAAATCATAGGCATCCATGATAAAATCATATAGAACACATATAGATCATAAATCCATAGCATATCATATATAACACTCAAAATCATAATATCAATGTATGCAATTATGTTTGAATAAAAGTCTAGAGATTTAATGTCAAGAGGTTAGTAAGTTAAATTCGTGTGTACATCACCAAAATGTCTCAAAATACATCAACTATTGGAGCTATGTCATGCTCCCCTAAATGGTGCTGGCATTTGTATACCATGTCCTCCACCAGATGGACCTACCCCTAGATTTCTCAGATCTCGCAAAAGTGGTTGTGTCACACCTCTACTGGTAGTCCTGATATGGGTATGACTGCCAGACTGAGCATAGCTCCCCGATGCTCTAGTGAAATGGCCTCATGATACTTTAGTTGATACCACTCTACCTCATGTGTTGATCATTGTACCTTTCTGAACTGCTCTATAGTTGATGTCCTCTCTGTAGCCCTCCGCAGTCTCTCAACAATGCCCTATGCATGATCAAGACATAGTTTGAGGCTATCCCTCTTTGTTGTCATTATAGGAATCGATGCCTGCATCTGTGCCTGGGCCTATGCTTGTGCCTATGTTTGCATTTGAAACTGCCCCTATGTCTGGGCTAACAAACCCTGCATTTGAGTAAGTTGACCCTACAGTGTCTGTACCTATACCTATAGTGCAGCAATCTGTTGCTATTATGAGGGCACCCCAATTTGAACACGCTGATGTGATGCTACTACTAGTGACTGCCTCTTGCGAGGCACTAAGAATTATAGCCTTGGATGTTTGCCACCTCTACCATCTCCTCCATCATCCCCATCTCCATCATCACTATCACTCGTATCATCATCATCCCCCTCGCTGCTTTCAACCTCCATCATGGCCTCTACCTTTGGTTCTGGCTCTAGCTCTGCCTCTTGTTGAGTTCTAGCAACTCTCCTCTATCCATGTCCATGTCCATAGAATACTGCTCTCTCCTCCTCATCTAATATCGGTACTACCTCGTTAGGGCTCGTGATCCAAGGAAAGGGATGATGGATCAGATGTGTTGCATACTCCTTTGTCATGGGTGCCTCGATAATCTCTAGATGATACTCCCAAACCATCAACTGCATATCCTGATACTCCTGGATGGCTACATCATGGGAAAGGGTGGGTCCCCACTCATGTGTATCCATCTGTCTGTATGGGAGTAATGTGCAACACCCTGTTGCATACCCTGAACTCGACCATACTGTCTCATGACTCTCTCTATCAAGAATCTCTCAATGATAATGGGGTCCTCTTGATCAAAACCATGGACTAGCACAACTAGGCCATCTGTGTATCATCATCTGGCCAATCCTCACACTCATGGAAGGGCTGCCATACAACTGACTCCAGATCATCAAGGGTGTGTCACCAAAACTCTAGTTTTCCTGGTCTATGCTAGACAACTATGCCTATATACCTATGCACATATGGCCTCCCCACTGGTCGTGGTACATCTACCTTAGGATGCTTGATGGAAATATTCTTCCATGCCCATACCTATAATCATGTCACACCTGTTGATAAGTTGCGCCATCTGAGGTACACAACCTGATGTAAATCATGATAAAGATGTGCAAGCATGCACATCCCCCAAGCATATTTGGTCTAATGCATAGTCATCTACTAAAAAAAATGACCCCAACTGACTGATAGTCCCTTTAACCTATGGTCAGGACATAAGAAACCTCTAATAAACCCTGCAAGCACTAATGGAAAAGTGGCATATGCATTGGCCATCTCTCTCCAAGGAATCCACATACCAGTTATATGCTCATCCTCGAACACTCTCCTCAAAGCATCTGTCCCACCCTGCTCAGTGGAATCATACAATACAAGCTCTCCTACTATTGGAATCCTCAAAATGCACCATACATCCTCTGGTGTAACTGTAATCTCATTGGTGGGAAGGTGGAAGGTGTTATGATTGCTATGCCACTTCTCAGCGAGTGTTGTCAACAAACCCCTATTGATCCTGATCTAGGGCATATGTAGTAGGGATGAGAGCCCACATCATACAATCACTATTGTCTCAGGCTGTGTCAACTAGGGTATCAAATCCCATGTCTTCAAAAATTGCTCATGAATTTGTAGATTCATATATTGCTCCTATTATCACAAACAAGTTACAAATCAATAATATTCTCAATCAATCAAAATCAGCCAACCTATCAATCTAATCAGCTCTAGTGATACTTTGATCAAATCTCACAAGCATTTATCAATCTATCAATCAACTTCGCCTATCATGAGGTTAATCAATCTATTATTGTACCTCACCTATCATGGGGTCAATTAATCAAACCAACCTCACTTATCATGAGGTTTATCTATCAAACTATAATTAATTCTCACCTATCATGAGGTTAATTATCATCAATCAATAATTAATCCTCACCTATAATGAGGTTAATCATCATATAGTCTATCGAGATTCACAATCAATATCAAAATCATAGGAAGACGTGATAAAAAATCATAAAAATTAAGGAGTTACTAACAATCTACATCTTATGACATGGATGCACTAAAACAGACTGTCAAATCCCTGCAAAAGTCAAAGCACTATTAAAATTCATCAAAGCACCAGAATAGACTTTCAAAGCTCACTAAAATGATAAAAGCACCATTTTACAAGGTCAAAGTGCTATTTCAGGACATCGAAGCATAATTTTTGTGGATGCGCTATTCTGGGGGGAAAAGTGCTAATGTATGGGGTCAATGTGTTGAACTAGTCAAAGCACTAAAAATCCTTGTCAAAGCACTAGAACATCTATCCTAAGTGCTAGAGATTTCAAAGCACTAATCTAGCCTATCGAAGTGCTATAGAAACTAACCTAAGTGCTAAAACTTTGAAAGCACTAAAATAGAGTTTGAAAGTGCTACATCAGGCTTTCAAAGTGCTAAAAAAATTGAAATCTAAATTTTAAATGTTTAAAACAAGGGAAATTCAAAATGCAAATTACAAGGAAATTCAAGGGTACATACCGGAGGTCCATACACAACTGGATGGTTGTGTCATCACATGCGCTTGAAACAGTGAGTGTGGTATGCTAGAATCACCATTTTTGCTCCAACTTGCTCTCACTCTCAATTCTTCAAACTTGTAAATGCACAAATGAGTTTCAAAATCACCTTTTGGACCTTTTATAGGTTAATTAAGGTGGGATTTTATGGGATTTATTATTTTTATTTTCAAAAGGGGCTTACTTCATTATTTCATCATAGGGGCAATTTCTACATTCTTTGTCAGGAGCTAAATTGATACAATATAAAATCATCATCAAATCTTCAAAAAATCATAAAATTTCAAAAACAATCATCAATTTATCTCTCGAGGGGGCATATATTCATCATCACTCAAAAATCACTATCTGGGGCATATTGGAAAATTTTTGTTGATGCTAGCAACAAAATTATTCTTTGAAGCAATATGTAAACACATCACTTCAAAGAGGGGAAAAATGTATACACCTAAAAATGGTTTGGATAAATCTGATTAATTAAATACATTTATTTGATTAATTACTCTTTAATTCATCTACTATTAAATAAATAGAAATATTTATTTATATAGTTCATTATTTCAATTCTTCCATTTTCATCACATTCTTCTAATTCTTTCATTTTAATTAAATAAACAATTTCATATAGTTGTTTTATTTAATTATTTAATCTTTCATCTTAATTAAATAATCAATTTTGATCATTTGTATTATTTAATTATTTATCATCTTCCTCTTAATTAAATAAATTAAATCACAAAATTTATTTAATTATCATATTTCTCTTTTATTAAATAAACAAGTTTCAAATATTTGTTTTATTTAATATTCCAAATTCCTCCAATTTAAAATTGAAATATTCCAATTCTGTCCAAAATTAAATAAATCAATTGAGCACATGTCTATAGCTATTTCTTAACCAAAAATTGAAACTTTCAATTTTGATTTAATTGTGCTTTATCCTTCCAAACCAAGTTTGGAACATTCACGGGAGACTTGGCTCTCTTCTTCCTCCTTTTCTTCCTAGTTTGTTGGAGGAATTATCTATCCTTTCCATCTTCTTCTCCAACAATTTCATTCTCCACCATTGATTTATCCAGATTCAATCTCAACCCTTGCTTGTTGCCACAACACAATTGCCTTTTGAAAATCTATAAAAGGAGCCTCTTGCTATAGGAAAAAGGATCCACTTTTGAGAAAACTTACTCCATAGGAATTAGCATTCAAGCATTTGAGCAATTAAGCAATTTTGCATCATTTTTAGAATCATTATTAGATTATTTAGCTATTATTAGATTATTTATCTTTCATTATCAGTAAATCAATACCATAGCTTGCATATCACATAGATTTCATATCATAGCTTTTAAATCATTTTTATATAGCTTGCATTATCAAATCATCTCAATCACAACATTTAGCAATCATATAGATCAAAATTCTCATTCATTAGGTTGTCACTTTGATAGTCATAGTGCAAACAAATCTAACAGCCACATTGATTTATCAAATCCTTGGAGTTTGATGGAACACTTTTAGAGATTTAAGATGTTTAATTAGATTAAAATAGGTGTCATTGGAATTATCTAATAAAGTTGTATTGGAGTGTGTTTATGGTTCTTTTACTCATATGCATTTTATCACTTACAGTTATTAAATATTTCAAAAACATGCTTCTATGAACCATATACCCATCCTTCACAAAATGGGTAACATAATGACCATATGGGCGAAATGATGACATGAATAAAAAACTATATGCTCTAGCTAGAGACTTCAACTCAATAAGACCAATATAGGTCCCAAGTCACTTACAGAAAAAAAAACATGACATAACCAAAATATTGACTGATGGTTTTTCTATGTCCAAAAATATCTTGTACCCTTCCTCAGATTTCAGGCAACCAACCAAGTACAATACCACCAAGGATTTTGAAACACTAAAGGATGTTGTACCCTTCCTTGGATTTCAAACATCTTTCCAATTACAAGTCCAATCCTCCTCAAGGATTCTTCTGAGCATCAAGAGATTGTCATATTTTATCTTGATACTTATATTAAATATTTATTCATTATCTTAATCAAAGGATTATATAGAATTATTAAATCTTGTATTATTAATCAAGTTATTATAATCTCTATTAGACATGCCTTAAGACCCATCCCTAAATTCCTGAGTATTAAGAACTTCCTTCATTTCTCAGACTACCTACATGTACCTTGTAGCTTCCAAACATGGTCAAGGTAAAAAATTTGTAGTTTTATTTTCTACTCTAAGTTTGATGTGAATTGTTGTATGGGTACGCAACCCTTTCTAGGGTCCTTTTTCCTTAGATAATTCCTCTACGACTGCTACCCATGAAGGGAAACAATAATTATAAGTAAATAACCACCATGACTATTGCTTGTTTCTTAAAATCAACTAATGCCTAATCCTAAAATAACGTCACCCTTGAAATTGTTAAAACTAAATTTTCATTCTCATGATTAAATAACTGTTGGTGTAAATAAAGTCATGTACCTAGTTAATTCATTACTAGGGGACTTATTTACACATTTTAAGTTTACTATGGTCATAAGAAGGAATCTTTCTAAAATGTGTTAGTTGTCATTAGTTTTTATCTTATCTTTTGACTTGTAACACATGTGAACCTAGGAAGATGTGATTAGTTGTCTAATGTCATATGATTAAGACACTTGATATAATCCTATGACATCTTGTATCTCACCTTGTCTATATAACTAAGGGGTCTCTACTACATTGTACATCACATCATATCATTGAATCATATTGATAAGATTACAGTTTATTCTTGTCGTATTCATCTCTCTCTCTTGTGCTTTCCATTTGGTCTCAAGATCCTAACAACCATAGCCAATTCTAACATGGTATTAGAGTGGGTTGGGTTCCATTGGATAGTCTTTTTTTGAAGAGAGATGGCATATCGAAGCTTGCTGACCTACAAATCTAAGCTCATCATTGCATCCAAAAGGTTAGATAAAGTTAAATTTTCCTTTTGTTTCATCCAAATTGGATATACGAGGCCAAATCTATGAGGGTTTGAAGCTAAAGAGTGGTCGCTAGATCCAGAAGGTAACTACATTTTTGGAGAATTTTGGGTCAAATCCTACCCTGCCATCACATTTACAAGGGCCAAAAACCCTAAGATTAATTGTTACTTCATCCAAATCGGAGCAGTTGTCCACTAAGGAAAAAAAAATTGCCCAAGGAGCCATATGGCCCCTAGGTCATCATAATTATGTTAGTTGGTACGATTTTAGAAAATAAAAATATTTTATTCTTTTTAATTTTTTTTGAAAATTATATAGTATCGGCTAATTTTTTCAAAAGTTTTTTTCAAAAATCAAATAAAAAATTCGAGAGGCAAATTTTTTGGGTTTTATTTTTTGCATAGTACGCTGCACACAATATTGATCTGTAGAGTATTGCGCCCATATCAAGGTGCCACATGGCACTCTCATTAAGAGCCACGCTGCCACTGTGGGCCTCCCAATACTAGGCGGTCAGTGTTTAGAAAAAAACCTGACAACCTCTTTTCTATTAGTGGTAAAAGAAATTCGACGACCAAAGCATAGTCCAATAGTTGAATAAAGTAATCCGACCATAGTATATTCCAAATTCCAAGCATTGAATATTCCTATAGGTCAAAGATTCCACAGCGGACCGCCGATGGTCTAACAAGCATCAATTTTAGCTCCTGCAGTGCAGTGACGGTCGACAAACTGTCAATTTTAATAGAGTATTTTGTTGATGTCATCATTGCATCAATGATGATGTTAGCATGCTAAAACAATTCCCCCCTCATAGATGAGCTTTTTGATTTTGAAGTTCAACTTCAAAAGGCCATATCTTGCTCATTTTGACTCCTTTTTTCGAGTAATTTTTTATTTGGGATAATTTTTCACACTCTTTGCAGTGGTGCAATCAGTTTTTGGTTTTGGTGTCTATTGTTTCAAAAATTTAAGATTTTCAAAGGTGTTGCTACTTCATCCTAATTTAGGGAACTTCAGGAGCTCATATCTTGCTCCTATGGTAACATTTTTGTGTGCATTTTTTTTTTTAAAGTGCATAATTTTTCATATACTTTTCAATGGTATGATAAGATTGATCTCATTTTGTACCAAAAAATGTACTTGATTTTGTGGCCAAATTTGGCATTTGCATGTACCAAGATCAGAGTCCACTTCATTTTTTTTGGCAAGTGGCAGCTGTAAACACAGTAAATATAAAGTGCCAAATCAGATAATGCTTGGGGGGTTTCATGATTGAGTAATTTGGGGGAGTAATCTTGTAGTGGTTAATTGCATTATTTTGCTTGGATTGTGTTCTTACAATGGGGAAATCTCAAATTGAATTCCTAACTCCACATAATTATGCTACATGGAGAAAATTAGTATGGAACTATCTCATAATGAAAGGTCTAATTAATAGGTCATCTAAAGGAAACCACTCAAAAACCTACTAATGCTCAAGAATCAACAATATGGGAAATTGATCAAGAGAAAACACTTGGATGCATATGTTCATTAGTCTTATTTGATTCACAATTTTGTATTGAATCATGTAAAACACGTAAAGAAGCTTGGGAGACTTTTGAAAAAATTTATAGTAAAAAAAACTAAGATTAGGGGATATCAAGTTTGATAATAATTTGATGAATCTTGATCCTAAAATTTTTGGCCACATCCAAGACTACATCTCCAAAGTTAAGCAACTAAGAACAAATTTGAAAGAATGCAACATTGATAAAGAGGATTTACAGTTGATTCTGAATGTGTTATCCAAGCTTGGTCCTGAGTATTCAATATTTGTTTTTGGCTTTCATACCCATCGAATTTCTATGGGAGCATCATATGTTGATCCTAAGTTTAATGACTTTGCAAATCTCCTAATTCAAGAAGCTATGTTAATGAACATGGGTCTAATCAAGTCTTCCAAGTCATATGCATTAGTGGAAAGTGATTCTAAGGTATAGAAAGAATCAGGGAATCTTGATAAGAAGCAAAAGAAGAAAAAGAACAAGCCACATAAAGAATTAGAATCCTTATCCTCAAAAGGAGAATCATCAAAGAAGGAGAGGCCTTTTTGTGCATATTGCAAGAAGGATGGACATGAAGAACACTATTGTTATAAGAAAGATATTGATGAGTTGAAACATCTTCTCAAAAAGAATCACATTGATTTGCCTTCTTGAATGTCTAAATCACCTCCTCCTCCTTCAAAATAATCTAAGGAAAAAGGTCATGTTGATTTTGCATCTACATTAGGAAATAAAGGACAAGCTCTTTGTGCTTTTTCAGGTCTAGGAGCAAGGAGATGGCTTCTAGATTCAAGAGCATCTTATCATATGGCATCTTTGTAGTCTATCTTCTCTTCTTTTGAACCTTTTACTATGTCTCCTATCTTGATGGGAAACAATACATACATGATTGTAATTGGGAAAGGATCTATTAGTTTTGGGGACAACACTTTTCAGGATGTCTTGTTTGTTCCACATTTGACGAACAATCTTCTTTCCATATATCAGATTACACATGGTGGAGATGGGAGGACTATGGAGTTCCCACCTGATTTAGTCATCATTTGAGACTTGGAGAGTAGAGATATTATTTCTACTGGGGTGGTTGATCATTCATCTCGGTTGTATACCTTTGTATATTTTGCTTCTGATGTTGACATTGTTCCTTCGGTTGTTGATCATATGAACCATGATTCAGAAGAGACATTTGGCTTCTTGAACTTGGGACTTCTCACATCAAATCCAGGAGTCATTCATTCTATCTCCTCCATCTATTGTTGCAGCTGATGATGCTTGTATTGCTACAGATATGGCTTCTTGTGATTCAGTGCAATAGGATCCTGATTGTGTTCTAGATATGGCTACTTTGGATAGCTTCTTGACAAGTATTTTAGACTTGTTTGTGGAGTCTCATATTGTAGATTTTGGAGACATCATTGATGACATTCATCTTCTCTTTGATGGAGAAGAACCTTCTTCACTTGTTGCGAGGGAACACCTTGTCCCTCTTGGTCATTCTCTACATGATCATTCTTTGTAGATTGGCGTGAGTGTGGATACTTTTAGAAAAATTTTGGAGGAGGCTTCTTTATCTTTAGAGGGGATATCCTTGTCTTTGGATCATGTTCTACATTCATCTCTATTAGATTTTGGATTGTCCTCTTCAACAATGTTGCATATCATCACAGTTTGTTTCTTCATAAGGGGAGGAATTATTTTTGGAAAGATTGGATCACCTTCAACATTCAATGTTGAGCTTCTACCATCATTGCAGGAGACTCAACATTGAGGGGGGGCTACCTTGTCTCTCTTCTACTTCTCTCTTATGGGGGGTCTTTTTTCTCATATGGAGTTTTGGCCTTCTCATGCATCATTGAAAGCATTTCTTTATTGTATTTTCATCTCTCTTTTGGGGAGGAGTTTTGTCCCACTAGGTTTTCTCCTTTTATTTTTTTGTGAGAGATCTCATTTGCATATGTACATGGGTACCTAACATGGCCTAGTAACCAGGACCCATTCTTTCATCTTTGTTTCATTTGCATAATAATCAACTACTCCCTAAGTTGCACTTAAGGGGGGGTGTCTGTGTAAATAAAGTCTTGTACCTATTTAATTCATTACTAGGGGACTTATTTACATATGTTAAGTTTATTTAGGTCATAGGAAGGGATCTTTCTAGAAGGTGTTAGTTGTCATTAGTTGTTATCTTATCTTTTGACTTGTAACACATGTGAACTTAGGTAAGTGTGATTAGTTGTCTAATGTCAAATGATTAAGACACTTGTCATAATCCTATGGCATCTTGTATCTCACCAAGTGGCTATATAACCAAGGGGTCTCTACTACATTGTACATCACATCATATCATTGAATCATATTGATAAGAATATGGTTTATTCTTGTCATATTCATCTCTCTCTCTTGTGCTTTCCATTTGGTCTTAAGAACTTGACAGCCATAGCCAATTCTAACAATATCTAATAAATTACAAAAATAAATTAAAAAATAAATAAAATTCTTTTGAACCTTGCAAGGAGGTTTACTAAGTTTAAACTAGCAAATTTTGGTTCATTTGATTAGTATTTTTAGATTATAAATCTAAGAGAGATTATTTGTCACTTAGATTTTAATATAATCAAGATGTCCCTTATTTCTCCATGGCAATTTAAAGGGATGATGTCATAGACACTTTATTATAATTGTGTTAGGAAATAAATGCAGTAGTTCAAAATGTGACAACATTATCTATAAATGTGAGCTAGAGGCGTCATAGATATTGAACACAGCTAGTTTTAGTTTTAAATTTCTTATTTAAGGTTTTCTATTGTAATAAAATAAGAATCATACTAATTGCTTAAAAATAAATGCAAAAGATTTTTATAAAATAAATTTAACTAATACTAATTATTTTGAAAATAAACAATAATTACTTTTGCATAAATAAACCTATCTAATTTTGGTTGCCCTTTAAATTTTTTATTTTTATTTTTAAATAAGTTAAATTAATACTAATTACCTAAAAATAGTATACTAATTCTTATGTAATATAGTTTAATACTGATTGTTTAAAAATGCAAATAAATTTAACTAGTATTAATTACTTTGAAAATAAACTATACTAACTAATTGAAAATTAACTTTGTAATACTAATTGCCTTTTTAACTATATTAAATACTTTTGCAATATAATTTTACCTAATTTTAGTTGCCTAACAAATTTGTCTCTACTAAGTACATTTGCAATTTATAATTTTGACTAATACTAATTCCTTTTGAAAATAAATGAAATTAAACTATTTAAACACTTGAAAATTACTTTTGCAAATATAAAGTTAACTATTTTATAGACTCGAACTATTTTAAATACTTGAAAACAAATTTTGCAGCTATAAATTTAACTATTGCTAATTCTTTTTGAAATAAATGCACTTAAATTATTTTAAGCATTTAAATTTTACTTTTTTCAAGTATAAATTTAAGCAATATTAGTTTTTTTTTTTTAAATAAATGCATTTTAAAATATTTAAAAATTACTTTTGGAAATATAAATTTAACTAATATTAATTATTTTTGCAATATAAATTTACTAATACTAATTTCTTTCAAAATAAATAGTTAATTATAATATAGATCTTCAAGTAATGTTAAATGTTTTTTTTTTCTTGTTAAAATAAATTAAATCAAATACCTATTTATTTTAATTTTTTAGATTGGGGTAGCTCTAGGCTATAAACTATAGTGCAATTAGTAAAAATGTTACACGTGACCAATGATGTTGGCATGACACATCCTTCAATACCACAAGGATGAGGGGAGACTAGAACTCGTGATATCTTTCCTACAACAAGATGCTTTAGCCAATCAAGGAAATTAGAGACTTGCAGTAGCTGAAGATAGCCCAAAAAACTTTGAAAGGGCATGTTGCATTATGGTGGAAAGGGTTGTAGAGGGAGTGGGAAATGGATAGAGATCCTCAAATAACAAGGTGGAACAAGATGGTGACTAAATTGAGAAAAAAATTCATACCTAAAGATTATGAGATGGAGCTATTTAAGAAGTTGCAAAATCTAAAACAAAATGAAATGAGTGTAAAAGATTAAATAGAGGAGTTTTACAAGTTGGATACTTGATCGAGAAGGCACAAAATCGACAGGGAGAAGGTAGCCAGGTATGTGAATGGCTAGCGGTTTAATATTCAGGATGAAATGAGTATTGCTGAAAATTTCCATAGTTGAAGAAGCATACCAATATGCATTGAAGGTTGAGGAGAAATTAATGAGAAGACAAATAAACAATTCCAAAAGTCAAGGAAGATTTGCAACTGAAAAGCAACGAGAAGAGTGTAGCAAAGAACCACTTGGCATAAGAGGATGAGAAAAGTGGTGCATCCTTGAAAGGTGAAGAACCACTTGGCATAAGAGGATGAGAAAAGTGGTGCATCCTTGAAAGGTGAAGATCTGAAAGAAGGTGAATCTCTCGTGATGAGGAGAGTGTTGGTGAATCCAAAAGTAGTTGAGTAGAAAACATCCCAAAGGAGGATTCTTTTTTGAATTGTGTGCAAGGTTGGAGGTAAGCACTATAAAGTTATCTAGTTGATAGTGGTAGTACTGATAACTTAGTTTTAGATAAAATGGTAAAAAAGATAAGTTTGAAAAGGAGTAAGCATCCTAGTCCATACAAAGTCTCTTGGTTGTAGAAGGAACATGATATGACTATGAGTGAGTAGTGTTTAGTTAATTTTCAAACTGGTACTTACAAAGATGAAGTGTTGTGTGATGTGATGCCTATGATTATGTGTCATGTTTTATTGGGTAGGCCATAGAAGTTTGATAGGGAAGCCATCTATGATGGTAGGATGAATGTGTATACCATTCAGAAAGATGGACATAGGTATATGTTAAATTCTTTGAATGTGAAGGAGAAGCAAATGAAAGAATCTAGCTTTATTGTTTGTTGTAGTGCGGAGAAGTAGTGAATAGAGGAAGAGGAAAAAAATTGAGTACAGTGGTTTGCAACCATTTAAGGGGAAAATTTCAAGAGGAAAGGGAAGATTGGAGTTTGATTTATTGTAGCAGTGCAATAAAGGAACAAAGAGTAGCAGCCCAAGAGAATGTGGAGGGAATTGGCATGGATTGGTGGTAAGAAGTTATATGGAGAAATGAGATAATGCTAGTGGAGATGGATCAAGTGTTGAGGATGAGTTGAAGTGTAGAAGAGGGAAGGCTCCCATGGACAAGGAGCAATGTTGGATTTTAAAAAAACATGTGATTACCATCCTGTGCACCTTTCAATGTTCCTGAGTTTACCAACTCTAAGAACATTTCACTTACCCAACATGTTTGGTGTAGGAGCACATGAGTGAATGGGAAGTCAACACCACCCAAAAATATTGTTGATTTGTTTTGGTTTTGGTTTCTTCTTTGCAGTGCCTAAAATAAAATGTTTGGACAAAAAATAATTTAAGTAGATGTAATTGGTTGATACCACTACATTATGGAAACATATTTTTAAGAACCAAACTGATCTTCAAAAATACCTATGGACTTTTCCATTTCCAACTATCATTAATTCCAAAGGGATTGGCCAATGAATGAATATAGGTTGCTAAACTTCTATTCCTACTCTTTGGGCTTTGTGAAACCTAGGAGGGTGATCCCACAATGTATACTTAAAGACTCATCACAATTATATTCAAATACATTGTCAATGATAGATATCTCTCATGGAACCATTCAATAATATGCATCAAATAAGTTGGAAGCTTATGTATCAATGTTATATGTATTGCATATGAGAGAGTAGACACAAAACAATGATAATAATATCCCCTTGAGATTCTATGATTTAAAAATTGAGTAGTTAATGAATCAATACTGAAAGTGTTACACAAATACTCTACGTGAACCAATGTCTTTATTCCAAGCACGGAGTCAATACCTTTCTATATAACCTAATAAAAATTTAAATGATAGCATCTATAACCTCAAGAAATCTTGCATTACAACATTCCTCTGTGACGTTCTTGATTATTACTTCTTACAAATATCCTAGCACTCAATTCTTATAAGTCATTAATCTCATACAAGCACTTACATCAATTCATTGAATCAATAAGCAAGCATGAAACTAAACATCCATCAGGTAATGACAGAGACAAATGAAAGAAATCCTTGATTACTTTCAATCATAACTCATAATACACATACAAGGAGATACAATTGTAGACATCTAAATTTAATCACTTCCATATGGTTAAATTTACTACCTTTCTGTCTATCGTGTTAATATTAATTTATTAAATTAATATTACACCTTTTGTCTCATATTGGTAAAGTATTTAATTTAATAATTAATACTTTATCTTTCACCTTATTCCTCTCTAAATTAAATAAATACACTAATTTATTTAATTTAGTCAAATTTTCCCTTTTGATTTAAAATTAATTTAAAATTCCTCACTTTCTCTCTCCTTGTCACATCCTCCATAACCTTGCCCTAATCTGAATTAATTTAATTAATTCATGATTATGATGTGCATCCTCTTAATTAGAGATTAATGTCACATCCTCCTACATTTGCCACTTGCCTCTAATCTTCCATTAATTAGCCTAATCCAATGTTTGCACAACCTTAACCAAGGTCATTAGCTAAATTTAACACCACCTTTTGGTCAATTCTTCCATTTTTCCTTTTTGGACATTGCACCCCTTTCCCATGTGAATTTTTAATTCACATTTATTTGTCCTAGATTCCTCTCCTTTATATGTGAATTTTTAATTCACATTCCATTCTTCCAAGGCTTCTAGAACCTTAGACTTGTCACAATCTCCACATGTGACCAAGTCCCACCTTTTTGGAGCCCACTTTTTACCCTTTAGATCATCCTAGGAATGTGAATTTTTATTCACATTTATATCCCCAACCACCTTTCCTTTTCCCATGTAGATTTTTGAGGAATTCCAAAATTCCTCAAATGTCCCTTTCACTCCCACTTGGGGACAAGAAATCCCTTTTTGTGGAAATCTTCTCACTCCCCAAGGTGCATGTTCTTTTTCCACCTCATGTACCTTCTTGACACCTCACCTCCATCTCGTATCCCCTTGGCCACTTCACCCTCCACATGTCAAGATGCAAGGGCTTGTGGGTTCTCAACCCACTATAGCCCTTCATCTTGGCCTTGTTGGATCAATCTTGACCCTTGAATTCTCTAGAGAATTCAAATTCCTCTATAAATACCCCCTCCTCAAGGGAATTTAGAACACTTAGTCATTTTGCAACTACATGCTGCCATTTTGTGCACTCATCTAGCCTACAATCACATTCACTTGCATTCACATCCAAGCACATAGTAAAATCCTCCATTTTAGCCACATCAAGAGCCATCAAGGAGCACACATATCATTCCAAGCAAGGGCCAATCAAAGAGACATCAACAGCAAGGAAGGTAAAACCATTTGTGTCTTGTGTTATCTATTTTCCTTATTGTTTTGTCACTCTCTTTTGGCTAATCTTGAGGTGTCCTTGGTCTTTTATCATTCATATTTTGAGTTATTTTATGCACTAGAATAGGATAAATTCTAAGGTATACATTTCTGGCACGCCCGGTGGGACCCACAAATGGGTTCCCATACTTTACGTTTGCTGTTGTTGAGGTTTTTTGTAGGAACATGTCGCAGAAGGGTGACTACGCCCCTGTTTTTACTATAAAAGGGCGACTACGCCCCTATTTTACTGCAAAAAGGCGATTACGCCCCTGTCTTTTCTGCAGAAGGGCGTGTGTGCCCACTTGGGTTGAAACTTCACTTTTTTTTACTAACACTTTTCTGTAGAAGGGCGTGTGTGCCTACTTGGGCTGAAACTTCACTTTTTTACTAACACTTTTCTGCAGAAGGGTGTGTGTGCCCACTTGGGCTGAAACTTCACTTTTTTTTACTAACACTTTTCCGCAGAAGGGCGTGTGCGCCCACATGGCTGAAACTTCACTTTTTTTTTACTAACACTTTTCAGCAGAAGGGCGTGTGAGCCTACCTTGCCTGAAACTTGTCTTTTTTGCTAATACTTTTCTGCAGAAGGGCGACTGTGCCCACCTTGTCTAAAACTTGTTTTTGTGCTAACGTTTTACTGCAGAGGGGCGTCTGTGCCCTCTTGGGCTGAAAGTTGTTTTTGTGCTAACACTTCACTGTAGTGAGGCGACTACGCCCTTTGGGCTGAAATTTGTGCTTACTTTTTTGCAGAAGGGCGACTACGCCCCTATTTTTACTGTAGAAAGGCGATTACGCCCCTATTTTGCTACAGAAGGGCGACTGCGCCCCCTGGAAGGTAAAATTATTATCTTGGCTTCGGATTTATTTGCTATTTTCTCATTAACATTGTTCTTGCAAGGGTACATGTGTTTTTTGCTAACTTTTTACAGCATATTCTTGTGAAGTTGATGGAGAAAGCGGGATAAAATATATAATATTTGCTTGCAGGGCTATCCATTTGCTCAATCTTTTTTAAATTATCCTTGCTGTTTGCATTAATCTAAAGAACATAGCTTAATTAGAGGGAGTAATATTCATTGCTTGTTGTTCTTGTCTTTTTGTGTTACCCAAAGGGAGCATTAGCTTGTTTCCGCTTTCCCCTTGCACTTCGTGTGAGCCTGGGGAGTAGTTGGAAGCGGTTAGTGCTTTCTTTATAGTGGGACCTGCTTGGGGATTTCATCACCCCAAGGGACGATTCCAACCACGCGTACCGGCGAGGTATACAAAGGGGGAGAGCGAAAGCTGTACCCCAATCCAGTCACGTCATAATTGGTGGAGCGTCGAAGCTAGGGTGATACCTAGATAGACATGAAGAGTTGGTCTGAGCCCTTCAGTATCTCGCTGGGGTTCCCGACTCACGCTTGTGACAGGCTAGTGTTCACGGTTGTGCCTCACGTACCGAGAGTATATCAAGGACTCCCTAGATACCTTGTGCATCCTAGATTAAGACCACTTTGGCCATACTCTTAACACTAATCATAGGGTTGTATTTGCTTGAGAGTGTTTTCTTGTGAGAAACTAGTGAACTTTTGGCAATTTGGCCTTATCATTATCATTTTAAAGTCCTTGCCATAGTCATTTGCATCAAACCAAGCCTCTGTTTTACCGCAGAAAGGTGATTGCGCCCCTGTTTTTACCGCAGAAAGGCGACTATGCCCCTGTTTTACTGCAGAAAGGCGATTACGCCCCTGTTTTACCGCAGAAAGGCGATTACGCCCTTGGTTTGCTGCAGAAGGGCGAATTTTCCCTCTTGAACACCTCAAATCACCCCATTTGGATCCATTTAGCCTCTAAACCATCGTTTAACCATTCCCAACCATTACCTCATCATCCCAAGCCTTCGTTTTGTCACTTTAAACCTTCAAAAACCCCCGTTTGACCATTTTAAACCTCCATCTCATTATTCCAAACTTTCGTTCAACCACTCTAAATCCCTATGCATTCTCCACAATTATCCTTAATCCCCCATTCATTCTAATTTCTCCCTAATCCACCAATAATTTCTTACCATTTGCATCTCCAAACACCACCCATAACCAAACTGTCCTAACCTTGTATTACAGAGCGGTTTCCCAAATTGACCATAGCGCTTGAACTTGATTAATAGTCTTTAACTTCAACCCCAATCAATTTGCCTCCATCTTGAGGTGAATTCGGTGGCGTAAGTTATCATCTTCGACCCAATCAATCCATTCCTATCTTAAGGTGGATTCGGTGTCGTAATCACCCTCTTAATCAATTAAAGCTCTTGGTTGTTAAGGGTAACTTCCTTTGATCAAACTCAAGGTCTCCCTCTCATCTCTTACCATCCAATAGTCTAAATCCAATCAAATCCAATCTAATCTAATCAAATCCAATCAAATTCAATCCAATCTAATCAAATCAAATCCAATCCAATCCAATCCAATCCAAATCTAATCCAATCAATCAAAATCCAATCCGATCCAAACCCCATCCAGATCGCACCTTATCCAATCTCAATCAAATCACTTGACAAAGGCATTAATCCGCTCATCCCGCATTTGCATGCCCATTCAGACCCGTTCACAAGCAAAGAAAATGGCCGACCGTCAAGCTTAGAATCCCCAATCAAACAACCCTCAAGATCCCAAAAACACAATCAACGTCTCATCAGACCCTAACAAGGGTACCAACATCACTCACGATCCCCATAATGGTACTTCATCACACTCTAACACTGAGAATCAGAATAACTCACCACATGGAGAAGAGAGTATGGTTAATCAACCTGAACTCACACTTGAGGAACATTTTAGTAATCCCGCCAATGTGCAAATGACCGACCGTTTGCTTGAGAAACATGGGGAAGAAATCTTGGCCCACCTCATTGAGAAGGGTGTTAAACCCCCCTCCAATGTTGACTTGTCCAAATATAGGGGTGCCCCATCTAATGTACTCCAAGAGTCCCAAAATGCACCCGAAGGTTCATACTTTTCCAATGTTCCTCCAGTCGAGGGTTGGCATCAGCCTGAATTTGGCAATGCTGTTCTTTATTAGGTTAATTATCCCCCACACGCTTCGACCTCAGCTATAGGTGGACCTCAAGTGCCTGATCCCAATAATCCTTTTGCTTACGGCATGCTACAAAGTGTTCCGCAACCCCCCCCATTAACATTAACAACACCTCCTCCTTCCAACCAACCTACAGTCAACATTGGGGGCACCTCCTTTCCCACATCCCTCCCGCCTCCTAGGGCCACCAATGTACCACCTCAACAGGTTCACCAATCTACCATTCTTCCTCAATTACCTCTACAAAACACGCCCCAGCTAAACATTCCGAGTGGAACCCAACAACCCCCTTTACAAAACACACCCACGCTACCTCCGCCATCTCATCTGCAACAATTTATACCCAATGCTTTGGCCTCTTCACAACAACCATCCTAACAATCACAAGGCAATCCATCTCAACCTACTGCCCAAACCATATCTCCCTTTCTCGCATCCCTTTTGCGTCCAAAGGTTCAACCACAACATAATATCCCACCTCAGTCCATACAGCATTCGACGCCACAACAACAACCTCCACAACACTACTACTACCACAACCAACAACAATTTCCCCAACAACCGCTTTATGCGACCTTCCCACAATCACAACAATATCCTCAATACCAACAAACCAACACGCAACGTCCCATCCAAGCCCCTCAACAACCTACCCCACACTTTTACTCAACAAATCCATATTATGCCCCACAACAACAGCCCCCGTATCAACAAAATCCCCCATCTTACCAGCAAGCCATGTCATCATCCAATCATCCAAACCTGTATTTCAACAATCCAACATGCTTTCAGCAAGATCCCTCATCTTTCTATCATCAATATCCCCCCAACCCGCCACCAGCTAGCTCGGACTTGTTGGAAATCAAAGCCGCACTTAAGGACCTTCAAGCCGGGGCTACAAAACAATCATTCAAATTTGAAGATATATGCCCATATCCGTTTGATCCCTCCATCTCATTGGTCCCATTTCCTAAACATTTCGAGATTCCAAAATTTGACAAATACAAGGGAGACAAAGACCCCAAGGCTCGTTTGCAGGAGTTTTATTCACAGTGTCAAGAAGTCATGTACAGTGATAACTATCTCTTGCACTTGTTCCCATGAAGCCTAGCAAGCCATGCCCTAGATTGGTTCATGACTCTCGAAAAGGGGTCCATAAAAACTTTTGCAGACTTATCAAAGAAGTTTGTATCCTACTTCTCTTTCAATTTGCAGAAGGATACGGACACCTTAGACCTCCTAAGAGAGAAACAACGTGATGGAGAAACCTTTACCAGCTACCTCCAACGGTGGCGTGCATTAGCCAGTCGAATGAAAAATCCTTTGAAAGAAAAAGAAATGGTCACCCTTTTCGTGGAAAATTCTCATCCTGACATGGTCCACAATTTTAGGCTACACTGTGTCACCACTTTCACCGAGATAGTGGAAAAGGGACCTATCCTTGAACATGCCCTTATTGCCAAAGGACACATCAAAATACACAGTCATGATAAAGAAAGGTCATTTGGAGATAAACCACGATTCTAGAAGAAGACCAAAAATGCGGTGAATGACGGAGTGACAGACACCAAACATGTCCAAGTGGATAATGCATCCCAAAGGCAACAACAGTCTGTACCCAATGCCATATCGGTACCTCAGGGGGTGCCTCATCCCCCTCAACAGTCAAACCAAAAAAATTAGGGGAACACCAAACGTCAATACAACCAATTGGGTGAACCCTTGAGTGTTGTTTTTAATAAATTGTTGCAAATCAATTACCCCATCACATACCCTATCACCAAACCATTCGATGAGTCCAAACCCAATCCGACATGGTTTAAAGAAAATGAGTATTATGACTTTCATAAAATCAAGGGACACTCTTTGAATAAGTGTCAGGGTTTGAAAAATTATGTCCAAGATCTCATTGATCAAGGAGATATCAAGGTTGACCCAACTCAACCTTCGTCGTCCAATGCTCAACTGCAAATCTATCAAAATGCCTTCCCAAACCATAGTCAAGGTCTTAGCACCTCCAATAGTAATCCCCAGAATAACATCACTAATAATGTGAATTACAAGAATGTGCCCTTCAATTATGAAGGTGTTATTTATTACATTGAGCAGGTGGAACCCCGAGTATCCATGATACACGTTAAAGCCAAGGACCCTCAATGTGTTGTGACTACACGATGAGTCTGCATCACCATCCCTGCAGCCTCTGCACCCATCCAACCCACTCCTGTAAACTCTCAATATAACATCCTTGATCACCTAGGGAAGACCCCCGCTCATATATCTATTTTGGATTTGCTTAAGTCTTCCCCAGTACATCAAGAGATCCTCAATAGAGCCTTGCAGAAGACCCATGTACCAAATGACATCGACCCCACACAATTCCAAGCTTTGGTGGGACACTTGGATTTGTCTCATCATCTCCACTTCAACAAAGATGATATGCCCAACATCAATGTCAATCACAACTGCCCCCTACATATCGAAGTCGTAGTTGCCCGTCATAAAATAAAAAGGATCTTGGTAGATAATGGCTCTGCCCTCAATTTATGTACTTTGAAATTCATAAAACAAGTAGGGTATACTCAAGCGGACCTAAGCAACCAGATAATTACAATCAAAGCTTATGAAAATGCTGAGAGAAATTCAGAAGGAATCATTAGTCTTCCTATCCAAGTGGGGCCCGTGCTCCAATATACTACCTGTCATGTCCTTGATCTGGACTTACCATATAATCTCCTTCTTGGCTGCCCATGGCTCCATGCTATGCAAGCCATCCCATCCACGTACCATCAATGCCTCAAATTCCTAGTAAATGGACATGAGATCACCATCTATGCTGACCCCCAACTGTTTGAGTATTGTCGAGCTTTATAAGCATCTTTTCCCCATTTACATTACTGTCCTGGGGTCAAAATGGGGGCATCCCAGTCGTCATCCTCCAATCCATCATCCACCGTGATTACCACTCCATCCTCTGCCACTAATCCTTCAGTCACTAGAGTCTAGATCATTGACAAAGGGTGTGGTGAATATGAGATGCATACGGCTCTTAATGTAGCCACCATGCCACCGTCACCACATGAGTACGGTCAACCTTCACATGCCACACAAAAGGAAGACAAGATCATCACCTTTAGCGGTAAAAACATTCCTACTACCACTTTCATATCTCTGAGTGTCAAGGTCGATGCACCAGAGGAAGACATAAGCCAATGGGTCTACCGAGAAGAGCCCGAACCAGAAACTCCTCTAAAGAAATATTTTCAGGAAAAGTATCCTTGGCCAACAAAGTTTGTGGAAAAACATAACTACCAAGGTAGAGGCCTAGGTAAAGAGGAACAAGGGCGATTGCAACCCATTGATACACCACAGTTACCAAAGAAAGTAGGAATTGGATATGGCAGCAAACAGAAAAGCCTCGCAACATCATCTAATACTTCTCATAGTATCACCATGGATGAGGGCTCATTGATAGACATACCCGAGGAGGAATCCATCATACATGCGTATGATGATGTCGATCACATTGACTTAGCGTCCATGTTCAAATGCCTATCCGTTTGCACCATCAGCCTATCCCTTCGTCACCCTGAACTCATTGATTGGGACCTACATAACACCACACCTGTCAGTATGTCTGTGGACACGTATGTCAACCTTATGGGATTGGGGGAGGATGAACACTCCAGTCGCAAAAATAAAAATAAGAAAAATAAAAAGATGTCATCTAGTGAAAACCTCCCTAAGGCACTTCCTGACCTAGAAAAAGTAAAAATAAAGGACGCATCTGATGGCGAAAACCTCGACGAGGCGCCAGAAGATGGAGATTTTCATCTTCCCTTTATGGGAACTCAGCTATCTGCCAGATCATCTATCCTAATTGAAGAGACACAAGAAGTTAATTTGGGAACTGCTGACAGTCTGAAGATCACCTATGTAGCCAAGTCACTCTCCGAACAAGAGTATCCAATCTTTGTGTAGCTACTCCGAGATAGAATCATCAACTTTGCCTGGTCATACTCAGACATGCTAGGCTTAGACCCTGCTTTAGTGGTTCATCACCTAGACATTCGCCCAGACGCAAAACCTGTCAAGCAAAAACTTCGTAAGATGCATCTGCAAGTCGCATTGTTAGTTAAGAAGGAATTGGAGAAGCTACTGGACACGGGTTTTATCAGACCTATTGACTACTCTGAATGGATCTCCAATATAGTTCCAGTTGCCAAACCCAATGGCGACATTTGGGTCTGCATGGATTTTAGGGATCTCAACAAAGCCTGCCCAAAAGATGATTTCCCTCTTCCTAACATCGACATGTTAGTCGACCTAACAACAAGACATGAGATGTTGTCCCTTGTGGATGGCTTCTCTGGTTATAACCAGATCCGAATTGCACCTGAAGACCAACACAAAACCACCTTCACAACTCCTTGTGGCACCCTTCTGTTACAATGTTATGCCCTTCGGTCTCAAAAATGTGGGGGCAACGTATCAAAGAGCCATGATGGTTATCTTCCATGACCTCATCCATATCATCATGGAAGACTATGTTGATGACCTATTAGGGAAGTCTAAAACACGAGCAGAACATCCGGCCATCTTGAAGAAGATATTTGAGCGGTTAGAACATTATAAGTTGCGGTTGAACCCAAAAAAGTGTGTCTTTGGGGTCACGTCAGGCAAATTGCTGGGTTTCATAGTCTCTCACAGAGGTATTGAAGTTGATCCTACCAAGGTAAAGGCTATCCTAGATATGCCACCTCCATGCAATCTAAAGCAGTTAAGGAGTCTCCAGGGAAAAATGCAGTCCATCTGTCGGTTCATAGCCTAGCTCGCAGATAAATGTCAGACATTTACCCATCTTTTGAAGAAAGACTCCACCTTCCGATGGACTCCACAGTGTCAAATGGGTTTTGATAAAATCAAGGAATATTTAGCTCATCCATCGATTTTGATGCCGCCTATTCCAAGAAAACCCCTCCTGCTTTATATCTCTGCTACCTCAGTCACACTAGGGGCATTATTGGCACAACATGATGAGTCACCCAAGGAAAGGGAAATATATTACATCAGCCGAACACTAGTTGGCTATGAGTTAAATTACTCCCCTATGGAAAAAGCATGCCTCGCACTAGTCTTCAGTACACAGAAGCTCCGCCATTATATGCTCAGTCACCCAGTCAAGTTAATCGCCAAAATTGATCCCTTGAAGTATCTGTTATCTAGAACCACTTTGACTGGTCGCATGGCCAAATGGGTCGTGCTCCTCAGTGAATTTGACATAGAGTATGTAGAGCGCAAAGCTATAAAGGACAAGTTATTGCTGATCAATTGGTCGAAGCACCATTGGCAGATGCTTACCCCTTAGACACTGAATTCCTAGATGAAGAAATCTACACAGTGATAGAAGCACTGACTTGGACGTTATATTTCGATGGCGCATACACCCATAATGGATCTGGGGCAGGAATTCTATTAGTCACCCCTCAAGGTGACTACATCCCAAAATCATTCAGGATAGTGTTTCCCTGTACCAACAATATGGCAGAATATGAAGCTCTCCTCACTGGCCTTAGAATTGCAAAACAGTGGCACATTACACATTTGAAAGTCTTTGGGGATTCCTTGCTGGTTATCAGACAAGTTAATGATGAATTCCTCACAAAAGATGACAAACTGTTACCCTATAAATGCATGGTGGACGATTTCAAGAAATATTTCACCTCCATACAGTTTGACCAAATCCCTCGGGTGCAGAATAAAGTAGCAGATGCCATGGCCACTATTGGTTCTTTGATTAACATGCCCAAGGATCGAACGAAGTGTGAGTTTCTTGTCGAACAACTTTTAATCCCTGCATACGATGTTCCTGAGACTGACATGGTGTGCAATATTGTAGGTCCCGCCTCTCCGTGGTACCAAGACATATATACTTACCTCCGTGACAATATCATACCCCCAGAACTTAGACGCAGCCAACGTAAATCCTTTATCCATCGTTCATCCTGATACATCATGGTTATTGATACACTTTATCGTCGCGGGTATGATGGAATCCTCTTGAGATGTCTGAATGAGACTGAGGCCCAAACGGTATTAATGGAAGTACATGGTGGTATTTGTGGGGCTCACTCAAATGGTATGGCTCTGGCCAAAAGGATCTTACGGGCTGGATACTATTGGCCTACATTGGAACACGATGCTTGCGAATTTGTCAAGAAATTCCTTCCGTGCCAACAACATGCGGATTTGATCCACGCTCCAGCACAAGATTTTCAGCCTCTCCTAGCACCCTGGCCGTTTTCTCAATGGGGTTTCGACTTGATTGGCAAGATTCACCCACCATCATCTGACAGCCATACATTCATCATCACCGCAACTGAGTACTTCACCAAATGGGTGGAAGCAATGCCACTTTCCTAAATCACCGGTACTCAAATTTCTAAATTCATCCTCTACCATATTCTCTACAAATATGGTATCCCATCCACCATCATTTCTGATAACAGAAAGCCATTTAAAAATCAAGCCATGAAACACCTCTGCGACACCTTCCATATTCAGCATCGTTGGTCGACGCCTTATTATCCTCAGGGTAATGGTCAAGCAGAAGCAACCAACAAGACCCTCATCCGCATCCTCAAAAAGGTTGTCAATAACACTGGATGAGATTGGTACCTTCACATTCATCCCACCCTTTGGGCATACCGTACATCTATCCGCACCCCAACAGGTGCCACCCCATACTCTTTAGTATACGGTGCTGAAGCCGTCTTTCCAATCGAAGTTGAGATACCCTCATTGAGAATTGCTTTAAAGAACCTTATCAATGAAGAAGATGCTCACGTTGCACGGCTTGCACAGCTAGAGCTACTGGATGAATGAAGAATACGGGCCTATGATCACCTACAAGTATACCAGAATCATCTCAAACATCATTACAATAAAAAGGTCTGCCCCAAGAAATTTCAGGTTGGTGAACTTGTCCTCAAAGAAAACCAACGCACTCAGCAAGACTGTGACAAGAAAGGCAAATTTGAGGCAAACTGGCTAGGACCGTATATCATCACTACCAAATATGGATCTGGAGCCTATAGGTTGACTACTCTGGAAGGAGATCCCCTTGACGAACTTGTCAATATTCTCCATTTGAAAAGGTTCTACGCTTAAGTCCGCTTGATCTACCCTATCAAAAAATCAAAAAAATCAAAAAAAAAGTGACAAAAAAAGTAAAATCCAAAAATAGTAAAGAGAAATAAGTTCGTCCTATGGTGAAAACCACCTCTTGGTGGCGCCTTCGATAAGTATGGATGGTGAAAACCTGTTAACAGGCGTCATCCATAGAGGGCTTAATCATTATCTACCTGGCATCCTAGTTATTTTGTGCTTTCATCCGCACTATCATCCCCACCCACATCAGCCTAGGTCATTTGGTATTTGTTGATTGAGCACTGGATGACTCACCTTACCTATCCCTCATCCTGAGATTTTTTATATATCCCACTTTGAGCTTATATCTCTCGTTTCCCTTTGTCAGTTGGTCCATGTCGTCATGTAGAATCATCCATTGTGTCGGTCTCCATCTAGGCTTCATCCTTCTGCATCATTTCCCTCCTTTGTCAAACTACGTTGCCCCTGCGCTTTCACATAGGCAAGGATGATCACTCGATCTGCCCCCGAGGCATTTTTGGATCAACCTTGTTTTGGTCCTCCATCACTTCATCTTCACTAGTCTCTTTTCACTTTTATCCATGGTCCTTTTATCGAACTACGTTTCCCCTGCGCTTTCACGTAGGCAAGGTTGGTCATTTGATCCTCCCCCGGGGCATTTGTCGGTCACATCTTGTGTCCATCATCGGTCACCATTGTCTTCTTTCCACTTTATCCATGGTTTTTTTCCCATGAACTACGAGGGCTCTGCGCTTTCACGTAGGCAAGGCCAATCTCTGATCGGCCCCCGAGCCCCTAGGTCATTAGGTTGTGTCTTGTCTCCCTTGTATTGTGACATCAAGCTATGCCCTTATCTAGCTGGTCCTTAACAAACAAAACCCACTTGTACCAACGAATCTAATCAATTTTGAATATCCTGTATCATACCTATCTTTTCACTTAGCATCCATCATAGGTCTTAACAGGATACATCCTTCCTAACAGACCTCACCAATTCCATCTCTCCCCTTGATCCTATGGCAAAGGACATTTGAAATTGATTGCGATTTTTTGATGCTTTTGGCTTTTGTTTATCATTTGAGCTCCCTATCATCACTTGTCAAGGCCACCATGATCCATCATATTATGGCATGTTTTGATTGGTCCACATAGGGGCATATCTTGATCTTTTGTTTGATTGTCTTCTTGGTTGTCCCACGTAGTACCCACCAAGATCCCCGAGGTCTTGTGTTATGCTGGGGCAACCTTTTGTGCTTGTGGTTATCTCAATACCTGGCTCGAACAAGGTCTTTGTGACTTTGGGGTATCGGGATAGCCTTCTTGTCTGGCGTGTTTGTCTCATGCACTAGACACTAATCTACCTCGGTCCTCCATACCTTGGTGAATTGTGTCTTATGCTATAGCAAAAACCAGTGCTCCAAAGATGGAAAATTGAGTTAGGATTGCATTTTCATAATCATTGCATTAACACTCACCCTATGGTTTTGGTTGTGCAAATACTTTCCCCCATTCTCTTTCATTCTTCTCAGGATACTGATACCTTTTGACAGATGCCAAATTACATCCATCACCACGTACCCACCTCCCATTACCATGTCAGTTCTTATTGACACTTATGGTCGTGTGTCACTTCCTCTAGAATTACAAAAGTATTATCCATGTACCTATCGTCACCTGCACTACGTGTTAGGTCCATACATATACCGCCACCTGCATCACAAAGTATTAGACGCATAATACATCACATACTGCATATATAAAATGTTCATACAAAATCCATCATACACACATACATGATAAATAAGTCAACTAAGCATTCATATATATAAATCACCATAGATCCCATCGGTACACATAACACATCACCATACGCATCAATAAAATTATTCATATTCCATAATTGCATATATCCAATCATCCACATAAACATTTCAAAAAACCAACACATAAGCATAAATAAGCATAAGCATGATTATCCATATAAAATTATTCATATTCCAATCATCCATGCAAATAAACCAACACATGAGCATAAATAAACCAATGCATCCATCCACATAAACCTATAATACCATATACACATGCATATAATCATCCATCATAAACCAAAACATACTACATGGTGTCAATAAGAACTGTCTCATATCAAAATAATATAACATGTGTCACATGTCCATCATACATATATCCATCACATGACAAAGTACAAAATCTAGAGATATAAAACATCTCTGATCTCTGTCAATAAATCCTACATAGTCCATCATGCATCTGTCAAAAACTCAGTAGTCTGTCACCTCCCAAATGAACTCCCCGCATCTGATCTTTGTGGAGACTCAGGTCCTGCTCCTCTGCCTGGTGACACACCTGGTGAATCACTGTAACCACGGGTCCGTGTCCCCAATGACTGTGATGGCACTGGCATCGGAGGTGTCTGCCTGGTATAATGAAATCTCCGCTGAGCTAGATCAGAAACTGCATCATAATATGCAACCATCCAAAAACCTGCATCCCTCATGCTATCCTCTCTCTGCCACCTAAACTCAAGCAAAATTCTGCTCATGTCGATATCTATCCTGATCCCTCGTAATCATCCTCCTCTCCTGCTCCCAGGCCTCCTGGGATAGGCGTAACTGTGCCATCTCCGCCTGCATCCGATCTCTCATCTCCTCAGCAGCCACCGCTCTGGCTACTATGGCATCCCTCTCCCTCTGTAATCCATGCATATCTCCCCCTATCACATCACTGCCCTGCATAGACTGCCACTATGCCACTGCGACATCCCGCTCCCCCTGTAGCATCTGCATCTGTCTCTCTGCAACATCCCTCTCTCTCTGTGCAGTCTGCGCCTGATCCACTGCCCCATCCCTCTCCCCCTGCAACTCCTGAGCTTACACCAATGCTGCATCTCGCTCACCCTGCGACACCTGAACTCGTGCCTGCATTGTATCCCTCTCTACCTCCACTGCCTGTACTCGCGCCTGTGCTACATCTCTCTCTGTCTGCATAGTCTGAACCTACTCCCTCGCCTATCTCTCCCTCTCCCGCATCACCCCCATCTCTCCCACCGTCTGCTCTAAGCAAAACACTCTGTCCTGTAACTCATCTCGCTCCCACCGAAGATCATCCACCTGCTGCCCACTATCTGTCGATATAGTCATCCCCACTACTGCCCCTCTAGCTTGCAATATAATAGTCTCCGCCTCTAGTCTGTCCCGGTCCCAACTGATCGTAGATAACTCATCTTGTAGCCCCTACATGTCAACCCGTAGTACCTCCCTCTCTCTCAACAACAACTCCATCAAAACCCTCTCTATCCTCTGGCCTACTACTGGTGCTCTCGATAGCTCAGCTCTGAGTCTGATCACCTCTGCCTCTGCCACCCTCAACCTCTGACCCATATCCTGAAGACTCTCCACAGTATCTCTCGACTAAACAATTGCGTCCCTTGAGGAAATGACAAGAACCACCGCTAATGGCTCTACATCCAAAACATCTATATCCGGTACATCGCCATCTATCTCCATACCATCATCGCTCCCCCTCGCCTCCTCTTGCTGATCCCCCAAGTCCTCCATGGAAGGACAGACTCGCACTCTCCGCGGCTGACTATGCCTCCCCACTCTCATCAATCTCCTTGGCTCTCCTATCTCTGACTGCTCCTCATCCTCACTCTCCCCTATCTCTATGACAGGAGGCTCCTACCCTCCCCTCTGCTGACCCCCACTCCTCACTCTCTCTGGCTGACTCTTGGCCTTAGTATCCTCTCGGGCACCCTCAGGCTCTGTCACAGTCTGTACCCTCATCAGTCACCTCCTGCCTGCCATCAACTCTAGCTGCCTCCTGACCTCCGTCTCCTCCTGACCTCCATCTCGTTGTCTCTCCTCTCCCTACTCCACCCATACCAACACCCTCCTCTGACGTACTCTGCCCCCTATACCAGTCTGTCGACCCCCTCTACCCTCCATTGCATGTATCATCTCTACCTCTGACCCCTCCTGTCCTCCTGCATCTGGCTCTGGATCTCTCCTCCCCTCCTGTCTTCCCGCATCCGGCTCCGGATCTCTTCTCCTCCCCTATCATATCGCCTCTCTCACCCTCCTCTGCTGCCCCCTGGTCCCCCTCCTCCTCCTCCTCCCTGCCCGTCCCACTGCCTCCATGCTCTCTCCTCCAATCTCTGACTCGAAATGTCCTCCCTCTCTCGCTCCATGCCGCTCATCCTCTGATCCAAACCCGACCACTCCTACAATCGACACCAACGGTGTAATCCTCTCCCATAGGTGGTTGTGCAACCACCTGACATATTGCGCTGTCACTCCTGCATCCTCTACTCCTGCATATCTCCCTGGGTAGGGTACCAACACTGTCGCTGCCCATGATGCTCTGGCTGCTGTGGGGCTGATCGTACGCCCCCATTGGCGCTCTCTGGTGAGCCGTCGAAACATCACTGGCGGACCAGGAATATCCTGTGTCTGCCCAAACTGTCTCAACACCCTATCCGGTCGGTGCATCTCCACTATCGGCAGAAGAATCCCAATCAGGACACACTGCGCCATAAAATACCCACTATGTATCACCGTCTGCTCTCTCCATCCCCTGAAGTGTCGTCGCATAAATGGTCGCCAAACTATGTCTCCCTCCTCCAAATCATCTATCCTCCTCCTCCATACCTCAACATCTCCCACCCACCTATAACGAATAATCCAGCCCCTCCCCTCTCCATATCTCCATGCCAGTGGCTCTGTATCATCCACCTGTCCCTCCCGCACAACAATCGGTCTAGTCACTGTAATGTGCTCCCATGCCCACACCTGAAACAGCGTCATGTGTGTCAAACTCACTGCCTCCCAATAACAAATCAGATGCATATCTCTGTACAACTGGGCTAGTACACACGCACCCCATGCAATCTGTCCTTCTCGCCACTCCACAATGTGTCGGATCAGCTCCATAAACTGCAAACTGCAATACCGCCTACTACGATCTGGTAGCAATACCCCACTGATCAACCCAGCTAAAAATAAAGGCAATGCTGGTACTCCCACTGTAAGGCATCCATCTACATCCAACTGCTGACCCTACAACGGCAAGGCAATGTGCCCAAACAACACTATCATAGTCTGCCTCAACTCAGCCCCCCTCGACACCACATCATTCAACAAAATCCTTGATATCGGTAGCTTTATGATGCACCATACATCCTCCAGCGTCACCGTAACCTCTCCTATTGGCAGCCGAAACGTCGACATCTTTGAACTCCATCTTTCTATCAGGGCTGTCAGCATCGCTCAATGCGCCCTCAGCACTGGTACCTCTAGAAAATGCATTAGTCCTGCATGCTCCAAGGCCACATGATCCACACCCATCATCGCTCCTAGCGCTGTTGTCAGTACCTCTAACCGTTGCTCATGTGTGTCTGTATCTGTACTAAATTCTGCATCCACATCAACCATTTATCAGTACATAATTTTCCTGACCTCAGACCGTCTTTACTTTTATTCTCCCCTCGTCCTCATTTTTACCCCACCATCAAGCCTATCTCTTCCTTGCCCTATCCCTCTTTCTTGTTTTCTTTTCTTCCCCTCTCCCTCGAGCACCTCCGCCCTTTGCCCTCCTGGCGTGTGTCTGCCTCCCGGGGCAGCTCAGCACCGTTGGGGCGTGTCCGCCCTCGCGGGGCAGCTCAGCCCCGTTGGGGCGTGTCCGCCCCCTTTGGGGCGTGTTTTCCCTCACGGGGCGGCTCCGCCCCTTTGGGGCATGTCCACCCTCACGGGGCGGCTCCACCCCATTAGGGCGTGTCCGCCCCTGCGAGACAGTTGCAACCAATTGCGGGGGTGTATCCGCC
>VDFB02000002.1:226311367-226321891 GCA_007258455.2 Sequoia sempervirens
TTTTATTGTTTTTTTTTTTTTAAATTTAATATAATTTTACCGACTACCCATTTTTTCATTTTCCCCCACCTATAAAACCCATATGCCACTTTTTTCTATCTTTTCACAAACGTTCAAATTTTCAAAATAAATAACGTAGGTTTTCGCACTCACCTTGCAGGGCATCGCGAAGTGGGTCCATCATTTCCGCAGCTCATCTGCTTGGTGTAGGATCTCAATGTCGTAGTCCTGTGGCATAATTGCTCCGTCTCCTCTCTCTCTTCTTCCTTCTTTCCTCACTTGCTTGAGTGAAAATGACTAAGGTAAATTTTCAAATTACCTTTTTAACCCTTTCTCCCTAAAAGGTATTTTTTACCTTCTATTTATTTTTTTATTCCTCCAACTAATCCCTAACTTCTCGGAGCCACCATTCGCACACCGTACGTCCAATCAACTTCGTTCAAAAGGAAAAGTTGCTTAATTTTTTTCCCTCTATCCAACGGTCTCCTCCATTTCTTTCTATCGAGACGTCGTCTGGGGCCCCTCCTTTCTTCCCCAACCGCCCTCTTGAGGGGGCATACCCTACCACTTTCTTCAATCCATTTCAAACCAAGCACTGGGGCATCCTCCTCCTTCTCTGTCAGGTTGGAGCATCAATCCTTATTCCTTTTTTCATCCCCGATATTTAATTTTCTTCGAAACATTATTATTTTAACAATATTTCGAAGAGGGGCAAAATGTAGACATCTAAATTTAATCACTTCCATATGGTTAAATTTACTGCCTTTCCGTCTACCGTGTTAATATTAATTTATTAAATTAATATTACACCTTTTGTCTCGTATTGGTAAAGTATTTAATTTAATAATTAATACTTTATCTTTCACTTATTTTCTAAATTAAATAAATCCTTAATTTATTTAATTTAGTCAATTTCCTTTGATTTAAAATCATTTTAAATTCCTCACTTTCTCTCCTTTGTCACATCCTCCATAACCTTGCCCCTAATCTAATTAATTTAATTATTCATGATTATGATGTGCATCCTCTTAATCAGAGATTAATGTCACATCCTCCTACATTTGCCACTTGCCTCTAATCTTCCATTAATTAGCCTAATCCAATGTTTGCACAACCTTAACCAAGGTCATTAGCTAAATTTAACACCACTTTTTGGTCAATTCTTCCATTTTTCCTTTTTGGATATTGACCCCCTTTCCCATGTGAATTTTTAATTCACATTTATTTGTCCTAGATTCCTCTCCTTTATATGTGAATTTTTAATTCACATTCCATTCTTCCAAGACTTCTAGAACCTTAGACTTGTCACAATCTCCACATGTGACCAAGTCCCACCTTTTTGGAGCCCACCTTTTACCCTCTAGATCATCCTAGGAATGTGAATTTTTAATTCACATTTATATCCCCAACCACCTTTCCTTTTCCTATGTAGATTTTTGAAGAATTCCAAAATTCCTCAAATGTCCCTTTCACTCCCACTTGGGGACAAGAAATCCCTTTTTGTGGAAATCTCCTCACTCCCCAAGGTGCATGTTCTTTTTCCACCTCATGTACCTTCTTGACACCTCACCTCCATCTCGTATCCCCTTGGCCACTTCACCCTCCACATGTCAAGATGCGAGGGCTTGTGGGTTCTCAACCCACTATAGCCCTTCATCTTGGCCTTGTTGGATCAATCTTGACCCTTGAATTCTCTAGAGAATTCAAATTCCTCTATAAATACCCCCTCCTCAAGGACATTTAGAACACTTAGTCATTTTGCAACTACATGCTGCCATTTTGTGCACTCATCTAGCCTACAATCACATTCACTTGCATTCACATCCAAGCACATAGTAAAATCCTCCATTTTAGCCACATCAAGAGCCATCAAGGAGCACACATATCATTCCAAGCAAGGGCCAATCAAAGAGACATCAACAGCAAGGAAGGTAAAACCATTTGTGTCTTGTGTTATCTATTTTCCTTATTGTTTTGTCACTCTCTTTTGGCTAATCTTGAGGTGTCCTTGGTCTTTTATCATTCATATTTTGAGTTATTTTATGCACTAGAATAGGATAAATTCCAAGGTATACAACAACAACCATGAAACTGATATTACTCTATATTATAAATGCTATATCATTATCAGT
Source organism: Sequoia sempervirens (assembly GCA_007258455.2). Classification (NCBI taxonomy): domain Eukaryota; kingdom Viridiplantae; phylum Streptophyta; class Pinopsida; order Cupressales; family Cupressaceae; genus Sequoia; species Sequoia sempervirens. The sequence goes on from VDFB02000002.1 coordinate 226,313,500, forward strand.
CTTACATGCATAAGTATGAACTTCAAAAGAAACTTAAAAATAAAGACACTAAAACTTGCTTCATATTATCTTGACAATCTAACAATATTAACTCAAAAAATTTAACTCTCGTACTTCTAGTCCTGAATTCCTTCTTATAGAGATGAAGGAGCAAACAAGCCTCATACCAGATAGCACACATGTCATGATCCCATTGGACTACTTGCAACAATATTCCTCCTTCAATTACACTTGAGTATTTAGGTTGAGTAAATAAACATGAGGAAAAATTAACCTCAACTCTTCGTAAAAAATAGGTCCCACCTTAAAAAACATCATTAGTTTGTTACAAGATATTCCCCATGTGTTCAAATGCCAACCGTGAGAGAATCAAAACAACAAAACTTACGAAGTAAGGAAAGGAAAGTAGAAAAAGTTCAAAAATTGTCAATCCACATTAGCACCACGTGCTACTCATCTGAATTCAAGGAGAATAATATTTTACCATGTTATACCAAAAGCCTAATCTGTACTGTATTCAAGCTATGTATTATTCTTCTCATTCATTGACCCTTACACAAATTCATTCTATGTATTTCTCCAACCAAGTGTTGTATTCCTCCTCAATGGGCCATTTAATATTCAATAAATCTCACACCTTAGGAATGTACTGAGAGTACCTTGCATCAACTAAACTCCTAGCCTCCTTAACAAACATCCATTTTTTATTCAATTTCTAGGTATGTGTAGGATCATCATGGAAAAAATAGGCCCTTAAGTGGCAATTTTTTTTAAAAAATTAGAGTTAGCCAACTTGACGTAAAAATTTGAATAAGTTATCTATATTATTTCAAAAATATGTAAGAATAGAGTCTATAGAAAATTGAATGTAGTTTCTAAACTACTAGGTTTATTTAAAAGAAATAAAAGTCTATTTTATGAAAAATTAAAATTTCAATGCAGTAGTACTTAAATTTCAGGGAAAAAATAAGAAGTAGGTGTCTGTCTGACCACCCTAACCACAATAAAATGATAATATTTTTTTATAATATTTTAGATATAAGTAGAGGACTCATGTTGCAATGTGATGCATATGTTTTTGTAATTTTTTTCCAAGTAAATAATTAATTATGAATTTTTAAAAAATATAAAAACTTGTATGTCTAACCACCTTAACTTGGTCAAAACTTCATGAAATTCAATTTTTTTTTAAAAAATCCTATAATATGTGAAGCATAGAATGTGGCACATGTTTCAAATTCAAAAAATGTGATACCGTTTGAAAGCTATAGATGTTTTTCAATCAGCCTATCAATCAAGACTTTATTTGTAATTCAAATAGAAAATGAATAATAATTATTTATTAAATTCAAAGTAAAGAGTAATTTATATTGGTGGAAAGTTGAGAATCTCCTTTAAAAACCCTTTTCATTTCATCAATTTTGGGTAAAAAAAAAGTCGTCACACACATACCCATCATATCACCACTTTTTGGCCCATCATGATTCTGTACATACCCTTCCACCATTGTGTCAATATTTGAATTGAGCAAAATGTAATTAGTGAGAGACAAGTTCATCATAGCCATTCCAAGCATTCCTCCCAAATCATTCTTCTAGGTGTCAAATGGGTGCAGTTCACCTTTTAGATTCAATATTTGAGGCATACCACATTCTTCCATTTCCTTGAATATTTTCAACTTACTCTGGAGCTGCATACCCAAATTTCTATGGAAAGTAGTTATCTCATTTATTGATTCAATAGATTGCAATATGTTAGAAATATTTGTGGGTGCCTCGGGGTCTTCATTCATTTTTGGCATCATTACTTTCAAAGCATTTACCCTAGCAAATCCAATTATTCCATTCATTCCTGAAGGCCTCCTGTACTTGCATATACTTTGTATTTTCCTCATGAATATTCTTATACGTGGCCCAAACATAGTTAGCTTTGTGGACCAACTTGGTCACCCTATACTTCAACACATACTTCAACCAATGTCTCTTTCAAATCATCAATTCTTAGCCCGCCAAAGTCTCCCTAGCTTGTGTAGATATGTCAAATGAAGAAGAAGAATAAGATGGTTGAGCCATTCCCTTCTAAATAGCTTGAATAGTGGCTCTCATTTAATTTAGCTCATTCAAAGCCTTATTATATTCTTTAACCAAGGATTCATATCTCTTCTGAGAAATATGTGCAGTATCCACACTAAGCATTGCAACTTGTGTAGTTAACTTAGCTTCCTATATAGGAGTTATGTCAGTAGCTCTCTTCACCACTAGTGAACCAATAAATTCTTCAATAGTCCTAGCAATGTCATGTTTATTAGTATTAGGTGCTATAGACCATATTGCAAGAGTATGCAACTTTGGACTATATCTAGAACCAAATAATTTATTCTCAAATTGATCCTCAGATATCAACGCTTGAGGATCTCTCCTAACTACATCATATGCTATGGCAACAGTGATATTACATCTTGGTAAGAACATGATTCCACTATCTTTGACAATCCTTTGAGCCTCAGTGGAAGTAATAGCCACAATTTCAACCCTGATTTTCTCTTCCTCTGCTTTCTCAACTTCCTCCTGATGAGAAGGTTCAACATTAGCTCAAGCTAATTCAAGTCTCTCTTTTATTTCCTTACTCCACTGTTGAATCATAAACTCCTTAAATTCTTTAGTTTGTACAAATTTATCATTAGCCAAAAACTCATCACACTTCCTAATCTTGGGATCATCATCATTTTCTTTGTAATACTGCCACTTAAAGATCCTATCGGGAGGAACATCTGAACTATGAGTTTCTTCAATATGAGAAAGAGGAAATTTCTACTCCACCTCCTCATTTCCTGGCACATGCTTTTCCATTTGTTCTTCCTTGACCTCTTGAACATCTACAAGATGTTTTGGGATATCCATATCTTGTTGTTGTCATTGTTGTTCTAAGAGGACTTGGGCTTTGTCTGCAACCTCCTTTACCTTTCCCTTAACTCACTGGATTGACAATCCTTTATCATAGTAAAGGCCCTCTCCAAGGGATTTGCAATTACATTATATGGACTAATGTAGAAAGCATTCCTTTTCATAATCTTCTCCTTAAGGTTTGTAATAGTTGTCCATTCCTTTTTCCTAGCCATGATGGCCTCATCACTTGTCATATTCCTTAGTACATCATATCTATATAAAAATTCATGGTGTATGATGCCTAAGTTCTTTTTTCTTCTTCTTTCTGTGATAAACCTTTGTAGATCAAAAACTCTAATATGATTAATAGGCATTCTGAGATTATTTACCATAATGCCAAGCTTTTCATACCCCTCAGGGACAGTGATCTTGAAGTAAGAAAAAGTACATTGGGAATTTATTATAGGCCCATTTTTTTCTTTTCTAAACATTTCATAATCCATGACATTAATTTGCCACATGAGCTTCATGAAATCCAATCTATCTGAGACATACAAGGGTAGACAATGAGGTGCCACCTTAGATCCATAAGCCCTGATCAAAGTATATTAAGAATGTAGAAACCAACTAGTCCAATTATGTGTTGCTTTAGAGCCTAGTACATCCTTTAGGTGCATAAGGCTTCTGATTTCTGGAGAAAGTTTGAATCTAGGTGCTACACCCAATGACTCTAAGATACCATATCTCACAACATTGGAAAGAAAGATGTAATTTGAATAGGATCAATCTCGATCCCAAATGTATGTCCACATTTGTACAGGGATAGCATTATTTTCACTATCCTTAATCTTCAGATTTAATTTCCTTTTCCACTCATAATCACCTTCCCATAAGAGCATATGCATCAATAAAGAGTAATGGGGAAAAGATATAGGGATCACCTCCTTTTTTAGTTTGAGAAAATCCTCATGCATCCTTTCAACAACAAAGTTAGCATAGTCAAAACTAGTGTTTCAATTATAGTTTTGTATATCCTCCACCATTACCAATAAATTAGTAGCTATCCTCACCTCAAAATCTGGAGCATATACTTGATTTAAACAGTAATAAGTGTTTTTGAAATAATCTTCAAATTCTTCACACTCAAAAGGCTCAACATCCTTAGTAGTAAATTTTTCCCTCCTCCTTCTGTGATGCATAAGTACTTCTTTGAATGAAAATTTTCTCTTTTCATACTTAGCATACAAGTCAACATGTCTAAACTTTGAAGTATAATTGGGATTCAACCCAAATACATCTATCATCTTATCCTTTTTCACCTCCAGAACTATATCTCCATTCTCGCTTTTGATTGTCCTATCAGTAGGGTTATAGTGCCTAGCCAACTCCATCATTGAATCAACTTCTAGAAACACATTCAAAACCACCAACTTTTGAAGGTTCAACCCCCATGAATAGCATGTAGGCCTGCTAGAAATTTTCCTATTGAAAGCATACCGAAACAATTGCCATCCACTCTAGGGTTGGGGTTTTTCACCAATTTCACCAGCATTATCAATCAACCTAGTGGTCATATCAACTTGTCTTGTGGGCCATTTACCAATTCATGAACCTCTTTCTTTGATACCTCCAAAGGTCTCTTACATAATTTTTTTTTCTTTCTTTGCACTCCTCGACCTAGTGGATGTTGCAGGAGAGCTTGGTGAAGGTTTAAACATAGTCATTGGTTTAACACTAGATTCACTAGGCTCTAGGTTTAAGTATTTTAAACCTCTTCTATTTTGGTTTAACACTAGATTCACTAGGCTCTAGGTCACTCATGTTGGTAACACAAATGGAACTAGGGTTTATAATTTCTTATAGCCAAATAAAACCCTTCACAATTATGATAGGAAAAAACACTATTAATGAACATGACACTTTTCTTCACAATTTATATAGTGCTCAATCACCAAATCGAAACTACCAGAAATGAATGAATTGCTAATTTCCCCAACTTTCCTACCAACTTTCCAGGGTATTCACCTTACTACTTCAATTAGAAGGAGATATCAGTTTTGCTTACCCAGGTGAAAGAAATGTCATTCTGGTTTCTGATAACTTCTAAGGCTTACCTCATAATTTATTTAGCTTCTGGTATTCCTTCCACTAGCCAATGAATTTGTATGCATGATCAACCAGGTATCTACTTTCTATTACAACTGAGAGAGAATTATGTTACCATTAATACTTGATAGTAAGCTTGCGCGAGTGAACTGACAATTAGCCATTCAGGTTTAAACATTGATCATTGATCCTTAAACATTAGAACTATATCAATGGTTATTAATTCATCTCACCACCTTCCCTTTTGCTTTATATGAAATCCTCAAGATTTTTCCACGTTACCTCTTCCTGTAATGGTTGTTGCCTATCATTGATATACTTCATCCTCGTCCTGCTCTATCAATGATGCAAGTGTTTTGTGTGATAGAAAGCAGCACATTTTATCAATGACAAAAAGCATCACATTTTGACATGTACACCTATGTAAACAATCAATGGCACAAAAATATATCACAAATAAGATATATTTAGGTTAGCGAGAGAAACCTTCTTGAAAGAAACCTTATTGCTCATTGCTAATCCTCCTCATAAGGTTTGCAAGCAATCAATGATAAGAGATTATCCTAATATCATTACATATCATGTATCGCTAATCAAGAACTTAGCACTCAAAAAAGTCCATGAGAAGCAATACAATTAGAAATTCATATCCTCACTTGTCGCTGATTTAAAACAATCAACTCATAAAATATTTGTGATAAGTGATGATAAATGTGATCATAAAGCCGGAGGGCATCACTCATCGTTATTATAATTCTAAGAGGTCATAAATCATTAGCGATAAGCAATACCTTCATAGCACTAAGAACCTCGCTCATCGATATTTACAATTTGAAACTCAAGGAGCTATTCATGATGAGCAATATCAAAGAGATATCACCTCATCACTCATTGCTGATTTAAAACATACATTACAAAAGTGATTAGTGATGAGCGGTAAAGACAAAAGGCTGATTGAACTTAACTGAAAACCTTTAGGCATGTGCTCATAAGTTGTTTTAATAGAGGGGAATTCCTAGGATAGTACAATGGATAGGAAAATACTTAAATAAACCCCAAAATCATTATAACAAAAGTTTCTGGACTATGATTAGGGAACTGGTTTCCAAATAATAAAAGTAAACAAAAAAAAAATAATAGTGACTAGCAACGGGAAATAAGGAGTCAACATCAAAATAGAACATTCAAATTATTTTAATAAGATGAATCCTAAACCCTCCTAAATGCAACAAGGGTTTGAGATGGGACATGAAAATAAAAGTTCCATCAGTGGCTCTGAATGGGGACGTATGCCTCTTGTAGGGATGGTGAGATCCCAAGAATCTCAAGTTGAAGTAGACCAAAATGTGGAATAAAACCAAAGGAACCAAACCAAGGAACTACTTAGACAAGGTAGCAGGACCAAAACAAAACAAAAGCAAACACACCTATATACATAATATACAAAAAAAAATGTACATGGAGAAAAACATACTTAGGAGAAGTATGGCTTTAAGAACTGTCCATTACTAGTAGTTCAAAAATTTCACCTGTTAGGTTCTAAGGGAAATATGAATATCAAATAAGGGCTAGTCCATAATACTTCAAATTTTTCATGCTTGCCCTTATCCTAAGCTCTTGCATTCCAGGCCAACACCATGCTGTTTACTTCAAACTTTCTGGGAGAAGGTTTCTTGTCATATAAATGCTTAACCTATAGTTGCATCTTCAATTTTTTAACTTGAGCTTCCCTTGTGGACTCATCTAATTCCACCAGATTATTTATTTTGTGTTGTATATCATCATAGACTTCTTCATCATATTCCTACAAAAACTTGTACATTTTGAGTAGGTTATTCTATGGTAATCTAGCCTCTATACCATATACTAAGCCAAATGGTGAATAACCAGTAGCATTTTTCAGTCACTCTATTTTCCCAGAGTTCCAGTTTCAATTTTGAATCCCAAGCCTTTTTATTTTTCTCCATAACTCTCTTGATTATCTTCATCAAGCTCTTATTAATAGACTCAGCTTGATCATTTCCTTTAGGATGATAAGGTGAAGAGTAAGAGACTTGTATGCCATGTCATTCATAAAATTCCTTGAATTCATCTAATCTAAAGCACATAATGTTATATGAGATAATCCTTTGAGGGACTCCAAATCTAATAAGAATGTTATTTAATAGAAAGTCAACTACCACCTTGCTTATTTCCTTCTTTATAGGTATTGCTTCTACCCATTGTGTAAAGTAGTTAGTGGCAACAAGAATCCATGAGTGACCTCTATGTGTGTGTCAAATGTGCAAATATTATATGAACACAAACCTTAATGGAACGATTTATATTAAAGATTTGAATCAAGTAAACTACTCTATTTCGTAATAGATCGAACCTTTCAAGAATGTCTCATTTTCCTCTATTTCTAAGGATTTATTAAACAATTTGGACCTCAGATTTCTATGAGCACAATGGTTGTTAAAATGACAACCTAGAAAATGAGATTAAATGCTTAAGATGCAAGCTAAGATGATCTCTACATGCCAGCGTATGCTAGAAGGGTTAGTGGAGATTGTGAGAAATGAACAAGTGGAAATGGATGATGTGATACGAAACTATAATGATTTGTGCATGATTGTACATATATTGAAATGAAAACATAAAAAAAACTAATCTAAAATGTAACTATGATGCAATATGGATGATAAAATGTAACTATGAAGCAATATGTTAATCTAGGACGAGAATGCAAAGTAAAACATGATATAAAAACTAGCTATAAGACTCCAAGAATGCTCCAAGCTCCTATGAAAGACCTGCTAGATAAATTTACTTCAAATTTGGATTTCAAAATAGCATTATAACACTACTCAAAATGTGGATGTTAAATGCAAAGGCTAAGGGGTGCATTTATAAGGTTTCTCAAGCATCTTTTGAGTTGGCACCTATCAATGGTCTAGATTCGGAGAAAGAATAGACGATGGAGATGGAGATAATCAAGATGTTGTCCCTTTGACCAAAGACAACATGCCATTTGGATGAAAGAATCTCTTGACCAATGGGTAACATGCCAAATGGGTGGGAGACCCAAGTGTGTGAAACAAAGACCATGTGCTCCAAATTTGTTGGAAGTGTGTAAGGATAAAGACATGTGCTTTTTCCAATTGGTGGAAGTGTGTGAGGAAAATTCTAATTAATAATTAGGATTATTTATTTTCATGTGACCTTTGTGAGGTGGCACAAGGAAAAGTAGTAGACATGTGCTCTAATTTTTAATTAGGATTAAGGAAGATTTATTAAATAAACACATTTAGGATACTTTGTTTATTTAATAATTTAGAAGAATATGATCTTGGAGAATTAATAGAAGAGTGAACAATATAAATAAAGTGAGACTTTATTTATATGTAGTCAAAATATTT
>VDFB02000002.1:226321991-226420873 GCA_007258455.2 Sequoia sempervirens
AATTTGTAATTTAAATTTAAATCAAATGCCAATAAAAAATGAAACCCCATAAACGATAGCCGAAAATATTAATTTTTCTGCCAACCATGAAATTTAATTGCAGGTCAAATGCTGCATATTGCAATTTATGCAAAAACTATAGAAAAATTTGCCCAAAAATCAGCCAATTATTTTTTTGATTTTTCTAAAAAAAATTTGCCTTGATGGAGGACAAAGAGGGAATATTTTTTCCTGCAAACATGTGTGGATTTTTACAAAAAATGCAAACCCCAGATTATACCTCAAAGGCTCCTAATTGAATCTACTCCGATTTTCGCAATTGAACAGGCAATCTATGGGTTTTGAGGCCTTTTGGACACAATGGAGAGGTCGAAGAGGGCCTGATCTGCACCAAAAATCAGCTTGGCTCCCTGGTAGAACCAACTAGCTTGCAACATAAAACTCTAAGCTTGCTTGAATCTTGCACTCTAAACTTCCTGGATCAAGGGTTGACGTTTCAATGGACTTGCTCTGATACCATGTTGGGATGATGGATTGCACAGCCCCTGAAGCTCCAGAATCTTCAATGAAGGACTTTAGCCATGAAAGATAATCAACCACAAAGAGAAGTGTTGGAACAGTGGAATGCTGATTAAAGATTCTATTGATATGATGAAAATGATATTGATATGATATGTTACAAATGAACAAGATGCCTGATTATATAGGCAAGAAGTAAACCCTAATATGCATGAGATGTTGCCAAGTGTTAAAATCTAACAACATGTGACATCCTATGTAGATGATCATTAAATGATGAGATAAGTTCTAGAAGGAATCTTATCCCACAAACTATGAAGGGAATAATATCCCATTTAGGCCAGGAGAGCAGACAAGCCAAAAGCTACTCATGGACACAGATTTCCTGTTGATAAATTAAAGACACAAAAGCAAGCTCTTGATTCCATAAGGAAGGATGCTAAACACAAGGCTGAAGCAACCAAAAATCAATAGAAAGATAGTAGAAAAGAACAAGGTATGCCTTTAATTGAACTCCCCAAGTATACTCCTGTTCATATGTACTAGTTACTTAGCCAAGTTAAAGTGTCTGTACCTTTTCTTGAAATGATGAGGATAGAAGAACGTAAAAAAAAGGTAGTGGCCCTTATCAATGGTACTTCTATAGCCTATAATGATTTAGTAGAGCTCACTCCATCCAAAGTAAATGAAAAAGATAAGAAGTGTAAAGAAGATGAGGGAGTGATTATTGAGATTCCCCATATTTTCCTAGGAAATTCTAAGAACCCCTATCCAAATAAGATAGATCCATTTTTTCTTACCTTGGTAGTTGGGGGAAAGTTTATAAAGAATTGTATTATTGACTCCAGCGCATCAAACAATATTATTCCATTTAAAATCATGGATGCATTAGGGTTAAGCATTGATAGCACTCATGGAAAGTGTTATACCATGGATGCCAAAGAGGTCCCTATGGTAGGTGTGATAAATGATCTTCCATATAGATTGGTAGCTTACCCTAACAAAGAGTTTAAAATGAGTGTGGTAGTGGTTGATATCCCACCTAACTATGGAATGTTATTGTCACAAAAATGGAGTGCATCTAGGCAGGCAGTATGCATTGTGACATGTCTTATGCCACATTTCCCATTGATGGTAAGAATTTCCAAGTAATGAGGGAATCTCGAGTACCACATATGTTGGAACATGTTCCTGAAGATGACACAATTCTTTTCATAGACACTGATATTGGTGAGTTCGAGGTAGAAGAAGCACCAAGAGAGATTGAGAGAGGTCCTGTACCTATAGAAAATGAAGTTTCAAGAATAACTGATAAATGATTGTGGAAAATGTACTTTGATGGTGCAAGTTCCAAAGAAGGATCTAGTGTAGGAATTTTATTAGTATCACCTACTAGAAATACTTATAAGTTCTCTTTTATGTTGTCTTTTTTCTATACAAATAACATAGCATAATATGAAGCCTTGTTATTGGGATTGAGACTTGTTGAAAAGCATGGAATCAAAAACTTAATGGTAATTGGTGATTCTAATCTTGTAATATCCCAAGTAAGAGCTAAATATGCTTACAAAAAAAAAAGACTGAAGCAATACAAGAATGTTATCTGGGATTTTGTTGAACAATTCAATGCTTTTGGAATTGATTGGATGGAAAGAGGAGATAATAGAGTAGTTGATTTACATGCTAATATTGCATTAAGAACTGATGACATAACTTTCATGGGAATTTCTAAGGTTGAGATACAAACAAGACCATCTATCCCTAACAATGTATACAATTGGAAAAATTTAATGATGATAAGGATATCCTTAGATTCCTAAATTGTGCTAATAAATATGAAGCTTAGGAGATTGATTTTAATGGATTTGTAGAGAGTACTAAGGGAAAGGATACGGTGTTTGGAAAAGAGGTCATTCAATTAAAGACAAATAAAATTCCCAAAGGCCTTGTAGCTCTTGAAAGGGTCTTTGATAGTCAAGATACAAACAAGGCCAAAACAACTGCTACTCACCCATAAGTCCTAGAAGAAGTGAACTTGGGAAATATAAATGCCCCAAAGAAATTTTATGTAGGAAAGAAGATGAAGCCAAAGGTAAAGACAATGTTAATCACCTTACTCAGAAAATATAGACATGTCTTTGCTTGGTCATATGATGACTTGAAAGCTTACAAGGAGGAATTATTTCAGCATGAAATTCCTTTAAAGGAAGATGCAAAACCCTTCAGGAAAAAGCAAAGACCAATCAATCCTACTTTAGCTCCCAAGATACAAGAGGAGTTGGTAAATTTGAGGGACCATGGTATTATTAAACCCATTATACAATCTAATAGGGTACTAGTAAGAAAAAAGAATGGTGACATAAGATTATGTGTTTATTTTAGGAACTTGAATGTATCCTCACTAAAGGACAATTATTCATTACCGAACATGGAAGCTATGTAGCAAAAGGTGACTAGTTGTGAGCTACTGTCAATGATGGATGGTGTTTTGGGATATAATCAAGTAAAAGTAAAGGAGTATGAGTAGTAAAAAATTGCATTTACTACTCCTTGGGGTACCTATGTATATGTAAGGATTCCTTTTGGCTTGAAAAATGTAGGTACCACTTTTCAGAGAGCTATGGATGTAGCTTTCTCATATTTTATTGATTTATTGATGGCTATATATCAAGATGACTTGACCACTTAGTCTAAAAATGAAGAGGATCATTGCACATACTTAGAGAAAGTTTTTATCATGTCACTAGAATATGGAATATCTTTGAATCCAAAGTGTAGAAACAGAAATTATACTGATTGATATTGCACACTCAATCTTGATCTACTAACATTAGTTCTACCCAAATAACTTCTTTACTAACCATTTAATTAAATAATCTTTATTTAATTAAATTCATCATATTTCCTTTGTTAATTAAATAAATATACTTTATTTGATTGAGTCATCGTCTTCTTTTAATTAAATAAATCAATTTTATTTAATTAATCTCTAAAGTAACTTTATTAAATTAAATCAATCTTTATTTAATTTAATCTAACATCATCTACTTTTTTAATTAAATAAATCAACATCTTTATTTAATTAAATTTGAATCATCTTCCTCTCATTTGGTTTAAATCAATCCAAAAATCTAAATCAAATTGTCACATCAACTAATCTCCTCTTAAATTAATCAAATCTTGATTAATCCTAATCCTAATCCATCAAATCCTCTAGCTTTTGCAACTTGCACAATAAATCAATTTATTTGATTTATAAATTCTTCTATTTCATTCAAAAGGGCATCTCAAGTGGAATATTCCTCCATTTTGAAATCTCCCTCCCAAAAAAGACTTGTCCTCCAACTTGGCATTTATGAGCTCGTACATGTCTCTTACACAAATCAAATTGGCATTAACCATCTTCTTTCATCCCACCTAAACATTTCATTTCATCAAATTCAAATTTCAAACTTGCACATTGATCAAAATGTGCTCAACCTTCATCCTCTCACATGTTGACAAGTGGCGCTTTATCATTGGATCATTTTTAGTCCCACATCCTCCATATCGTTCAATCTTCAATCCTTATCTTCTATAAATAGAGACCCTCTCTATTGCATTTAGCATCCACAATTTTAGCAAACTTAATTATACTCAATTTCATCTTCAAGCATCACTATTTTCATCCATTTCATCAAGTTTAGCTAGGTTATTTCAGGTTTCTTTATGGAGCTCTATTGAATCAATCATCTAGTGGATCAACCATCATCAAATCATCACAAGCTTGCATATGAGTTGGGAAAGGGCTAATTTCCACATCAAATTGGCACCAATTCCCCCATGGGATTGTGATTTTTCATGTTTAAATAGGATTCAATTGCTTTCTTTGTTGTGTTCTTCATTCATTTCCTATTTTGAGCATTGTTAATGAATTTCATGGGGAATCTTAGTTCTAACTTGCATTTGAATCTAATAATATGTTTGTTTTCTATGTTTGTGTAGGTCTAGGATTGGAGTTCACATTTTGGTGCTATAATGAGGGTGAATCTAAAGAATCTAACATGTTTTTTTGAGAAATTACGCTATTTTTTTTTTTTTTTGTCTTCCTAGGTCAAACAACATCATTGGGACAAATTGCGACACATATGCGGTGTTTGTTTCTCCAAACAATGATGTTGGTTTCCAAATAGAGCCACTCAAATATTCAAACAACACCACTAGACCCAAACAACACCATTGGTTTTCAAACAGAGCCACTCAAATCTTCAAACAGTGCCACTAGACCCAAACAATGCCGCTACAAACAGCGTTGCCTTTGCTTTCTTGCTTTTTCACTCAAACTTAAGATGGCCATATGTTGGTCATTTTTGGGTCTTTTCGGAGATTTTTTTTTTTTTTGAAATGGGGTATAATTTCATAAGTTATCCAATGGTGTAGGTGTTTCTCAACTTTTATAGAGTTAAAATTTTCAAATTTTCACCTAATTTCAAATCACAATTTTAGGGTTTTTATGCTTAATCATTCATCTAACCCTCATATCTTGTTGTTTCATGATTTCGTCTAACATTTGGAACTTGTATTATAGGTTTTAAAGGATCTTGGAGCATGGAAGTCAAAGAAAAATCATTATCACATGATTGTAACAAGTTTTTTTAAACACTTTGGGAGCAATTATAATCCCATTCTTAAGGCTTTGATTTCTTCAAGTTTTAGGACTCAATAATTTTTATTTGGGCTTAAAAAGAACTATCAAAGGGATTAAAAAGAACCTTAGGCAACTTACTAAATTTTATTTTGGGCTTAACAATTGAACAAGAAAGCTTCACATTTCAATCTTTGTGCTTAAAAAGAATCCAATCATTGCTTTGAAAGGGATTAAAATGAACATGTGCATCTTTGTTTTGTAATCACTTACCCAAAATAATATCATGTAAAAGACATATGTGCTTCTCTCGTGCCTCATGGAAATCTTGAGAATCGAAAGGATTTTGGTGATATTTGGTTGTGTAAGTGATTTCCTTCACACTTCATTTTGGAACTAAAATTGAACAAATCTTGCAAGTGTGAGTGGAATATATCGCATGTGTTCTCTCCTTGTTTCTAAATTAGGATTGATTGAACTACAGATGTATTTGATCACTTTTGTTTCATCTTAGAGGGTCTGCCTTGTGGGAAAAAGTAATCACCTAAGGGAACGGCCCAACCTAGAACACGCTAAAGCCAAGCAACTTCCAACCAGTATATAAGTGTGGGTACTTGAGGAAAGGCAAGTATCACGAGGATTATTTTGACAAGAAGGGTAGAAATGGTCTCTCACCACATGGATGGTCCCTCCCAAATGGAATTCCCCATACTATAACCTCTTGTTTGGAAAGTCCAAAATCCTTGATCTATTTGTTGGTGCAAGAACAATCATTCTGAAGCCGTCCCATGTTTTTACTATTTTTAGTAGAGATGAGAAGTATGCCATGGGAGTTTCATGGGTATTGATGCTTGGCTAACCTGAGAAGCAAGTGCACTGTAAGGGGGAGCCTGTGTGGTCAAGCATGTAATCATTCACTAAGAGTAGGCATAGTTGGATTTATCCAAGTGAGAACTAAACAAATATTGTCTTTCATATCCATAGGGTTGTGCACATTCTTTAGAAACAAAACACTTTGCTTGGATCTAAAACATTGGAAAAAAACCATTCAACATGAACATCAAATTTCAAACCCTTTAGGAGGAGAAAATATCTTTGAAAAAATCTAAGTGTTATTGATTTCCCTAGGGATCCTATCCTTAGAGGCTTCTAAGTATTTGGGTTTACATCTTAATTTTCTTTTCCTAAAGTCAATATTAGGGAACTATCGCCTTGATTTTCTTGATTTCCACATAATGGAATTTGTGGGATGAAAAGAAATTGAGGCATAGGCATTCAGTTTAAAAAGCTAAGCAAGAAAGTGTTTGTGGTAAAAGCAAGTCATTAACCAATATTAACTCAAATTTAACCCCACACATGCTTGTTTATCTTTTTATGGTCTTTTGAGAAAACATTGATCTTTTGGTTTGAGCTACTTTTTGAGAAAAGCATGTTCTTCAATATCTTGGTCTTGTAAACAAATCCCTCTTAGGTTCATTTAGGATCAAAACAACCCATCATTTTCATCCATCTCAAAAATCAATCAAATCCCATCCCCCAAACAATTTTTGAACCATTGGAAAAATCATTCATACTAGACTTTTGGTAAAATCCTTCAAATCAACATCAAAATCACCTTGTTTGGCTAAGTGTGTGTGGATGAATCCTTCCTCATACACCTAGTTAAAATTATCACCTTGTGGACAAATTTATTCCAAGACAACATCCAACCTCTTAGAGTTATGAGTTCATTATCCAAATCAAATCTAATCTAATCCAAATCAAAAGCATCCTAAAGTCTAGTATCCCTCCAAGGTTCCTAAAGTTCAACACCCATATCATTCATCCCCTTCATCCTTCATCTCATCATTGGTCCTAAATCCCTTAGAATTCAACAAGGTCAAAACACAAGAATAACATGGAATATAAACTTGATTCATACATCATGAGGGGTCTAAACCAAACAAAATATCAAAGCCTTACAATGTCAATTGACTATCAAAACTCACATTTATACAATCTGTACATGAGATCATTATCTCCTATAAACCTAAATGGTACAACAAATGTGAGTATGCCTAATCTAAATTTTGGAACACCTTTCCCTATAGTAGATTTAAATCAAAGTCCAAACCTAAAAATCTATCAACCAAACAATCAATGCACGAGTCTTCAACAAAACAACATTATCCCACCAAATCCATACATGCCAAAAGTGAATATACCAAGTACAAGTTTACCAAACATGAACATATCAAATTCACACTTGGTAAACTTTGGGGTAGATATGTTTGTAAATCATACAAATGTTGTTCAAAGTCCAAACAATATGTTAATGATTCCATGTATTGATCCAAGTCAAGGTAACACCATGCAAAATCAAAGTTACCTAAACCATAACAATGTTCAATTTCAACCCATCATGCCAAATCTAAACATCATCCCAAATCATAACATTGTCCAAATCAATTTTTCCATGATCCCATACAAACACCACCAACATACATTCTAAATTTGCTTGAACAAAAGCCAAATCAACTATATCAAGGGTGCCAAAATCAAAATCAGGATCAAATTGCTTCACTTTCCAAATTAGTTGATTGATTGCACCAAGATCAATCATCACATCTTCAAAATCAATCATCACAAGGTAAATTTAAGGTAAAAATCTCACAAGGTAACAAATAAAAATACACACCACTTGGGAGACCAGTCAAATCAATCCTACAACAATTGGTACAGGAAAATATCATCAAACTCCCTATCTATGAGAACTATCAAGAACCCCTAATTAAACTATAGACACATAAAAATTTCCTAAGCCTTCGAGCATCATTTTTGTTCATCCTCATCCTTCAATAATTGAATAATTAGAGTTATTCAATTATGTTTGATTATATTCCTCTATTAATTAAATAATTTTTAATAATTATTTAATTAATTCACTTTCTAATCTTTATTCTATCCTGACCAATTAAACAAACTAATTGCATCACTAATTTCTCCCTCTTCTTCAATAGTTAAATGAATTATTATTTATTTAATTATTTTGTCATCTTTCATCTATAGTTAAATAATTACCATCAAATATTTATCTATTCATGGTCCTTTAATTCTTCCATGGTTAAATAATTATTAAAATCATTTAACTATCCCATGCCACCTTCCCTATTAAATAATTAATCTAAATTAATTATTTAAGGTCTAATTTTCATCTCTCCATTTAATTAAATTGAATTAAATGCTCTTCTTTTCATTTTATCTAAATAAATTATTTGGATAAATTATTTATTTGCCACTTGTCATTTTCCTCAATTTTGAATAAATAATTTAAAATAAATTATTTATGCACCTCCACTTGGTCAAAGATACCCTATCATTATTTCATGTCATAGTCTGCATGTTTGTCATAGCCTGCATGTCTTGCATGTCTGTCATAGCCGTCGGCATCATAGTTTTTTCCATGCATGGCATATTGTTGGTGCATCAATTCTGGACCATTGATTTGACCTTCAATCTCATCCGTCCATTTCAAATTTCCTTTTCTTATAAAATGGAAATTTCAAATTCATTTGGTCTTCTTCTTCTTCCTCTTCTCTCTCTCAAGCATTCATGTGAACTTTCTGACTTTCTTGTTTTCATCCATTTTTACACATACTTAGAGTTTCTCTTAGTCATTTAGAGTCATTTTTGCATAGAAAAATCCTTCAACACTTGTGTAGGACATGACATAATCTAAAATTTTCTCGAAGAATCTAAGGGAACTCTTCAACTTGCAGCAAGCTAGAAGGTGTAATGGAGGTCAGCCATGGAGATTGAAGATTTGGGTAACTTTGCTTCATTTATTTTCATGTTTTCTCCTTTGCTCTCCATTATCTCTTTGGATTTTTTAGATTTAGCAATTCTAACCTAATCAAACATAAATTTCCAGAGATACATAAACCACTAGGGTATAATGAGGACCACCATTGTGATTTTAACCAAAAAAAAAGGGACAAACAATACCAAATTGCATTCGACTCAAAAATCTCATCCAAGACCTTATTGATCAAAATATGATAACTATTAGGGAAAATGATCGGGATTCGACCAATGATCATGTTGAAAATGTCTCTACATCACTTGATGAGTTAGAGGATATATCTCAATAATTCATTCCAAAGCATGATCAACATCTTTTACCAAAATCTAGCAATGGTCCTTTCCTAGACATAGTGACATCCTTCAACATCATGGTTGCAAATATTGAAGGAATATTCACTCAACATTTGATCCAAGTCTACTAAGAGATCAAGAGGATATTGAGCCACTTCCCATGCCTAATGAAGATATATAAGAACCCTTTATAAACAATCCATCCTTTGAAACCAACCCATGTCAAGGACCTGATCCAAAGTATA
The DNA here is from genome assembly GCA_007258455.2 of Sequoia sempervirens. Lineage (NCBI taxonomy): Eukaryota > Viridiplantae > Streptophyta > Pinopsida > Cupressales > Cupressaceae > Sequoia > Sequoia sempervirens. The sequence goes on from VDFB02000002.1 coordinate 226,331,514, forward strand.
TCAAAAGAAATTCCAACATTAATCAAGATCAAGAATTTGTATCTTCAAGATACTTCAATGGTCTAATGGACAGTTTCCTATCTATACAAGATATCATAAATGATGATCACGTCCACATAGCACATACTCCTCCATCTACCAATAAGATGCTTTTTGTGGATGGACACGTAGTTGATCTTCATTTAGAACAAGATCCCTTTACTCTTGAACAAGAGGCTATTGATTCCTATAGTCAAACTAAGTTGTCAACATTAGGATTAAATATATCCAAAATTCAGACTAAGGACAACATATATGAAGATATCCAACGTTATCCACTCAAGGAAATAGGTCAGATAGAACAGGATATTCTAGAGTCAATAGAGTAGAAAATTGAAATAATGTCATCTGTAGTGGTCATTTATTAGAAAATGCTTACTGAACAAGACATCCCAAAATAGGTAGAATTAAGGAACAAAGGTGCTACTACCACTATATTGGGGAAAACTTCATCTCAAGCAAACATCAACATAGGGAGCACGAAGAGTCCTTATGATGAAACCGAGGCCAATACTACAACCAGCCATGTCATGAATCTTCATACACCCATCACCCCATCCACAAATCGGGACCAACATCAAAAGAAATATTTGAATCAAAGCACAAAGAACATTATCAAGGAAAAAGAACGTGCAAAGCATAATGGAAAAATCAAATACACATGGATACCAAAGAATACAAAGAAAGGTTATCCCTATCAAACTCGATTAGTCAAAGAAACTATGGGGAAAAATAAAAAAGGGAAATGTATCCATCAAATATGTCCATAAAAGAAAAAGGAGGCTTCCCAAGCAACATATAAAGTATATCAAGTAGTTGGTCCTAATTCCATTCACACTTTTGTATCCACCCATCATTGTTCATCTTCCCAAGTTTGGAGAGTCAAAGGTTCCAAACTATCAACCAGTCCATTTCCTATGCCTAAATGCACAACACCATCCACGCCTCCATGCATGATATATAATTCTCACATTGACCATGTATTGGAAACTACCCTTCATCATAAGGATTCAAAAGGAACTCTATCGTGATGTGCACACAAAGATAGAGTTAACTTTGGTATCAACAAAGCAGATCAGGAATCTCAAAGGTTACTTTCACATGCAAGTATCTTGGCAAAGCAACTTCTTCAAGTAGGCTATCGATGGCACATTATGATAGAAGCATCTACATCAACACCACCAGGTGGTTCAACATGAGCTTAAAATATTTCAAAAATAAAAAATAAAAAAATCATGAAAACAATAAAGAAAAAAAATCATCCTCCAGTGCAAACCATTATGGTGGTGCTTTGGACAGGTACCATGATGAAAACCTAGCAAACAGGAATCATGTGTAGAATTGAGCATCTACGTGCACCACTTCAGGTGAAAGTATCACATCCCTAATAAGGCCAACATTTCATCCACCTCAGCCATAATAAATCCATTCATCCGTGAACCATTTATCCAATCCATTTTTCATAGTCCAAATTATCTTGATCTTGGTAAAAGTTTGGTGTACACTTTACACTTTCTTATGGTAAACATCTTGACATGGTTCATTTTCATTGATCCTATCCTATCCAATTTTATCTGAGCCATGAAGCATTCCTCGATTCAAACACCTTATCCTAGTGCAAGATAATCCTTGGCATCCTTTGCATGCTTACCGTATCCATCCATCCATACACTTATCCAAGCATCCATCCATGGCATTCCATACATTGCTAGACACTAGGGTAGGTATGTACATCTTGCTTTGGGAATAGATCTTGATCTATATCTTCCAACTTATGTGGTGATCCGAACAATGGAAAAATGTATGATCAAATTGGTCAAAGCCTTTGTGAGCCAAAAATTCCAAATCACTAGCCCATGACACATTTTGACGAGAAGACATTCCTTATCAAATGTTATCTTTCATCGAACATCGATCCAAACAATCAATATCAGTCATATCTAATGTGTGCTTCAACATCACATCAAATCATGAGAAAATCCAAAAACATTCAAAATTCCAAGAAAATCTAATATATATATATACATATATCAAAATCCAAAAACATTCATAAAAATAGAAAATGTCAAAAATATTGGTTTCTAAACTACATCGTCTCTAAGCTTAAACATAGGCAAGGCTAATTTTTTTATCAGCCCCTGAGACACAAAATCCAAAAACATTCATAAAATCTCATAAAACCCAAAAACATTTAGAAATTTTGAAAACCAAAACATTTGTAAAATCTCAAAAAACCCAAAAACAACCTTAAAACATTTCAAAACATCAAAAACATCCAAATATTTGAAAAAATCCACCTGTCCCATTTTGCTACACCCAGAATAAACTTCCATCCATAATAAATTGATTGTCACCTTCATCCTTTTGCAATACAAATAGAAAAAACCACAACAATTAGAAAAAGCAAACTTCAAACATAAAATGAAAATCAAAACAACAAACTTTTAAATACAAAATCATACTCTTGATCATTCACAAACATGTCAATCAACTTTATATCAAAATCCTATCAAACAACTTATCAACCCATCATCATCCTATACAATGCATGTCCTAGGATATATCATTTTGACGCATCATTTTCGATATCACTTTGGATTCTTATCCTAATCAAAACACATCCCCTTGGCTAGCAGTATGAAGAACATTGGCTTGTTTGTTTGCTTGATCTTTTCTTTTGTATTTATCTTATTGTTCTTATTCTAAGGGCCTCTCGATGATGTCTAATCAAAATGATTTAGAGAGAAAGGAATAGGGCATCGATCATTGTATTTTGTCTGTTGTGCTTGTTGGACGTTCTTGTAAAATAACCTCGGCAAATACTTGCTTTGTTAGGTGCATCCTAGCAAGGTTTCCGTATGTCAGGTGTGAACAAGAATACTCCTATTTGTTTTTCAAATCAAAGTCCATCTCACTAGATACAATTCCATCCTGGTTGTCTATACCTTGATGCATTGTATCTATGTGTGTTATCAAATAATAAGGTAAATCGCCCTTTTAAAATCCCAATTCTTGATAAGCGAAACATCATCCATCTCTCATCATCATCTCCAATAAAGTCTTGACAAATCATGGACTTGTTGGATCCTCTTGTCACCATCTCATTTCTTCTTATTCTTCTATCTTTACTAACATCTCTATCCAAATTTGTGTGATATCTCAAAATATTCATGAGGCTACCCATGGCCGATAACTGTCTATACATCATCAAAATTGTCTACATCAAATATCTGATCTTTCTAAAGAATTATATTTCATTCTCTGATCTATAAAACCACTCCTCTCACATTTTATCATGATGTTGATTGAAAATTAGCATTTTCACTCAATCTCTTGAGGGTGCAATATACCAGCATAATTCTTCTTGTTGGGGCAACATTGGGGCATGTGAAAAAAAAATAAAATTGAACTTTGATCAAGACATGTTTATTCTTTGAATCAACACAACAAGTGCATTACTTCAAAGAGGGGAAAAAAGTAGACACAAAAATTATACTGATTGATATCGTACACTCCATCCTGATCTACTAACATCAGTTCTGCCTAAATAACTTCTTACTAACCATTTAATTAAATAATCTTTATTTAATTAAATTAATCATATTTCCTTTATTAATTAAATAAATAAACTTGATTTGATTAAGTCATCATCTTCTTTTAATTAAATAAATTATTTAATTTAATTAATCCTATAGTCCCCCTTTAATTAAATAAATCAATTTTATTTAAATAATCTCTAAAGTCACTTTATTAAATTAAATCAATCTTTATTTAATTTAATCTATCATCTCCTTCTTTAATTAAATAAATCAACATTTTTATTTAATTAAATCTAAATCATTTTCCTCTCATTTGGTTTAAATCAATCCAAAAATCTAAATCAAATGGTCACATCAACTAATCTCTTAAATTAATCAAATCTTGATTAATCCTAATCCTAATCCATCAAATCCTCTAGCTTTTGCAACTTGCACAATAAATCAATTTATTTGATTTATAAATTCTTCTATTTGATTCAAAAGGGCATCTCAAGTGGAATATTCCTTCATTTTGAATCTCCCTCCCAAAAAAGACTTGTCCTCCAACTTGGCATTTATGAGCTCTTACATGTCTCTCACACAAGTCAACTTGGCATTTACTCTCTTCTTTTATCCCCCCTAAACATGTCATTTCATCAAATTCAATTTTCAAACTTGCACATTGATCAAAATGTGCTCAACCTTCATCCTCTCACATGTTGACAAGTGGTGCTTTATCATTGGATCATTTTTAGTCCTACATCCTCCATATCTTTCAAATCTTTAATCCTTATCTTCTATAAATAGAGACCCTCTCTAGTGTATTTAGCATCCACAATTTGAGTAAACTTAATTATACTCAATTTCATCTTCAAGCATCACTATTTTCATCCATTTCATCAAGTTTAGCTAGGTTATTGCAGGTTTCTTCATGGAGCTATATTGAATCAATCATCTAGTGGATCAACCATCATCAAATCATCACAAGCATGCATACAAGTTGGGAAAGGGCCGCTTTCCACATCAAATTGGCACCACTTCCCCCATGGGATTAAGAGTTTGTATGTTTAAATAGGATTCAATTGCTTTATTTGTTGTGTTCTTCATTCACTTCCTATTTTGAGCATTGTTAATAAATTTCATGGGGAATCTTAGTTCTAACTTGCATTTGAATCTAATAATATGTTTGTTTTCTATGTTTGTGCAGGTCTAGGATTGGGGTTCACACAAAGAAATGTTCCTTTGGGGTCACCGAGGGAAAATTGCTAGGGAATATTATGTCCAAGGAAGGAGTAAGGATAGACCCTAAAAGAGTGGCAGAGATTGACAAGATTGCTTAGCCAAAAAATGTCAAGGGCATCTAGTCATTTTTTGGGCAGATAATTTTTTTGAGAAGATTTGTAACCAACTTTGCAAAAATTACAAGACCTATTTCCAAAATGTTGAAGAAGGGTGAAAAGGTACTTTGGAGTGAAGATCCTAGTCAAGCTTTCAAGAAAATAAAACAAGCTATTAAAGATGCTCCCATTTTGAAGTCTCCCAATTTTTCTAAACCAATGCATATTTTCTCTTTTGCTTCTTTTCATACTATTGTTGTTGTCTTACTAAAAAAAATGAGTAGGGTTTTGAACAACCAATTGCATTTTTTAGTAAATATTTACAAGTTGTAAAATTAAAGTATGACACTGCTAAGAAACAAAGATATGCTTTGCTAAAGGTTGTGAAGAATTTCAGGACTTACTTGCAAGGGCTTATAGTTATGGCTTTTGTACCAAGTGCAGTTGTGAAGGACATTTTTACTCAGCAAGAGACAACAGGCAGAAGGTGTAGATGGATCAACAGGATCCAAGAATTTAACATTGATGTTCAGATTACCAAGTTAGTAAGAGGACAAGACCTAGCCAAGTTGATGGCAAAGGAAAATTTGGAAACTAATCAAGTTAATTAGACTAAATTAATTGATGTCACACCTCTTTGTGATATGCAAACATGCAGATGGTATAGAAGAATTATCTAGTATTTAAAAACTTTGCAATGTCCTACTGATATGGCTGACAATGAAAAAAGAACATTGAAATTGCATGCTATCAAGTATATGATTATTGACAATGAGTTATGATGGAGAAGCTTGGATGGAGTACTTTTGAAGTGTGTAGATGGAAAACAAGCATTGGAACTTCTATAGGAAATTCACAATGGGGTGTGTGGTGGTCATTACATGGAAAAGACTATTGCACACAAAATTTTGAGAGCTGGATTTTGGTGGCCCACTATTTTTAAAGATGCTCACAAGTTTGTTAAAACTTGTGATGCTTGCCAATGATTCTCAGGAAAATTGAAGTTCTCCAAAATTTTACCACTCAGGCCCATGATAGTTGAAGCTCCTTTCCAACAATGGGGAATTTATTTCATTGGGGAAATACCAGAAAAATCTAGTGATGTGTACACCTAAAAACGATCATCATATTCAATTAATTAAATACATGCTATTTGATTAATATTTTGACTACATATGGGCGGGGGCCCTAGCTTGGTTGGCTAAGTAATTCCGTTGCGGCTCTGCTGGTCAGTTCTCACTGTTCACGTTTATAGTTGTTCACTCTTCTATTAATTCTCCAAGATCATATTCTTCTAAATTATTAAATAAACAAAGTATCCTAAATGTGTTTATTTAATAAATCTTCCTTAATCCTAATTAAAAATTAGAGCACATGTCTACTACTTTTCCTTGTGCCACCTCACAAAGGTCACATGAAAATAAATAATCCTAATTATTAATTAGAATTTTCCTCACACACTTCCACCAATTGGAAAAAGCACATGTCTTTATCCTTACACACTTCCAACAAATTTGGAGCACATGGTCTTTGTTTCACACACTTGGGTCTCCCACCCATTTGGCATGTTACCCATTGGTCAAGAGATTCTTTCATCCAAATGGCATGTTGTCTTTGGTCAAAGGGACAACATCTTGATTATCTCCATCTCCATCGTCTATTCTTTCTCCGAATCTAGACCATTGATAGGTGCCAACTCAAAAGATGCTTGAGAAACCTTATAAATGCACCCCTTAGCCTTTGCATTTAACATCCACATTTTGAGTAGTGTTATAATGCTATTTTGAAATCCAAATTTGAAGTAAATTTATCTAGCAGGTCTTTCATAGGAGCTTGGAGCATTCTTGGAGTCTTATAGCTAGTTTTTATATCATGTTTTACTTTGCATTCTCGTCCTAGATTAACATATTGCTTCATAGTTACATTTTATCATCCATATTGCATCATAGTTACATTTTAGATTAGTTTTTTTTATGTTTTCATTTCAATATATGTACAATCATGCACAAATCATTATAGTTTCGTATCACATCATCCATTTCCACTTGTTCATTTCTCACAATCTCCACTAACCCTTCTAGCATACGCTGGCATGTAGAGATCATCTTAGCTTGCATCTTAAGCATTTAATCTCATTTTCTAGGTTGTCATTTTAACAACCATTGTGCTCATAGAAATCTGAGGTCCAAATTGTTTAATAAATCCTTAGAAATAGAGGAAAATGAGACATTCTTGAAAGGTTCGATCTATTACGAAATAGAGTAGTTTACTTGATTCAAATCTTTAATATAAATCGTTCCATTAAGGTTTGTGTTCATATAATATTTGCACATTTGACACACACATAGAGGTCACTCATGGATTCTTGTTGCCACTAACTACTTTACACAATGGGTAGAAGCAATACCTATAAAGAAGGAAATAAGCAAGGTGGTAGTTGACTTTCTATTAAATAACATTCTTATTAGATTTGGAGTCCCTCAAAGGATTATCTCATATAACATTATGTGCTTTAGATTAGATGAATTCAAGGAATTTTATGAATGACATGGCATACAAGTCTCTTACTCTTCACCTTATCATCCTAAAGGAAATGATCAAGCTGAGTCTATTAATAAGAGCTTGATGAAGATAATCAAGAGAGTTATGGAGAAAAATAAAAAGGCTTGGGATTCAAAATTGAAACTGGAACTCTGGGAAAATAGAGTGACTGAAAAATGCTACTGGTTATTCACCATTTGGCTTAGTATATGGTATAGAGGCTAGATTACCATAGAATAACCTACTCAAAATGTACAAGTTTTTGTAGGAATATGATGAAGAAGTCTATGATGATATACAACACAAAATAAATAATCTGGTGGAATTAGATGAGTCCACAAGGGAAGCTCAAGTTAAAAAATTGAAGATGCAACTATAGGTTAAGCATTTATATGACAAGAAACCTTCTCCCAGAAAGTTTGAAGTAAACAGCATGGTGTTGGCCTGGAATGCAAGAGCTTAGGATAAGGGCAAGCATGAAAAATTTGAAGTATTATGGACTAGCCCTTATTTGATATTCATATTTCCCTTAGAACCTAACAGGTGAAATTTTTGAACTACTAGTAATGGACAGTTCTTAAAGCCATACTTCTCCTAAGTATGTTTTTCTCCATGTACATTTTTTTTTGTATATTATGTATATAGGTGTGTTTGCTTTTGTTTTGTTTTGGTCCTGCTACCTTGTCTAAGTAGTTCCTTGGTTTGGTTCCTTTGGTTTTATTCCACATTTTGGTCTACTTCAACTTGAGATTCTTGGGATCTCACCATCCCTACAAGAGGCATACGTCCCCATTCAGAGCCACTGATGGAACTTTTATTTTCATGTCCCATCTCAAACCCTTGTTGCATTTAGGAGGGTTTAGGATTCATCTTATTAAAATAATTTGAATGTTCTATTTTGATGTTGACTCCTTATTTCCCGTTGCTAGTCACTATTATTTTTTTTTTGTTTACTTTTATTATTTGGAAACCAGTTCCCTAATCATAGTCCAGAAACTTTTGTTATAATGATTTTGGGGTTTATTTAAGTATTTTCCTATCCATTGTACTATCCTAGGAATTCCCCTCTATTAAAACAACTTATGAGCACATGCCTAAAGGTTTTCAGTTAAGTTCAATCAGCCTTTTGTCTTTACCGCTCATCACTAATCACTTTTGTAATGTATGTTTTAAATCAGCAATGAGTGATGAGGTGATATCTCTTTGATATTGCTCATCATGAATAGCTCCTTGAGTTTCAAATTGTAAATATCGATGAGCGAGGTTCTTAGTGCTATGAAGGTATTGCTTATCGCTAATGATTTATGACCTCTTAGAATTATAATAACGATGAGTGATGCCCTCCGGCTTTATGATCACATTTATCATCACTTATCACAAATATTTTATGAGTTGATTGTTTTAAATCAGCGACAAGTGAGGATATGAATTTCTAATTGTATTGCTTCTCATGGACTTTTTTGAGTGCTAAGTTCTTGATTAGCGATACATGATATGTAATGATATTAGGATAATCTCTTATCATTGATTGCTTGCAAACCTTATGAGGAGGATTAGCAATGAGCAATAAGGTTTCTTTCAAGAAGGTTTCTCTCGCTAACCTAAATATATCTTATTTGTGATATATTTTTGTGCCATTGATTGTTTACATAGGTGTACATGTCAAAATGTGATGCTTTTTGTCATTGATAAAATGTGCTGCTTTCTATCACACAAAACACTTGCATCATTGATAGAGCAGGACGAGGATGAAGTATATCAATGATAGGCAACAACCATTACAGGAAGAGGTAACGTGGAAAAATCTTGAGGATTTCATATAAAGCAAAAGGGAAGGTGGTGAGATGAATTAATAACCATTGATATAGTTCTAATGTTTAAGGATCAATGATCAATGTTTAAACCTGAATGGCTAATTGTCAGTTCACTCGCGCAAGCTTACTATCAAGTATTAATGGTAACATAATTCTCTCTCAGTTGTAATAGAAAGTAGATACCTGGTTGATCATGCATACAAATTCATTGGCTAGTGGAAGGAATACCAGAAGCTAAATAAATTATGAGGTAAGCCTTAGAAGTTATCAGAAACCAGAATGACATTTCTTTCACCTGGGTAAGCAAAACTGATATCTCCTTCTAATTGAAGTAGTAAGGTGAATACCCTGGAAAGTTGGTAGGAAAGTTGGGGAAATTAGCAATTCATTCATTTCTGGTAGTTTCGATTTGGTGATTGAGCACTATATAAATTGTGAAGAAAAGTGTCATGTTCATTAATAGTGTTTTTTCCTATCATAATTGTGAAGGGTTTTATTTGGCTATAAGAAATTATAAACCCTAGTTCCATTTGTGTTACCAACATGAGTGACCTAGAGCCTAGTGAATCTAGTGTTAAACCAAAATAGAAGAGGTTTAAAATACTTAAACCTAGAGCCTAGTGAATCTAGTGTTAAACCAATGACTATGTTTAAACCTTCACCAAGCTCTCCTGCAACATCCACTAGGTCGAGGAGTGCAAAGAAAGAAAAAAAAATTATGTAAGAGACCTTTGGAGGTATCAAAGAAAGAGGTTCATGAATTGGTAAATGGCCCACAAGACAAGTTGATATGACCACTAGGTTGATTGATAATGCTGGTGAAATTGGTGAAAAACCCCAACCCTAGAGTGGATGGCAATTGTTTCGGTATGCTTTCAATAGGAAAATTTCTAGCAGGCCTACATGCTATTCATGGGGGTTGAACCTTCAAAAGTTGGTGGTTTTGAATGTGTTTCTAGAAGTTGATTCAATGATGGAGTTGGCTAGGCACTATAACCCTACTGATAGGACAATCAAAAGCGAGAATGGAGATATAGTTCTGGAGGTGAAAAAGGATAAGATGATAGATGTATTTGGGTTGAATCCCAATTATACTTCAAAGTTTAGACATGTTGACTTGTATGCTAAGTATGAAAAGAGAAAATTTTCATTCAAAGAAGTACTTATGCATCACAGAAGGAGGAGGGAAAAATTTACTACTAAGGATGTTGAGCCTTTTGAGTGTGAAGAATTTGAAGATTATTTCAAAAACACTTATTACTGTTTAAATCAAGTATATGCTCCAGATTTTGAGGTGAGGATAGCTACTAATTTATTGGTAATGGTGGAGGATATACAAAACTATAATTGAAACACTAGTTTTGACTATGCTAACTTTGTTGTTGAAAGGATGCATGAGGATTTTCTCAAACTAAAAAAGGAGGTGATCCCTATATCTTTTCCCCATTACTCTTTATTGATGCATATGCTCTTATGGGAAGGTGATTATGAGTGGAAAAGGAAATTAAATCTGAAGATTAAGGATAGTGAAAATAATGCTATCCCTGTACAAATGTGGACATACATTTGGGATCGAGATTGATCCTATTCAAATTACATCTTTCTTTCCAATGTTGTGAGATATGGTATCTTAGAGTCATTGGGTGTAGCACCTAGATTCAAACTTTCTCCAGAAATCAGAAGCCTTATGCACCTAAAGGATGTACTAGGCTCTAAAGCAACACATAATTGGACTAGTTGGTTTCTACATTCTTAATATACTTTGATCAGGGCTTATGGATCTAAGGTGGCACCTCATTGTCTACCCTTGTATGTCTCAGATAGATTGGATTTCATGAAGCTCATGTGGCAAATTAATGTCATGGATTATGAAATGTTTAGAAAAGAAAAAAATGGGCCTATAATAAATTCCCAATGTACTTTTTCTTACTTCAAGATCACTGTCCCTGAGGGGTATGAAAAGCTTGGCATTATGGTAAATAATCTCAGAATGCCTATTAATCATATTAGAGTTTTTGATCTACAAAGGTTTATCACAGAAAGAAGAAGAAAAAAGAACTTAGGCATCATACACCATGAATTTTTATATAGATATGATGTACTAAGGAATATGACAAGTGATGAGGCCATCATGGCTAGGAAAAAGGAATGGACAACTATTACAAACCTTAAGGAGAAGATTATGAAAAGGAATGCTTTCTACATTAGTCCATATAATGTAATTGCAAATCCCTTGGAGAGGGCCTTTACTATGATAAAGGATTGTCAATCCAGTGAGTTAAGGGAAAGGTAAAGGAGGTTGCAGACAAAGCCCAAGTCCTCTTAGAACAACAATGACAACAACAAGATATGGATATCCCAAAACATCTTGTAGATGTTCAAGAGGTCAAGGAAGAACAAATGGAAAAGCATGTGCCAGGAAATGAGGAGGTGGAGTAGAAATTTCCTCTTTCTCATATTGAAGAAACTCATAGTTCAGATGTTCCTCCCGATAGGATCTTTAAGTGGCAGTATTACAAAGAAAATGATGATGATCCCAAGATTAGGAAGTGTGATGAGTTTTTGGCTAATGATAAATTTGTACAAACTAAAGAATTTAAGGAGTTTATGATTCAACAGTGGAGTAAGGAAATAAAAGAGAGACTTGAATTAGCTTGAGCTAATGTTGAACCTTCTCATCAGGAGGAAGTTGAGAAAGCAGAGGAAGAGAAAATCAGGGTTGAAATTGTGGCTATTACTTCCACTGAGGCTCAAAGGATTGTCAAAGATAGTGGAATCATGTTCTTACCAAGATGTAATATCACTGTTGCCATAGCATATGATGTAGTTAGGAGAGATCCTCAAGCGTTGATATCTGAGGATCAATTTGAGAATAAATTATTTGGTTCTAGATATAGTCCAAAGTTGCATACTCTTGCAATATGGTCTATAGCACCTAATACTAATAAACATGACATTGCTAGGACTATTGAAGAATTTATTGGTTCACTAGTGGTGAAGAGAGCTACTGACATAACTCCTATATAGGAAGCTAAGTTAACTACACAAGTTGCAATGCTTAGTGTGGATACTGCACATATTTCTCAGAAGAGATATGAATCCTTGGTTAAAGAATATAATAAGGCTTTGAATGAGCTAAATTAAATGAGAGCCACTATTCAAGCTATTTAGAAGGGAATGGCTCAACCATCTTATTCTTCTTCTTCATTTGACATATCTACACAAGCTAGGGAGACTTTGGCGGGCTAAGAATTGATGATTTGAAAGAGACATTGGTTGAAGTATGTGTTGAAGTATAGGGTGACCAAGTTGGTCCACAAAGCTAACTATGTTTGGGCCACGTATAAGAATATTCATGAGGAAAATACAAAGTATATGCAAGTACAGGAGGCCTTCAGGAATGAATGGAATAATTGGATTTGCTAGGGTAAATGCTTTGAAAGTAATGATGCCAAAAATGAATGAAGACCCCGAGGCACCCACAAATATTTCTAACATATTGCAATCTATTGAATCAATAAATGAGATAACTACTTTCCATAGAAATTTGGGTATGCAGCTCCAGAGTAAGTTGAAAATATTCAAGGAAATGGAAGAATGTGGTATGCCTCAAATATTGAATCTAAAAGGTGAACTGCACCCATTTGACACCTAGAAGAATGATTTGGGAGGAATGCTTGGAATGGCTATGATGAACTTGTCTCTCACTAATTACATTTTGCTCAATTCAAATATTGACACAATGGTGGAAGGGTATGTACAGAATCATGATGGGCCAAAAAGTGGTGATATGATGGGTATGTGTGTGACGACTTTTTTTTTACCCAAAATTGATGAAATGAAAAGGGTTTTTAAAGGAGATTCTCAACTTTCCACCAATATAAATTACTCTTTACTTTGAATTTAATAAATAATTATTATTCATTTTCTATTTGAATTACAAATAAAGTCTTGATTGATAGGCTGATTGAAAAACATCTATAGCTTTCAAACGGTATCACATTTTTTGAATTTGAAACATGTGCCACATTCTATGCTTCACATATTATAGGATTTTTTAAAAAAAAATTGAATTTCATGAAGTTTTGACCAAGTTAAGGTGGTTAGACATACAAGTTTTTATATTTTTTAAAAATTCATAATTAATTATTTACTTGGAAAAAAATTACAAAAACATATGCATCACATTGCAACATGAGTCCTCTACTTATATCTAAAATATTATAAAAAAATATTATCATTTTATTGTGGTTAGGGTGGTCAGACAGACACCTACTTCTTATTTTTTCCCTGAAATTTAAGTACTACTGCATTGAAATTTTAATTTTTCATAAAATAGACTTTTATTTCTTTTAAATAAACCTAGTAGTTTAGAAACTACATTCAATTTTCTATAGACTCTATTCTTACATATTTTTGAAATAATATAGATAACTTATTCAAATTTTTACGTCAAGTTGGCTAACTCTAATTTTTTAAAAAAAATTGCCACTTAAGGGCCTATTTTTTCCATGATGATCCTACACATACCTAGAAATTGAATAAAAAATGGATGTTTGTTAAGGAGGCTAGGAGTTTAGTTGATGCAAGGTACTCTCAGTACATTCCTAAGGTGTGAGATTTATTGAATATTAAATGGCCCATTGAGGAGGAATACAACACTTGGTTGGAGAAATACATAGAATGAATTTGTGTAAGGGTCAATGAATGAGAAGAATAATACATAGCTTGAATACAGTACAGATTAGGCTTTTGGTATAACATGGTAAAATATTATTCTCCTTGAATTCAGATGAGTAGCACGTGGTGCTAATGTGGATTGACAATTTTTGAACTTTTTCTACTTTCCTTTCCTTACTTCGTAAGTTTTGTTGTTTTGATTCTCTCACGGTTGGCATTTGAACACATGGGGAATATCTTGTAACAAACTAATGATGTTTTTTAAGGTGGGACCTATTTTTTACGAAGAGTTGAGGTTAATTTTTCCTCATGTTTATTTACTCAACCTAAATACTCAAGTGTAATTGAAGGAGGAATATTGTTGCAAGTAGTCCAATGGGATCATGACATGTGTGCTATCTGGTATGAGGCTTGTTTGCTCCTTCATCTCTATAAGAAGGAATTCAGGACTAGAAGTACGAGAGTTAAATTTTTTGAGTTAATATTGTTAGATTGTCAAGATAATATGAAGCAAGTTTTAGTGTCTTTATTTTTAAGTTTCTTTTGAAGTTCATACTTATGCATGTAAGACTGATAATGATATAGCATTTATAATATAGAGTAATATCAGTTTCATGGTTGTTGTTGTATACCTTGGAATTTATCCTATTCTAGTGCATAAAATAACTCAAAATATGAATGATAAAAGACCAAGGACACCTCAAGATTAGCCAAAAGAGAGTGACAAAACAATAAGGAAAATAGATAACACAAGACACAAATGGTTTTACCTTCCTTGCTGTTGATGTCTCTTTGATTGGCCCTTGCTTGGAATGATATGTGTGCTCCTTGATGGCTCTTGATGTGGCTAAAATGGAGGATTTTACTATGTGCTTGGATGTGAATGCAAGTGAATGTGATTGTAGGCTAGATGAGTGCACAAAATGGCAGCATGTAGTTGCAAAATGACTAAGTGTTCTAAATTCCCTTGAGGAGGGGGTATTTATAGAGGAATTTGAATTCTCTAGAGAATTCAAGGGTCAAGATTGATCCAACAAGGCCAAGATGAAGGGCTATAGTGGGTTGAGAACCCACAAGCCCTCACATCTTGACATGTGGAGGGTGAAGTGGCCAAGGGGATACGAGATGGAGGTGAGGTGTCAAGAAGGTACATGAGGTGGAAAAGAACATGCACCTTGGGGAGTGAGGAGATTTCCACAAAAAGGGATTTTTGTCCCCAAGTGGGAGTGAAAGGGACATTTGAGGAATTTTGGAATTCCTCAAAAATCTACATGGGAAAAGGAAAGGTGGTTGGGGATATAAATGTGAATTAAATTCACATTCCTAGGATGATCTAGAGGGTAAAAAGGTGGCTCCAAAAAGGTGGGACTTGGTCACATGTGGAGATTGTGACAAGTCTAAGGTTCTAGAAGCCTTTGAAGAAGAATGGAATGTGAATTAAAAATTCACATATAAAGGAGAGGAATCTAGGACAAATAAATGTGAATTAAAAATTCACATGGGAAAGGGGTGCAATGTCCAAAAAGGAAAAATGGAAGAATTGACCAAAAGGTGGTGTTAAATTTAGCTAATGACCTTGGTTAAGGTTGTGCAAACATTGGATTAGGCTAATTAATGGAAGATTAGAGGCAAGTGGCAAATGTAGGAGGATGTGACATTAATCTCTAATTAAGAGGATGCACATCATAATCATGAATTAATTAAATTAATTCAGATTAGGGCAAGGTTATGGAGGATGTGACAAGGAGAGAGAAAGTGAGGAATTTTAAATTAATTTTAAATCAAAAGGGAAAATTTGACTAAATTAAATAAATTAGTGTATTTATTTAATTTAGAGAGGAATAAGGTGAAAGATAAAGTATTAATTATTAAATTAAATACTTTACCAATATGAGACAAAAGGTGTAATATTAATTTAATAAATTAATATTAACACGATAGACAGAAAGGTAGTAAATTTAACCATATGGAAGTGATTAAATTTAGATGTCTACAATTGTATCTCCTTGTATGTGTATTATGAGTTATGATTGAAAGTAATCAAGGATTTCTTTCATTTGTCTCTGTCATTACCTGATGGATGTTTAGTTTCATGCTTGCTTATTGATTCAATGAATTGATGTAAGTGCTTGTATGAGATTAATGACTTATAAGAATTGAGTGCTAGGATATTTGTAAGAAGTAATAATCAAGAACGTCACAGAGGAATGTTGTAATGCAAGATTTCTTGAGGTTATAGATGCTATCATTTAAATTTTTATTAGGTTATATAGAAAGGTATTGACTCCGTGCTTGGAATAAAGACATTGGTTCACGTAGAGTATTTGTGTAACACTTTCAGTATTGATTCATTAACTACTCAATTTTTAAATCATAGAATCTCAAGGGGATATTATTATCATTGTTTTGTGTCTACTCTCTCATATGCAATACATATAACATTGATACATAAGCTTCCAACTTATTTGATGCATATTATTGAATGGTTCCATGAGAGATATCTATCATTGACAATGTATTTGAATATAATTGTGATGAGTCTTTAAGTATACATTGTGGGATCACCCTCCTAGGTTTCACAAAGCCCAAAGAGTAGGAATAGAAGTTTAGCAACCTATATTCATTCATTGGCCAATCCCTTTGGAATTAATGATAGTTGGAAATGGAAAAGTCCATAGGTATTTTTGAAGATCAGTTTGGTTCTTAAAAATATGTTTCCATAATGTAGTGGTATCAACCAATTACATCTACTTAAATTATTTTTTGTCCAAACATTTTATTTTAGGCACTGCAAAGAAGAAACCAAAACCAAAACAAATCAACAATATTTTTGGGTGGTGTTGACTTCCCATTCACTCATGTGCTCCTACACCAAACATGTTGGGTAAGTGAAATGTTCTTAGAGTTGGTAAACTCAGGAACATTGAAAGGTGCACAGGATGGTAATCACATGTTTTTTTAAAATCCAACATTGCTCCTTGTCCATGGGAGCCTTCCCTCTTCTACACTTCAACTCATCCTCAACACTTGATCCATCTCCACTAGCATTATCTCATTTCTCCATATAACTTCTTACCACCAATCCATGCCAATTCCCTCCACATTCTCTTGGGCTGCTACTCTTTGTTCCTTTATTGCACTGCTACAATAAATCAAACTCCAATCTTCCCTTTCCTCTTGAAATTTTCCCCTTAAATGGTTGCAAACCACTGTACTCAATTTTTTTCCTCTTCCTCTATTCACTACTTCTCCGCACTACAACAAACAATAAAGCTAGATTCTTTCATTTGCTTCTCCTTCACATTCAAAGAATTTAACATATACCTATGTCCATCTTTCTGAATGGTATACACATTCATCCTACCATCATAGATGGCTTCCCTATCAAACTTCTATGGCCTACCCAATAAAACATGACACATAATCATAGGCATCACATCACACAACACTTCATCTTTGTAAGTACCAGTTTGAAAATTAACTAAACACTACTCACTCATAGTCATATCATGTTCCTTCTACAACCAAGAGACTTTGTATGGACTAGGATGCTTACTCCTTTTCAAACTTATCTTTTTTACCATTTTATCTAAAACTAAGTTATCAGTACTACCACTATCAACTAGATAACTTTATAGTGCTTACCTCCAACCTTGCACACAATTCAAAAAAGAATCCTCCTTTGGGATGTTTTCTACTCAACTACTTTTGGATTCACCAACACTCTCCTCATCACGAGAGATTCACCTTCTTTCAGATCTTCACCTTTCAAGGATGCACCACTTTTCTCATCCTCTTATGCCAAGTGGTTCTTCACCTTTCAAGGATGCACCACTTTTCTCATCCTCTTATGCCAAGTGGTTCTTTGCTACACTCTTCTCGTTGCTTTTCAGTTGCAAATCTTCCTTGACTTTTGGAATTGTTTATTTGTCTTCTCATTAATTTCTCCTCAACCTTCAATGCATATTGGTATGCTTCTTCAACTATGGAAATTTTCAGCAATACTCATTTCATCCTGAATATTAAACCGCTAGCCATTCACATACCTGGCTACCTTCTCCCTGTCGATTTTGTGCCTTCTCGATCAAGTATCCAACTTGTAAAACTCCTCTATTTAATCTTTTACACTCATTTCATTTTGTTTTAGATTTTGCAACTTCTTAAATAGCTCCATCTCATAATCTTTAGGTATGAATTTTTTTCTCAATTTAGTCACCATCTTGTTCCACCTTGTTATTTGAGGATCTCTATCCATTTCCCACTCCCTCTACAACCCTTTCCACCATAATGCAACATGCCCTTTCAAAGTTTTTTGGGCTATCTTCAGCTACTGCAAGTCTCTAATTTCCTTGATTGGCTAAAGCATCTTGTTGTAGGAAAGATATCACGAGTTCTAGTCTCCCCTCATCCTTGTGGTATTGAAGGATGTGTCATGCCAACATCATTGGTCACGTGTAACATTTTTACTAATTGCACTATAGTTTATAGCCTAGAGCTACCCCAATCTAAAAAATTAAAATAAATAGGTATTTGATTTAATTTATTTTAACAAGAAAAAAAAAACATTTAACATTACTTGAAGATCTATATTATAATTAACTATTTATTTTGAAAGAAATTAGTATTAGTAAATTTATATTGCAAAAATAATTAATATTAGTTAAATTTATATTTCCAAAAGTAATTTTTAAATATTTTAAAATGCATTTATTTAAAAAAAAAAAACTAATATTGCTTAAATTTATACTTGAAAAAAGTAAAATTTAAATGCTTAAAATAATTTAAGTGCATTTATTTCAAAAAGAATTAGCAATAGTTAAATTTATAGCTGCAAAATTTGTTTTCAAGTATTTAAAATAGTTCGAGTCTATAAAATAGTTAACTTTATATTTGCAAAAGTAATTTTCAAGTGTTTAAATAGTTTAATTTCATTTATTTTCAAAAGGAATTAGTATTAGTCAAAATTATAAATTGCAAATGTACTTAGTAGAGACAAATTTGTTAGGCAACTAAAATTAGGTAAAATTATATTGCAAAAGTATTTAATATAGTTAAAAAGGCAATTAGTATTACAAAGTTAATTTTCAATTAGTTAGTATAGTTTATTTTCAAAGTAATTAATACTAGTTAAATTTATTTGCATTTTTAAACAATCAGTATTAAACTATATTACATAAGAATTAGTATACTATTTTTAGGTAATTAGTATTAATTTAACTTATTTAAAAATAAAAATAAAAAATTTAAAGGGCAACCAAAATTAGATAGGTTTATTTATGCAAAAGTAATTATTGTTTATTTTCAAAATAATTAGTATTAGTTAAATTTATTTTATAAAAATCTTTTGCATTTATTTTTAAGCAATTAGTATGATTCTTATTTTATTACAATAGAAAACCTTAAATAAGAAATTTAAAACTAAAACTAGCTGTGTTCAATATCTATGACGCCTCTAGCTCACATTTATAGATAATGTTGTCACATTTTGAACTACTGCATTTATTTCCTAACACAATTATAATAAAGTGTCTATGACATCATCCCTTTAAATTGCCATGGAGAAATAAGGGACATCTTGATTATATTAAAATCTAAGTGACAAATAATCTCTCTTAGATTTATAATCTAAAAATACTAATCAAATGAACCAAAATTTGCTAGTTTAAACTTAGTAAACCTCCTTGCAAGGTTCAAAAGAATTTTATTTATTTTTTAATTTATTTTTGTAATTTATTAGATATTGTTAGAATTGGCTATGGCTGTCAAGTTCTTAAGACCAAATGGAAAGCACAAGAGAGAGAGATGAATATGACAAGAATAAACCATATTCTTATCAATATGATTCAATGATATGATGTGATGTACAATGTAGTAGAGACCCCTTGGTTATATAGCCACTTGGTGAGATACAAGATGCCATAGGATTATGACAAGTGTCTTAATCATTTGACATTAGACAACTAATCACACTTACCTAAGTTCACATGTGTTACAAGTCAAAAGATAAGATAACAACTAATGACAACTAACACCTTCTAGAAAGATCCCTTCCTATGACCTAAATAAACTTAACATATGTAAATAAGTCCCCTAGTAATGAATTAAATAGGTACAAGACTTTATTTACACAGACACCCCCCCTTAAGTGCAACTTAGGGAGTAGTTGATTATTATGCAAATGAAACAAAGATGAAAGAATGGGTCCTGGTTACTAGGCCATGTTAGGTACCCATGTACATATGCAAATGAGATCTCTCACAAAAAAATAAAAGGAGAAAACCTAGTGGGACAAAACTCCTCCCCAAAAGAGAGATGAAAATACAATAAAGAAATGCTTTCAATGATGCATGAGAAGGCCAAAACTCCATATGAGAAAAAAGACCCCCCATAAGAGAGAAGTAGAAGAGAGACAAGGTAGCCCCCCCTCAATGTTGAGTCTCCTGCAATGATGGTAGAAGCTCAACATTGAATGTTGAAGGTGATCCAATCTTTCCAAAAATAATTCCTCCCCTTATGAAGAAACAAACTGTGATGATATGCAACATTGTTGAAGAGGACAATCCAAAATCTAATAGAGATGAATGTAGAACATGATCCAAAGACAAGGATATCCCCTCTAAAGATAAAGAAGCCTCCTCCAAAATTTTTCTAAAAGTATCCACACTCACGCCAATCTACAAAGAATGATCATGTAGAGAATGACCAAGAGGGACAAGGTGTTCCCTCGCAACAAGTGAAGAAGGTTCTTCTCCATCAAAGAGAAGATGAATGTCATCAATGATGTCTCCAAAATCTACAATATGAGACTCCACAAACAAGTCTAAAATACTTGTCAAGAAGCTATCCAAAGTAGCCATATCTAGAACACAATCAGGATCCTATTGCACTGAATCACAAGAAGCCATATCTGTAGCAATACAAGCATCATCAGCTGCAACAATAGATGGAGGAGATAGAATGAATGACTCCTGGATTTGATGTGAGAAGTCCCAAGTTCAAGAAGCCAAATGTCTCTTCTGAATCATGGTTCATATGATCAACAACCGAAGGAACAATGTCAACATCAGAAGCAAAATATACAAAGGTATACAACCGAGATGAATGATCAACCACCCCAGTAGAAATAATATCTCTACTCTCCAAGTCTCAAATGATGACTAAATCAGGTGGGAACTCCATAGTCCTCCCATCTCCACCATGTGTAATCTGATATATGGAAAGAAGATTGTTCGTCAAATGTGGAACAAACAAGACATCCTGAAAAGTGTTGTCCCCAAAACTAATAGATCCTTTCCCAATTACAATCATGTATGTATTGTTTCCCATCAAGATAGGAGACATAGTAAAAGGTTCAAAAGAAGAGAAGATAGACTACAAAGATGCCATATGATAAGATGCTCTTGAATCTAGAAGCCATCTCCTTGCTCCTAGACCTGAAAAAGCACAAAGAGCTTGTCCTTTATTTCCTAATGTAGATGCAAAATCAACATGACCTTTTTCCTTAGATTATTTTGAAGGAGGAGGAGGTGATTTAGACATTCAAGAAGGCAAATCAATGTGATTCTTTTTGAGAAGATGTTTCAACTCATCAATATCTTTCTTATAACAATAGTGTTCTTCATGTCCATCCTTCTTGCAATATGCACAAAAAGGCCTCTCCTTCTTTGATGATTCTCCTTTTGAGGATAAGGATTCTAATTCTTTATGTGGCTTGTTCTTTTTCTTCTTTTGCTTCTTATCAAGATTCCCTGATTCTTTCTATACCTTAGAATCACTTTCCACTAATGCATATGACTTGGAAGACTTGATTAGACCCATGTTCATTAACATAGCTTCTTGAATTAGGAGATTTGCAAAGTCATTAAACTTAGGATCAACATATGATGCTCCCATAGAAATTCGATGGGTATGAAAGCCAAAAACAAATATTGAATACTCAGGACCAAGCTTGGATAACACATTCAGAATCAACTGTAAATCCTCTTTATCAATGTTGCATTCTTTCAAATTTGTTCTTAGTTGCTTAACTTTGGAGATGTAGTCTTGGATGTGGCCAAAAATTTTAGGATCAAGATTCATCAAATTATTATCAAACTTGATATCCCCTAATCTTAGTTTTTTTTACTATAAATTTTTTCAAAAGTCTCCCAAGCTTCTTTACGTGTTTTACATGATTCAATACAAAATTGTGAATCAAATAAGACTAATGAACATATGCATCCAAGTGTTTTCTCTTGATCAATTTCCCATATTGTTGATTCTTGAGCATTAGTAGGTTTTTGAGTGGTTTCCTTTAGATGACCTATTAATTAGACCTTTCATTATGAGATAGTTCCATACTAATTTTCTCCATGTAGCATAATTATGTGGAGTTAGGAATTCAATTTGAGATTTCCCCATTGTAAGAACACAATCCAAGCAAAATAATGCAATTAACCACTACAAGATTACTCCCCCAAATTACTCAATCATGAAACCCCCCAAGCATTATCTGATTTGGCACTTTATATTTACTGTGTTTACAGCTGCCACTTGCCAAAAAAATGAAGTGGACTTTGATCTTGGTACATGCAAATGCCAAATTTGGCCACAAAATCAAGTACATTTTTTGGTACAAAATGAGATCAATCTTATCATACCATTGAAAAGTATATGAAAAATTATGCACTTTAAAAAAAAAATGCACACAAAAATGTTACCATAGGAGCAAGATATGAGCTCCTGAAGTTCCCTAAATTAGGATGAAGTAGCAACACCTTTGAAAATCTTAAATTTTTGGAAACAATAGACACCAAAACCAAAAACTGATTGCACCACTGCAAAGAGTGTGAAAAATTATCCCAAATAAAAAATTACTCGAAAAAAGGAGTCAAAATGAGCAAGATATGGCCTTTTGAAGTTGAACTTCAAAATCAAAAAGCTCATCTATGAGGGGGGAATTGTTTTAGCATGCTAACATCATCATTGATGCAATGATGACATCAACAAAATACTCTATTAAAATTGACAGTTTGTCGACCGTCACTGCACTGCAGGAGCTAAAATTGATGCTTGTTAGACCATCGGCGGTCCGCTGTGGAATCTTTGACCTATAGGAATATTCAATGCTTGGAATTTGGAATATACTATGGTCGGATTACTTTATTCAACTATTGGACTATGCTTTGGTCGTCGAATTTCTTTTACCACTAATAGAAAAGAGGTTGTCAGGTTTTTTTCTAAACACTGACCGCCTAGTATTGGGAGGCCCACAGTGGCAGCGTGGCTCTTAATGAGAGTGCCATGTGGCACCTTGATATGGGCGCAATACTCTACAGATCAATATTGTGTGCAGCGTACTATGCAAAAAATAAAACCCAAAAAATTTGCCTCTCGAATTTTTTATTTGATTTTTGAAAAAAACTTTTGAAAAAATTAGCCGATACTATATAATTTTCAAAAAAAATTAAAAAGAATAAAATATTTTTATTTTCTAAAATCGTACCAACTAACATAATTATGATGACCTAGGGGCCATATGGCTCCTTGGGCAATTTTTTTTTCCTTAGTGGACAACTGCTCCGATTTGGATGAAGTAACAATTAATCTTAGGGTTTTTGGCCCTTGTAAATGTGATGGCAGGGTAGGATTTGACCCAAAATTCTCCAAAAATGTAGTTACCTTCTGGATCTAGCGACCACTCTTTAGCTTCAAACCCTCATAGATTTGGCCTCGTATATCCAATTTGGATGAAACAAAAGGAAAATTTAACTTTATCTAACCTTTTGGATGCAATGATGAGCTTAGATTTGTAGGTCAGCAAGCTTCGATATGCCATCTCTCTTCAAAAAAAGACTATCCAATGGAACCCAACCCACTCTAATACCATGTTAGAATTGGCTATGGTTGTTAGGATCTTGAGACCAAATGGAAAGCACAAGAGAGAGAGATGAATACGACAAGAATAAACTGTAATCTTATCAATATGATTCAATGATATGATGTGATGTACAATGTAGTAGAGACCCCTTAGTTATATAGACAAGGTGAGATACAAGATGTCATAGGATTATATCAAGTGTCTTAATCATATGACATTAGACAACTAATCACATCTTCCTAGGTTCACATGTGTTACAAGTCAAAAGATAAGATAAAAACTAATGACAACTAACACATTTTAGAAAGATTCCTTCTTATGACCATAGTAAACTTAAAATGTGTAAATAAGTCCCCTAGTAATGAATTAACTAGGTACATGACTTTATTTACACCAACAGTTATTTAATCATGAGAATGAAAATTTAGTTTTAACAATTTCAAGGGTGACGTTATTTTAGGATTAGGCATTAGTTGATTTTAAGAAACAAGCAATAGTCATGGTGGTTATTTACTTATAATTATTGTTTCCCTTCATGGGTAGCAGTCGTAGAGGAATTATCTAAGGAAAAAGGACCCTAGAAAGGGTTGCGTACCCATACAACAATTCACATCAAACTTAGAGTAGAAAATAAAACTACAAATTTTTTACCTTGACCATGTTTGGAAGCTACAAGGTACATGTAGGTAGTCTGAGAAATGAAGGAAGTTCTTAATACTCAGGAATTTAGGGATGGGTCTTAAGGCATGTCTAATAGAGATTATAATAACTTGATTAATAATACAAGATTTAATAATTCTATATAATCCTTTGATTAAGATAATGAATAAATATTTAATATAAGTATCAAGATAAAATATGACAATCTCTTGATGCTCAGAAGAATCCTTGAGGAGGATTGGACTTGTAATTGGAAAGATGTTTGAAATCCAAGGAAGGGTACAACATCCTTTAGTGTTTCAAAATCCTTGGTGGTATTGTACTTGGTTGGTTGCCTGAAATCTGAGGAAGGGTACAAGATATTTTTGGACATAGAAAAACCATCAGTCAATATTTTGGTTATGTCATGTTTTTTTTTCTGTAAGTGACTTGGGACCTATATTGGTCTTATTGAGTTGAAGTCTCTAGCTAGAGCATATAGTTTTTTATTCATGTCATCATTTCGCCCATATGGTCATTATGTTACCCATTTTGTGAAGGATGGGTATATGGTTCATAGAAGCATGTTTTTGAAATATTTAATAACTGTAAGTGATAAAATGCATATGAGTAAAAGAACCATAAACACACTCCAATACAACTTTATTAGATAATTCCAATGACACCTATTTTAATCTAATTAAACATCTTAAATCTCTAAAAGTGTTCCATCAAACTCCAAGGATTTGATAAATCAATGTGGCTGTTAGATTTGTTTGCACTATGACTATCAAAGTGACAACCTAATGAATGAGAATTTTGATCTATATGATTGCTAAATGTTGTGATTGAGATGATTTGATAATGCAAGCTATATAAAAATGATTTAAAAGCTATGATATGAAATCTATGTGATATGCAAGCTATGGTATTGATTTACTGATAATGAAAGATAAATAATCTAATAATAGCTAAATAATCTAATAATGATTCTAAAAATGATGCAAAATTGCTTAATTGCTCAAATGCTTGAATGCTAATTCCTATGGAGTAAGTTTTCTCAAAAGTGGATCCTTTTTCCTATAGCAAGAGGCTCCTTTTATAGATTTTCAAAAGGCAATTGTGTTGTGGCAACAAGCAAGGGTTGAGATTGAATCTGGATAAATCAATGGTGGAGAATGAAATTGTTGGAGAAGAAGATGGAAAGGATAGATAATTCCTCCAACAAACTAGGAAGAAAAGGAGGAAGAAGAGAGCCAAGTCTCCCGTGAATGTTCCAAACTTGGTTTGGAAGGATAAAGCACAATTAAATCAAAATTGAAAGTTTCAATTTTTGGTTAAGAAATAGCTATAGACATGTGCTCAATTGATTTATTTAATTTTGGACAGAATTGGAATATTTCAATTTTAAATTGGAGGAATTTGGAATATTAAATAAAACAAATATTTGAAACTTGTTTATTTAATAAAAGAGAAATATGATAATTAAATAAATTTTGTGATTTAATTTATTTAATTAAGAGGAAGATGATAAATAATTAAATAATACAAATGATCAAAATTGATTATTTAATTAAGATGAAAGATTAAATAATTAAATAAAACAACTATATGAAATTGTTTATTTAATTAAAATGAAAGAATTAGAAGAATGTGATGAAAATGGAAGAATTGAAATAATGAACTATATAAATAAATATTTCTATTTATTTAATAGTAGATGAATTAAAGAGTAATTAATCAAATAAATGTATTTAATTAATCAGATTTATCCAAACCATTTTTAGGTGTATACATTTTTCCCCTCTTTGAAGTGATGTGTTTACATATTGCTTCAAAGAATAATTTTGTTGCTAGCATCAACAAAAATTTTCCAATATGCCCCAGATAGTGATTTTTGAGTGATGATGAATATATGCCCCCTCGAGAGATAAATTGATGATTGTTTTTGAAATTTTATGATTTTTTGAAGATTTGATGATGATTTTATATTGTATCAATTTAGCTCCTGACAAAGAATGTAGAAATTGCCCCTATGATGAAATAATGAAGTAAGCCCCTTTTGAAAATAAAAATAATAAATCCCATAAAATCCCACCTTAATTAACCTATAAAAGGTCCAAAAGGTGATTTTGAAACTCATTTGTGCATTTACAAGTTTGAAGAATTGAGAGTGAGAGCAAGTTGGAGCAAAAATGGTGATTCTAGCATACCACACTCACTGTTTCAAGCGCATGTGATGACACAACCATCCAGTTGTGTATGGACCTCCGGTATGTACCCTTGAATTTCCTTGTAATTTGCATTTTGAATTTCCCTTGTTTTAAACATTTAAAATTTAGATTTCAATTTTTTTAGCACTTTGAAAGCCTGATGTAGCACTTTCAAACTCTATTTTAGTGCTTTCAAAGTTTTAGCACTTAGGTTAGTTTCTATAGCACTTCGATAGGCTAGATTAGTGCTTTGAAATCTCTAGCACTTAGGATAGATGTTCTAGTGCTTTGACAAGGATTTTTAGTGCTTTGACTAGTTCAACACATTGACCCCATACATTAGCACTTTTCCCCCCAGAATAGCGCATCCACAAAAATTATGCTTCGATGTCCTGAAATAGCACTTTGACCTTGTAAAATGGTGCTTTTATCATTTTAGTGAGCTTTGAAAGTCTATTCTGGTGCTTTGATGAATTTTAATAGTGCTTTGACTTTTGCAGGGATTTGACAGTCTGTTTTAGTGCATCCATGTCATAAGATGTAGATTGTTAGTAACTCCTTAATTTTTATGATTTTTTATCACGTCTTCCTATGATTTTGATATTGATTGTGAATCTCGATAGACTATATGATGATTAACCTCATTATAGGTGAGGATTAATTATTGATTGATGATAATTAACCTCATGATAGGTGAGAATTAATTATAGTTTGATAGATAAACCTCATGATAAGTGAGGTTGGTTTGATTAATTGACCCCATGATAGGTGAGGTACAATAATAGATTGATTAACCTCATGATAGGCGAAGTTGATTGATAGATTGATAAATGCTTGTGAGATTTGATCAAAGTATCACTAGAGCTGATTAGATTGATAGGTTGGCTGATTTTGATTGATTGAGAATATTATTGATTTGTAACTTGTTTGTGATAATAGGAGCAATATATGAATCTACAAATTCATGAGCAATTTTTGAAGACATGGGATTTGATACCCTAGTTGACACAGCCTGAGACAATAGTGATTGTATGATGTGGGCTCTCATCCCTACTACATATGCCCTAGATCAGGATCAATAGGGGTTTGTTGACAACACTCGCTGAGAAGTGGCATAGCAATCATAACACCTTCCACCTTCCCACCAATGAGATTACAGTTACACCAGAGGATGTATGGTGCATTTTGAGGATTCCAATAGTAGGAGAGCTTGTATTGTATGATTCCACTGAGCAGGGTGGGACAGATGCTTTGAGGAGAGTGTTCGAGGATGAGCATATAACTGGTATGTGGATTCCTTGGAGAGAGATGGCCAATGCATATGCCACTTTTCCATTAGTGCTTGCAGGGTTTATTAGAGGTTTCTTATGTCCTGACCATAGGTTAAAGGGACTATCAGTCAGTTGGGGTCATTTTTTTTAGTAGATGACTATGCATTAGACCAAATATGCTTGGGGGATGTGCATGCTTGCACATCTTTATCATGATTTACATCAGGTTGTGTACCTCAGATGGCGCAACTTATCAACAGGTGTGACATGATTATAGGTATGGGCATGGAAGAATATTTCCATCAAGCATCCTAAGGTAGATGTACCACGACCAGTGGGGAGGCCATATGTGCATAGGTATATAGGCATAGTTGTCTAGCATAGACCAGGAAAACTAGAGTTTTGGTGACACACCCTTGATGATCTGGAGTCAGTTGTATGGCAGCCCTTCCATGAGTGTGAGGATTGGCCAGATGATGATACACAGATGGCCTAGTTGTGCTAGTCCATGGTTTTGATCAAGAGGACCCCATTATCATTGAGAGATTCTTGATAGAGAGAGTCATGAGACAGTATGGTCGAGTTCAGGGTATGCAACAGGGTGTTGCACATTACTCCCATACAGACAGATGGATACACATGAGTGGGGACCCACCCTTTCCCATGATGTAGCCATCCAGGAGTATCAGGATATGCAGTTGATGGTTTGGGAGTATCATCTAGAGATTATCGAGGCACCCATGACAAAGGAGTATGCAACACATCTGATCCATCATCCCTTTCCTTGGATCACGAGCCCTAACGAGGTAGTACCGATATTAGATGAGGAGGAGAGAGCAGTATTCTATGGACATGGACATGGATAGAGGAGAGTTGCTAGAACTCAACAAGAGGCAGAGCTAGAGCCAGAACCAAAGGTAGAGGCCATGATGGAGGTTGAAAGCAGCGAGGGGGATGATGATGATACGAGTGATAGTGATGATGGAGATGGGGATGATGGAGGAGATGGTAGAGGTGGCAAACATCCAAGGCTATAATTCTTAGTGCCTCGCAAGAGGCAGTCACTAGTAGTAGCATCACATCAGCGTGTTCAAATTGGGGTGCCCTCATAATAGCAACAGATTGCTGCACTATAGGTATAGGTACAGACACTGTAGGGTCAACTTACTCAAATGCAGGGTTTGTTAGCCCAGACATAGGGGCAGTTTCAAATGCAAACATAGGCACAAGCATAGGCCCAGGCACAGATGCAGGCATCGATTCCTATAATGACAACAAAGAGGGATAGCCTCAAACTATGTCTTGATCATGCATAGGGCATTGTTGAGAGACTGCGGAGGGCTACAGAGAGGACATCAACTATAGAGCAGTTCAGAAAGGTACAATGATCAACACATGAGGTAGAGTGGTATCAACTAAAGTATCATGAGGCCATTTCACTAGAGCATCGGGGAGCTATGCTCAGTCTGGCAGTCATACCCATATCAGGACTACCAGTAGAGGTGTGACACAACCACTTTTGCGAGATCTGAGAAATCTAGGGGTAGGTCCATCTGGTGGAGGACATGGTATACAAATGCCAGCACCATTTAGGGGAGCATGACATAGCTCCAATAGTTGATGTATTTTGAGACATTTTGGTGATGTACACACGAATTTAACTTACTAACCTCTTGACATTAAATCTCTAGACTTTTATTCAAACATAATTGCATACATTGATATTATGATTTTGAGTGTTATATATGATATGCTATGGATTTATGATCTATATGTGTTCTATATGATTTTATCATGGATGCCTATGATTTATGCATTTTAATTTCTATTCTATATGCTATGTGATGCTTATATGGCGATGCTATGACTATGCATTAATGCCTTTATGATAGACGGATGCAATAATAATCTAATGTTGTGAATGATGTATGTATGATATGAGATGAAAATGTATGAATGCAATGATAAAATGGTAATGTGTGGATTATAGTTCTATGAATGATATAGTTCATGATGAGGCATATGATATGTAAATGCAATTTCTTTTCATATGATATGTGAAATGATAATGCAAAAAAGGATGAAATGCATATTTCTTCTTTTTTTTTGTTATTTTCTGATGCAAATATGTGTATGATATGAGGATAGTAATGAATATGCGGCAATATGATGATTTGTTTTTGTTATTTTCTAATGTAATAATATGATGTGATGCCTGAATAAATGAATAAATGATATACTTAATGCACATATGTACGGATGGATTAAATGACAATAATAATGCAAAAATATGTGTTATGTAAATGAATATGTAACTACATGAGAATGATGATATTTTTGTTAATGTCAAGTATACTCAGTTTGTTTAAATAATAGAGATAACATTGCTTTTGAAAATCATTACCAACTTTGAAGCATTTTACTCTGTAGATGCAAAAACTAAGATGAATGCAAGCTAATTTAATCATGCAAAACTATATATGCAAAAGTTGTTACTTTGATAATCCATATAGCATTATTTTTATCATCATTGAGCCTTTAAAATGTTGAAAGTGAGTACAAGCACCGATGGTTTAAGTTAGACCATGATGACCTGAGTACTTCTTTCATGATTTTTTATATTGCAAGTGAACACAAGCATCAAGGTATAATTAAACAAAGATTACCTGAGCATTTCTTGCGTAAAATAGAGAATAATCAATCATGTTCCTATGTGAATCCGAAATGTCATCAATGATACTTGGTAGAGCACGTCCCATGACAATTTACATAGTAATGATGATTAAATCACAGACAATAGACAAAGAAAAACCATACTCCTTCCTTCCTTCTCTATTTTAATACACCATCGAGTTGCTCCAAAGATATGATAACAAAAATCAAATTACAACACTAAACATTCAAGCTGAAGTGATACAATCATGATTCAAAAGAATATCATCCATTTACTTTGATTTGATTGATTGATTTAACTGTTTGATTTGGATGTTTTGATTCTCCATTGATTGGTTGATTTATTGTTCGATGTTGAGAACTTCTTTGATCATTGTATTTTCTATGTTTTCCATACTACTGTTTGTCTATTTTGTTTAAGTTCAAAGTTTGTTGCTCCCAGTAAGTTCAAGATTTTTCCCCCAAGCTAAGGTGAGACACAACTATATTGACATAATATGGATATGAGATTCTCGATAGTAAGTAGAATGATGGCAAAGGTGGAGTAACTAAGACGTGCTCAAATATATGGATAGCTAGACTTGTCACAAATAATGCATGTTTTTCAGGTTTTCACCACTTGTTTTTATTGCACTTTTCCAATTTTATGATTTTTTTGACTTTTTGACTTTTTTTGTATTTTTCTAATTTTTTCTTATTTGTTTGTATTTTTTTTTTTACTTTTTTTGTTGTCACCATAATACCTATTTTCCAAGTTTTCATCAAAGCAACCATTTTTTAAAGACTTTTTCCATTTTTTTCTTTTTTTTTGTATTTTCACAAGACTTAATCCATGCACTAGATGATTCAAGTATAGAATTTTCTGAGATGGATAGTGTTGATAGGTTCATCAAATAGATCCCCTTCTGGTGTAGATAGCTGATAAGCCCCTGATTTGTAGACTAATATGATGACAAAATGGCGTAACCAGTTTGGTTCAAATTTCCCCTTTTTCTCATGATCTTGTTGATTATGGGGGTTTTCCTTTAAGACTAGATCACCAACTTGGAATACTCTTGGTTTCACCCTATGATTGTAGCTTTGTGACATTCTTTGTGTAAGGAAACTAAGCAACCATGTAATAACAATTTCCACATAACCCAAAATCTAAAAACATGCAAGTAAAATACTCAACATCAACATGCAAGAGAATAGACAACATACCCATCAAAGATGACACAAGATGTACCCTGGGAAAACCCTCAAGAGGGAAAAACCCAGCCTCCAAAAGCATCCACACTCCATGTATTATTCAACAATGAAAACCCATTACAATACATCTGCAGAGACTCCATGAACACTTCTGAAGCACAAGCTATCCATGCATTCCATGTAACCAAGCATGAATCCACACATCCCATGCCATGCTTCAAACCCTCACACATGCACAAGCTCAACCTGCTAACCTGCAACAAACTGTCCAACCCTTGACCAACTTTTGATCCAACCCTAAACAACTACCCATGTGGTTGCTTTTATAGAAACAAGCTCCCACAAAACCACCAAGTGGTATTACATAAACCATGTGCCCAAAATACTACATCATGTGACCCCACATTTAATATTGGGTACTTTATTATTTTATTATTCCCCAATATTAAATAATTACATTTTACAATTATGTCCCAATGTTACATACAACAAAGTGGCCCCAACATTATAACTCCTTGTGATGCACATTCACCTAGAAAACCCCTAGGTGCACCACACACATAATAAATAAATAAAACATTACAAACATTATGCAAGGTGTACAACACCTAATTCTAACAATCTCCCACTTGTTGTATACATTGCATAAGGGGTAACAAATAAACTCCATAGGCAACATGTACCATCCTAGAATCCAAGTGCTCCATGTGCTCCATCAAGATACCTGTAACAAGAACCAAGGTGACCACCATCTCATCCATGAATGCTCCCATCCTCCACCATGCCAACTGCACTAAGATATGAACACATCCAAAGAGATGTCACACTAACTGTCACAAAGAAGCATAAACCTACCTCAACCTGATATCTCAAAACACAAACACTGAATCCAATATGCACCAGTAGCTGTTAAGAATAAATCACCATAGCTGAAATGACACTCACAGCAAGTGCCAATACATCTAACTATCCATACCTCCAAGGTATACATAACATAGTAAACTCGTGCCAACACAACATATCCACCCATAAACTACAATAACAAACTCCATGTGAAAACCTGTCAAAGCATGACATACACAACTAGGAGCTCCCACTGCATGGGCAATGTCAAGATGAATGCAAACCTGGAATGAGCGCATTCAATGCGTCGCTTCGTTAACATCCCAAAAAAGGCACCATCATAAAGGCATACCAAGTCTACTACCAACATCTCATAGAAGTAAACATGTAGTACCAAGGAACATCCACAATGATAAGCAAGACCTGCAAACCAAACACCTGTAGCATGTCCTCCTACACACACACCTCTAAATGCCAACTGTGTCAAGTATGATCTCCTCCATAATACCCCATAACAAAATCCATAAAAACATCCATCCATCCAATCACCAAGATCAAACATAACATATGTGACTAACATGGATGTAAGCATCTCAAAAACAAGAAGATCAAACTCAAAGTAACCATTCCTAAACCAAGAAAATCAGCCCAATAAACCATCTCCTAAACCCAACATGTACAAGGAGATAAGCATGCCAACACTCCTCAAATGAACCCTCCAGAAACCAAATATCCATGGTCAAGATCCATATCCATGAGAAGACAAAGCATAAACATAATGCACCTAAAAGAATAATGGGCAATACCTCTCAAGTGAACCGCCGAGTAGACCAAGAGTGGGGAATGAGAATGCTCCTCCAAGATATCCAAGTCATCATGACTCAACCAAGAACACTCTCCTCATTGGTCCATGTTGAACTCACATCCAACCAAGGTGTAGGCTCCCTTGGACTTCCTGCTAAAATATCATCAAGAGTAACCATCTCAAAAACATGTCTCTAACCACAAGAGAACACCAAGCCTCACCTATGTCTCCAAGTATCCATGAGCACCTGTAACCAATCAATCCATGCTAAACACCAAGCAAATAATCAATGTACTCAATACAAAGAGAACCAACCAAGATCAAAATCATAGCTCCAACTATAGAATCAGGAACATAAACATGACACCATGATCTCACAACCTCTCAAAAGAAGATCACATGAATAAATCATCATAACATGTACCATGCCACAAATCTAAACCGGTAATCAAGAGTATACCATGACATAATAACAAAACCATCGTACAACCAAGGATCACCTGTCAAAAACCAACAAGCTATAAATAATACCTCAACATCTCCAACACCTAATGTCAAAGAACTCTCACTGTAGCACACAGAATCCGAGAGCTCCTCCATGACACCAAAGATCACCTGCTGAAGACAACATCCATAATAACCAATGGATCCACATCATTTCTAAATGCTCCCACTGAACCGTGATACTGAGCAATCCCATGGCACCATGATGCACAAAACCAACACTGTCATAAGCTCACACAAAAACCTGTGAATCCAAGCTCTCAATGACAACATGATAACCATCCTCTAAAGCAAGAAGATACACCACCAAACCATCATATCCATCACCGCCAAACCATCACTATCACAAGCTCCCACTGAACCGTGTAACCAAGCTATCCATGGCATCGTGATACCAATCTCCTAAACCCAAGAAGATACACCGCCACAACCATAATCAGGAACCAATCCAATACCACCAATCAATGCACCTGCATAAAACCATCATAACATGCCAAAGTCTCTAATGCACAAGAAACATCCATGACATCATGATCACCACCAAATATACCAACAAATCAACCCAACCGTGTCCACATATCTACAGAATCATAGTCAACTGCATATATCTCATATCATGACTGTACCTGGTAATACCATCTCATCTCCTTAACATGACAACAAAACCAACAAACCAAGTGACTAAACCAAGCCACCAAAACTGAACATGCATCAACACTGAAATATCAATGGGCAAAGACAACCCATATCCAAGTCATAGGTGCAACAAGTAAGTATAGACCGCCTACAACATTGCACAACTTGTAGATACAACAATGCAACATACATGCTGATAACCATGTCAAAAATAAAATAATCTGAGATGTACAACTGAGCATACAATGAATCCATCATCAAATCACCAAAATCCGACAATCCATAAGCTCATAATAACACCATAGTCAAAGAGACCCACAAACAGCTCAAATAAAGAAAATAGAAAATAAACCATGCCAAAATATCTCCAAACCTAATCCACTGCGTAGTGATCTAAACAAGCTTTCTGTTGACTATTCGAAGTCCAAAATCCGACTTCGTATGCACCCGATATGCCCTCTCAAAGGTCAAAATAAACATCTGACTTCAACCAAGAAAAACACTGTTAAAAATAAAAAATCATGGAACAAAACTTGTACCACTGTGTAGTGCTCAGAACCAGCTTTCCAACGACTATAAGAAGTTGAAAATCCGACACTCTGGGCAAAAGTTACATGCATTTGAAAAGAAATTGCTATAAAAACCCTTGGTGGCTTTGTGGTGGCGCCCGGGCGGCGCTCTGGCGGTGGGTGGGTGGCGGATTCCAAAATTATTTAAATTTAATTTAATTTTTCAAAATAAAATTTTCCTGCACCCCCTGCGTACAAACCCGACGCATTATGCAATATGGCTTTTAAAAATTTGAAATCCGGCGGAATTTTTGTTTGAATGGCGGATTTTGAAAATTTCAAATTTTATTTTTTAAAAAAAAATTATGGGCGGATTTTTTAACACCGGCTGGTTGCGCCACATGGCGGATTTTGAAATTTTGAAATTTTATTTTTAAAAAAAAATTTATGGGCAGATTTTTTTGAACACGAAGGGGCCGCGCCAGGACTGGCTTGGTCATACCCGTAGTCGAACAGCGGCAGTACCTGCTCTGCGGCTGCCCAGCATAGGGCAGTAAACCTTTTCAAAAATTTCCTTTTTTTTTGTTTTTTTTTTTCAATTTTTTCTAATTTTTTGTTTTTTATTTTGCAAGTACAAAAATATTTCGACGGGATTTTTTTTTTAATTTTTCTGACGACTGTACCGTCGACGTCTGTACGGACGAATAGGGGATGCATTTTTTTCTGTAACCAAAATAGGGCATGTTATATGTCAAAATTTCTCTCTCAGCCAACCTGAATCCAACCATGAGGTCCATTTTGTCCTAGGAGGTCATCTGTGAAAGCTCACCCCCAAAACCCTCATTTAAATGCATGACCAAGAAACCCTATTTTGCCAAAAGTTTTCACACCCCAAATCTGCAAACAACCCATCATAACAGCAAACCCAAAACCCTCAGATCTGCAATAAAACACCTGCAAAACCCCTATATCTTGCCATTTCCTTTCATTCTCTCATGCAACCTAGGGTTATCCAATCCAATAACCAAAGCTCTGATACCACTTGTAAGGAAACTATGCAGCCATGAATGACAATTTCCACATAACCCAAATCTAAAAACATGCAAGTAAAATACTCAACATCAACATGCAAGAGAATAGACAACATACCCATCAAAGATGACACAAGATATACCCTGGGAAAACCCTCAAGAGGGAAAAACCCAGCCTCCAAAAGCATCCACACTCCATGTATTATTCAGCAATGAAAACCCATTACAATACATCTGCAGAGACTCCATGAACACTTCTGAAGCACAAGTTATCCATGCATTCCATGTGACCAAGCATGAATCCACACATCCCATGCCATGCTTCAAACCCTCACACATGCACAAGCTCAACCTGCTAACCTGCAACAAACTGTCCAACCCTTGACCAACTTTTGATCCAACCCTAAACAACTACCCATGTGGTTGCTTTTATAGAAACAAGCTCCCACAAAACCACCAAGTGGTATTACATAAACCATGTGCCCAAAAATACTACATCATGTGACCCCACATTTAATATTGGGTACTTTATTATTTTATTATTCCCAAATATTAAATAATTACATTTTACAATTATGTCCCAATGTTACATACAACAAAGTGGCCCCAACATTATAACTCCTTGTGATGCACATTCACCTAGAAAACCCCTAGGTGCACCACACACACATAATAAATAAATAAAACATTACAAGCATTATGCAAGGTGTAGAAAACCCCTAGATGCACATTCTAACACTTTGTTGATATGCCTTTAAATGATCCACAACTCCTTGACGATGCTCATCCAACAACTCCAACTCTTGAAGTCTAGATACTCAATAATCCTCATTGGAAATCAATGCCTTTAATGACACCCAGAGTGATGGTATCTCCACCTCAATACGAAAAATAGCCTCTGATCTATATACCAAAGAGTATGGTGTAGCTCCCACAGGTGTCCTGATACTAGTTCTGTAAGCCCACAAAGCAAGATTTAGTTGAACATGCCAATCACGTCTTACATCATTAACAATTTTCTTCAAGACCTTTAGAATAGTTTTATTTGAGGCATCTCCTTGACCATTTCCTTGTGGATAATACAGTGTTGAGAAATAATGCTAGATGTGAAACTTCTCACAGAGTTCTTGGACATCTTGATTCTTAAATGGTCTACCATTATCATTGATAATGGACTGAGGTACTCCATACTGATAGATAAGGTAATCCAGGATAAAATATGAGATCTACTTTCTTGTGATAGTTGTTAGAGGCACAAATTCAATCCATTTTGTAAAGTATTATGTGGTTGTAATGATAAACTTGTGACCATTCAAATGATGAAGATAGGTGAATCTTACCCACTAGGTTAGATAGTCCCCAATGACAAAAGGGCAATGTAGATGCAAAAGGTTGTAATTCTTGTGTTGGTGCATGTATAAGATTCCCATGTATCTGACACTTGTGACATTTCTTGACATATTGAAAGGACTCCTCCATATTTGGCCAGTAATATCCCAAATAGAGGAGTTTTTTCACTAGAGTTAAACCACTTGAGTGAGTGCCACAAATACCTTCATGAACCTCATGTAAGGTTGTATTAGCTTTGTTGCATTCTAGACATCATAAGAGAGTTCCATCAAGACCTCAACAATAAAGTATGTCAGTGATTAAGGTGTGTTGTGTGGCGTGGTGGATAAAGTTTTGCTTTTGGTTGCGAGAAAGGTCAAACAAAAGAGTGTTGTCCTTTAAGTAAGCATAATTTTTTCCATAAATGGAAGTTTCAAGATCAACAATATGGCATATGGTTTGAGATTTAGGATCATCATAAGCAAGATTAGACACTTGTTCTACCATAAATTCATAATGTATTTGCTTGTTTGGTATTTGCAAGAGAATGCTATCGTAACCATTGCATCAATAGCTTTATTTTCAGCCCTTGGTATTTGTTCAAATTTTATTTCAATGAAATATTTTTTGAAATCATCCACCATTCTATTGTATGGCAACAACTTGTCATCCTTTGTCTAATAGTCATCATTGACTTGATTTATAACCAGTTGTGAGTCTCCATAAACTTGTAGCTTTGTTATTTTCCATTCAACTGCTAGCTTGATGCCAATGATCAAAGCCTCATATTTTGCTACATTGTTGGTACATGAAAACATGAGTCTATATTATTTGGGGATGGTATGTCCCTATGGTGTGATGAACAAGATTCTAGCTCCAGACCCATGTTGTGTATACAACCCATCAAAGGACAACATCCATTGTTGTGGTGTGATAGTGAGAACATCTGAATCAAGAAAATCAATGTGCAGCAGATGATTATCCTATAGAGGTGCTTCTGCCAGTTGATGAACTATCACTTGTCCCTTAATAGTTATTCAATCTACATATTGTATGTCAAACTCACTTAAGATCATGACCCATTTAGCCAGTCTCCCTATTAGAGCTGCTTTGTTGAGCAAGTATTTTAATGAATCAATTTTAGCTATAAGCTTAACTGTTTGAGTTAGCATGTAATGGCATAGTTGTTGTGTAGAAAAGACTACAACCAAGAAAGCTTTCTCGATGAAAGAATAATTGATCTCATATGCTGAGTGTCTTGGGGAAAAATTCTTCCCTCCCCTTGCATTGTGGTATAAAAAGTTTTCAGAAACTGACACAGTTGGATACTAACTTATGGTTCGTAGATTGGGTATCCGTTCAAAGCAGAAAATAAATAAACTCCCTTAGGAGACCTCCCAATCTTTAGAACAAAGATTTTGGGGATGCTTATCTTACACACTTCTGTCGAATTCAAACTTTACCTGAATTCGCTTTTGATTATAGTGGGTTGGAAAACTTGGCTTTGGTTGTTCCCACTTAGGTCATTCCCGTAGGGTGAGTACTTTTTCCCACTACAACATGCCCTCTAAAGGGTTTAATAAAGCATGAAAAATGAGTCTAACATTGTGATCACGCAGTGAAGGGGAGAGAATAGGCCTATCGCTTCAAACACAAAAAAATAGGGGTTTAATGATTCTTTTACTTAAGCTAGATGCCTATCTTAAATAAAGGAAAAAATAATAATTTCAAAACCCTACAAAACCCATTAGTAATTTGATGAATTTTGTTCTTTGGCTGGCGTAAATGTTTCCATCAATCTGTCTTTGATGTGTTCTTCGTACCTGTAACACATAAGGCAAAGATTAGTACCAAAATGTTGAATTCCCTATAAAATTAGTCAAATGTGCTAAATTGTGAATCATATGCACTAAAATGTATAAGCACTAAAAGAACTAATTAAATCACTATAATAGAACTTCAAAGTGCTACGAAAAATATTCAAAGTGCTATAAAAAATATTGAAAGCATTGTCTTGTTTCATCAAATCGTTGTAACAGAGTGTTGATGCGTTGTGTTGTTCCATTTGTAGACATCTAAAATTAATCACTTCCATATGATTAAATTTACCACCTTTCCGTCTACCATATTAATATTAATTTATTAAATTAATATTATACCTTTGGTCTCATAACGGTAAAGTATTTAATTTAATAATTAATACTCACCTTATTCCTCTCTAAATTAAATAAATACGCTAATTTATTTAATTTAGTCATTTCCCCCTTTTTTTTTAAAATCAATTTCAAATTCCTTACTTTCTCTCTCCTTGTCACATCCTCCATAACCTTGCCCTATTCTTAATTAATTTAATTAATTCATGATTATGATGTGCATCCTCTTAATCAGAGATTAATGTCACATCCTCCTACATTTGCCACTTGCCTCTAATCTTCCATTTATTAGCTTAATCCAATGTTTGCACAACCTTAACCAAGGTCATTAGCTAAATTTAGCACCACTTTTTGGTCAATTCTTCCATTTTTCCTTTTTGGATATTGACCCCCTTTCCCATGTGAATTTTTAATTCACATTCCATTCTTCCAAGGCTTCTAGAACCTTGTACTTGTCACAATCTCCACATGTGACCAAGTCCCACCTTTTTGGAGCCCATCTTTTATCCTCTAGATCATCCTAGGAAGGTGAATTTTTAATTCACATTTATATCCCCAACCACCTTTCCTTTTCCCATGTAGATTTTTGAGGAATTCCAAAATTCTTCAAATGTCCCTTTCACTCCCACTTGGGGACAAGGAACCTCTTTTTGAGGAAATCTCCTCACTCCCCAAGGTGCATGTCCTTTTTCCACTTCATGTACCTTCTTGACACTTCACTTACACCTCATATCCTCTTGGCCACTTCACCATCCACATGTCAAGATGTGAGGGCTTGTGGGTTCTCAACCCACCATAGCCCTTCATCTTGGCCTTGTTGGATGCATCTAGACCGTTGAATTCTCTAGAGAATTCAAATTCTCCTATAAATACCCCCTCCTCAAGGGAATTTTCAATACTTTGCATTTTCATAATTACATGCTGCCAATTTGAGTTCACAATCCTTTACCATCATCTAGCCATCTTTTCAATCATTTGCATATCTAATCTTACATCTAGTCACTCAAGCAATCATCTAAGGAGCACACAATCAATTCCAAGCAAGGGTCAATCAAAGAGATATCAACAACAAGGGAGGTAAAATTGTTTGTGTTTCATTTTATTTACATTCCTTTTCGTTGTATCACTCTTTTGGCTAATCTTGAGGTGTCCTTGGTATTTTTTCATTCACATTTCTTAGTCATTTCGCACATTTAGAGTGGGATAGATATCAAGGTATCACACCATTAAAGCGTTGTAACAGAGCTTTGATGTGCTACAAAATCTATTGGATGCACCAAAAATTATAGTGATCGTGCTAAAACAAAACACGCCAAAAGCCTATGAGTATACTTTTTCTAGAAAATGTTAGAATTTGGGGTTTTGCCCCATAGTGGGTGCCAAAATGTAAGTGTGAAAATGCATATGAGTAAAAGAACTGTAAACACACTCCAATGTAACTTTATTAGAGAATTCCAATGACAAATTTTAATCTAATTAAACATCTTAAAATCTCTAAAAGTGTTCCATCACTCTCTAACTCCAAGGATTTGATAAATCAATGCAGCTCTCATATTTTTTTGCACTATGACTATCAAAGTGATAACCCAGTGAATGAGAATTTTGATCTATATGATTGCTAAATGATGTGATTGAGATGATTTGATAATGAAAGCTATAGAATAGTGATTTAAAAGCTATGATATGAAAGCTATGGTATTGATTTACTGATAATGAAAGCTAAATGAAGTAATGTGCAACTACAAATGTCATGATTGTAATCTAATAATGATACTAAATTGCTTAATTTCTCAAATGCTTGAATGCTAATTCTTGCAGAATAAGTTTGCTCAAAAGTGGATCCTTTTTCCTGTAGCAAGAGGCTCCTTTTATAGATTTTCAAAAGGAAATTGTGATGTGGCAACAAGCAAGGGTGGGGATTGAATCTGGATAAGTCAACGGTGGAGAATGAATTTTTTGGAGAAGAAGATGGAAAGGATAGATAATTCTTCCAAGAGACCGGGAAGAAAAAGAGGAAGAAAAGAGCCAAGTCTTCCGTGAATGTTCCAAAATTGGTTTGGAAGGATAAAGCAGAGTTAAATCAAAATTGAAAGTTTCAATTTTTGGTTGAAAAATAGTTGTAGACATGTGCTCAATTGATTTATTCAATTTTGGAAAGAATTGGAATATTTCAATTTTGAATTGGAGGAAATTGGAATATTAAATAAAACAAATATTTGAAACTTGTTTATTTAATAAAAGAGAAATATGATAATTAAATAAACTTTGTGATTTAATTTATTTAATTAAGAGAAAGATGATAAATAATTAAATAATACGAATTATCGAAATTGATTATTTAATTAAGATGAAAGATTAAATAATTAAATAAAACAACTATATAAAATTGTTTATTTAATTAAAATGAAAGAATTAGAAGAATGTGATGAAAATGGAAGAATTGAAATAATGAACTATATAAATAAATATTTCTATTTATTTAATAGTAGATGAATTAAAGAGTAATTAATCAAATAAATGTATTTAATTAATCAAATTTATCCAAACCATTTTTAGGTGTATACAATAACAAGTAAGCCCAAAGGATAAAAAGAGCCAAATTGGCTATTATAGAAACCTTGAGTATTTAGTTGAGACTGCCAAACATTAATAAGATAAATAAAGTTTTTAAAAAAATATTGTGGTATTTTTTGGTGTATGGTCTTGGTTGTCACAATAAATTATTAAGTAATAATACCGATTCCAATAAAATAGGCATGCACATTCTCTTATAGAAGTATCACCAACATGCAAATCTTTAACAATTTTGACAATCTAATGACACTTATAAAACACTTTGAATGTACTCCATCCCAAGCACCCAATAAATAAAAGAAGCACAAATAGAAAACCATCCAATGGTTTTTAGGAAGCCATGTACCATTCCAAAAGAACCATGGTGCCAAACTTCCATGGTAGAAAATATAATAGCCTTCTTACAGAAATTTAATTATTCCTTACACATATTCATAGTTATCACAACTTTTCATATTTGACCATCCAACTTAGGTGTCCCATTTTACTCCATT
This sequence comes from Sequoia sempervirens, assembly GCA_007258455.2. Classification (NCBI taxonomy): domain Eukaryota; kingdom Viridiplantae; phylum Streptophyta; class Pinopsida; order Cupressales; family Cupressaceae; genus Sequoia; species Sequoia sempervirens. The sequence goes on from VDFB02000002.1 coordinate 226,374,167, forward strand.
ATTCATTAAAAATTATCTGACATGTGCCATTAACTATTCAAGATTTCAATGTAAACTACCCTTTAATCATGTTTTTACACACCATAGAATCTATTATAAGTAACTCTCATATTACAATATCATAAAATTCTTGTAGTTTTCATGGTACCATTAGATGTTTGTAAAACTTCTTACATGCTTTACAAGGTAGCGACACGTGACCAAGAGTACCACTTCAACGTGGGGTGACCTATTTCCCATATGGGGTTAAATTAATCATTAAATATAATATAATAAATAAATACAAATATTAAGATGTAAAATTTATGACACCTTTTCCAACTACTTTCTACTAGATCATTTTTGTGAGACACAATTTAGATTAGTGCCTTAAACCATATCTACATGATGTAGGACTAAACTTAAAGAGCTTAGAATTGAATGACATACAATTATCAATATATATTAACTCTACTATATCTATTAGATTACATAAAAAATAAATTTATATACCATAACAAATTATTGTAATATGACGTCAACATTAATTCCTACCAATATTCCTATAACTAAATATCCTAATTTATCATATTTAATTTTCAAACATTTATTTTTAGTTATCAACCAACCCAAGTCTAATTAATCTGGATCGGTGTTACTTATTTGAATCGCATTTGCTTAATCAGCTTAGACTATTGATGTGAGTGATTTAGGTATTTCATTACAGTTCTCCATTTAACTAGTTGTCTTATTGATGGAAGGGCGCAGTTATGAAGTGGACGCGTCATTTTGGTAGTGTAGTTGTGAACAAGGAATCCCGAGCTTCGATTTCTTTTCACACTTTCTTACGGCTGCCGTTTTTCTTTAAATAAAAGATTTCCTCCTTTTTTAAAATTTCCAAGAGGAGCTTAAAAAAAGTAACGGTCCTTTCCCCGTCTTTTCAAGGGAGGAGGGTGGATCAAACCTCTCGGCTCTTTGACAAAACGTCTCCACATTTTCCTACTTATTTCCAGGAAGAAACAAACAGGGAACGGTTTCGTTCATTTCCCCATCCTTTCCTCGAAGGAGGATGCAGTTGTATCTATTTATATGCAGGCCTTGATCTAGTACGATTCATCCCCTTCTTCCTCAAAACATATCCATCGTTTGTGAAATTTGCTTAGCTCTGCGTTTCAGGCCCATCATTGCACTTATGGCTTCTACATCTTCATCTCACCAGCAAAAAGCTTTCTCTGGAATTGAACCTCACAACAAAAGGAGAAAAGTAGAAGAATCTTCCAGACTGTTTGATGTGTTCATCAATCACAGAGGCCCCGATGTCAAGCAAACTCTGGCTACTGAGCTTTACAACTCCCTTAAGGATCTAGATATAAAGGCATTTCTTGATTCCGAGGAGAAGGAGCTTGGAGACTCGTTTCCTTCAACCATTGAGACTGCGATTAGATCTGCTTCAGTGCATATCGCTATTTTTTCGAAAAGATATGCAGAGTCAGCTTGGTGTCTGGCTGAGCTGGTTCTTATGATAGAAAGTAACGCCAAGATTATTCCTGTGTTTTACCAGGTAGAGCCGTGGGAACTCGGCCGCATAGAAAAGGGAGTATATGCTGAAGCATTCGCTAAATATGAAAGGGAGAACAGGTACTTGCAGAAGCTCGGGGGGTGGAAGGAAGCCCTTGAGCAAGTTTCATATATCGCAGGTTACGAATTCAAAAATCCAGAGTAAGATTTCTGCCCGTTTTCAATCTACTTGGCACCTCAACTTCTATATTTTCTTTTAGTAAAACAGGTTAATTGCAATGTGCAAAATCTCGTTCTCATCAAATTCCTCTTTCGCTTTCTGTTCTAGTGACTGCAAAACCATAGTGTCTGCTGCTGAAGAAGAAGTGCATAGGACAAAATTTTTACATGTTGCCAAACATCCAGTCGGACTTCATAAGCTCGTACAAGATTTTGAGACGCGGTGCCTTCATAAGCTTGTACAAGATTTTGAAAGCCAGTGTGGAATGAACAGAGCAGCAAAAGAGAAAGCTAGTGTCGTTGGCATTTTTGGTATGGGTGGGGTTGGTAAGACAACTCTCTCTTTAGAGTTGTTCAATGAAAAGAGATCAAAATACACAAGAGCAAGTTTTCTTTATGACGTGCGGGAAGCCTATTCCAGGGGTAATATGCCTTTACTGCAAAGCCAACTACTCAAAGATATCTTTTGTGAAGGTAATCGCAGTTTTGCAAGTGATAAGGAAGGGACGAGCTGTCTGAGGGATCGCTTCGAAAGGAGCAGCTATTTGAGTTTCCTAATTGTTTTAGATGACATTGATCATGTGGAACAGTTACATGCTCTATTACCAATGGACATACTAAATAAGTGTTGTAATAATCTGATAATTATTACAACCCGAGATGTAGGGGTTCTTGTAAGTGCAGGAATTGACATTGCTTATAATTTAAAAGGATTGGATAGAGAAGATGGGAGAGAGCTGTTTTGTTGGCACGCTTTCGACAAACCCCTTCCATTTAGCGGATTTGAGTATCTAGTTAAGGAGTTCGTTAACATGTGTGGAGGCTTACCTCTGTCTCTTATAGTTCTGGGCCGGCATGTTTTTGGTAGAAAGCCGTGGTATTGGCAGGAAGAATTGGAAAAAGTCAAGACGACTCTTCCCGGGGATATAAAGCAGCGATTGAAGATAAGCATTGATAGATTAGATAATGAAGAAAAACAGGTTTTCATGGATATAGCTTGTTTTTTTATTGATAAATCTATTACCAAGGCCATGACCATATGGAAGGGATCTGGATGGAGAGCTCGCCATGCTTTGGAAACTCTAAAAGAGAAATGTCTTGTTGAGGAAGTTGAAGTAAGGTATCTACAAGATAAGTGGGAATCTAGCGCAGATGGGTCTGCTTTGAGAATGCATGACCACCTTCGGGACTTGGGAAGAGACATGGCAGATGAACTGAGCCGTCCTTGTCGTATATGGCGTCCCCAAGTTCTTAAATCTTTGGTATGCTTGCCCTTTCACCATATTTTCATTTCTTATTGATATTAAAATTCTGAAATTCCAACTACTACACAAATGTAAGGTGTATTTTGTGAATGCAGGAATCAAAGGGATTCCGAAACATCCTGGCACAAACCAAAGGCAGGTGCTTTCATTCCTTATTGGACACATCCATGGGTTGCAGAATTACATACTTTTTAGGGGAACCGGAAGATAGTTCTGATAGTTCTCTGCTGTGGCTTCAGCTTGAGTGCCTTAGTTCGCCTGAAGTTGACCTGAATTCAGATATAAACTTAAGCATTCCTTCGTGGATTCCTCTTCAATACTTACAGTGTTTAAGAATAAGCAATGGGTGTCTTCAAAAATTGTGGCAGAGCAATGTGCAGGTATGTTGTTCATCTCCATCGAAAATTAAGTCTTCATTAACGGTATAGTAGACGTGCATTATGTTATAGTAGTTTCCTGACTCTTGTTTATACCCGAAAGTTTGAAATAAATATATTTTGAATAACAGGTACCTTCCCATTTAAAAGAACTGCAGATTCTTGACACTGTTTTAGAAGAGTTTCCAGATTTTGTAGGAAAAGTAAATAACATGGAAAAGTTAGTTTTACATGCTAAGTACATTCAAACCGATCTTTTGTCTTCATTAGAATCCCTCAGAATGAATCTCCGTAATTTAATGATAACGGATTCGGCATTAATTGGGGACCTGGCTAACAATTATACTGCAGAGGGGACTACTTCTAATTCCTTGTATGTCTATCGTCTCAGACGATTCTGGGAGGGGGAAGTGGCTTTGAATAACGAGGGAACAGTAATGAGTACCGTTGAAGCTCTAAAGATTGATGGCTGTAGACTTGTAAGGAAGATTTTAATTAATGGAAATTGCTGTCAACCCCTGCAATTTCTCAAAATCTGTGATTTGAAAAATCTTATTGAAGCGGATTTAGCAAGGATAAAGACATTGAAGTGTCTTGAGATTAGAGAATGTCTGGAGCTTCAGGAGCTAAGGCTTGCACATCTGAGTTGCTTGGAAAAACTTACTATTGAAGACTGTAATCATTTGAAAATTGTGTCAGGAATATCTAATCTTGCAAACCTTGTAGAATTGGAAATTTCTGGTTGTGATATGCTAGAGTTTGAGTACTTTTGTCTCAGTGATATGAAGTGTCTGGAGAGGATATCATTTGATGGATATGTGAAGATGGAATGTTTTGAGTTGGATGGTTGCGAAAATTTGAAATCAATAAAGATTGATTCTAAAAATAGTTTAGAATTAATCAAATGATATGTGAAGATGGAATGTTTTGAGTTGGATGGTTGCGAAAATTTGAAATCAATAAAGATTGATTCTAAAAATAGTTTAGAATTAATCATTCGTTATTGTGAAGAGCTTAAGAAGTTATCAGATTTAATAGGTCCAAGTTGCTTGAAGAGGATTATAATTGATGGATGTGGGAATTTGAAATATCTTAGATTGAATGGTCTTGAAAATTTGTTAAGTTTGTCAGTTAACATGAAGCTTAGACACCTAGACATTATTGAGTGTCCTGGTCTTGAGGAGTTGCCAAGTCTTATTGAGATTGACTCTTGTGAGAAGCTACAGAACATTGTGCTGCCAACAACACTCATCATGTTAGATGTACAAAGTTGCAGAGATTTGAAAAGAATAACAGGAGCCGATGATCTTACAAAGCTCACAAGGTTGATTATTAAACAGTGCCTGCGCTTGAGGAGTTGCCAAGTCTTTGCTGCTTGGAGGGAATTGAGATTGACTCTTGTGAGAAGCTACAGAATTTGAAAAGAATAACAGGAGCCGATGATCTTACAGAGCTCACAAGGTTGATTATTAAACAGTGCCCTGCGCTTGAGGAGTTGACAAGTCTTTGCTGCTTGGAGGAAATTGAGATTGACTCTTGTGAGAAGCTACAGAACATTGTGCTGCCAACAACACTCATCATGTTGGATGTACAAAGTTGCAGAGATTTGAAAAGAATAACAGGAGCCGATGATCTTACAAAGCTCACAAGGTTGATTATTAAACAGTGCCCTGCGCTTGAGGAGTTGCCAAGTCTTTGCTGCTTGGAGGAAATTGAGATTGACTCTTGTGAGAAGCTACAGAATTTGAAAAGAATAACAGGAGCCGATGATCTTACAAAGCTCACAAGGTTGATTATTAAACAGTGCCCTACGCTTGAGGAGTTGCCAAGTCTTTGCTGCTTGGAGAAAATTGAGATTGACTCTTGTGAGAAGCTACAGAACATTGTGCTGCCAACGACACTCATCACTCTGATTGTACACAGATGCAGAGATTTGCAAAGAGTAGCAGGAGCCGGTGATCTTACAGAAATTGGAGAGGTAATTATTAAACAGTGCCCTGCGCTCGAGGAGTTGCCAAGTCTTGCCAGAGCGAGCTGCTTGAGTAATATTGATGTCGACTCTTGTGAGAAGCTGCAGGACGTAGCAGGTATTGAAGAGTTGTGCAGATTAGACTGGATGAGACTTAATTATTGCAGCAATGCATTAATACGAAAATGCATTCCTAAGTTGAAGGTAATGATTTCAATACTCCTTTTTTAACCGCAATCATAAATGTCATTTTTAAGGCAAGTGTTCTTTTATTTCATTATTGACCTTTGTTCTCACATAATAGTCTATATTTTCATAAGTAATGTTTCAAGTCATGTGTAAATGAAAAGAATTTACCGTGGATTAACAGATAATATATGCCTTTTATTTCAGAGTGTGCCGTCATGGAGAATGGAAATGGTTGGAAGAGCAGTAGATGGAGCAGAGTCAAGTTTAAACAAAAGTCTGTTTTGTGACGCTAATATTGGCGTCGATGCAGTCATGGAAATTGGCAGTGAGAATACTGTTTTCGAGAGGTCAGAATGGAGTTGTGTTATTGTATGCTTTGTGGTTGTGGTTGATAGCGCTACTTCTTTAGAGGATATAAATCAATCACTTCAATATTGAATGAAGGTCCGTGAAGGAGAATGGATCATTACAATGGCAGGACGTGGTGATTGGTATTTTAAGATATGTGAAAATGTATTAAGGACCAATGGATTAATGAAGAAGGGGGTATTGATAAAGGTAAAGGAAGAAGGGAAAGATGTGGTGGTGTTACGAAGAATTGTTGATAGGCTATACATCACTCTATTAGATAATTAATGTTATTTATTAATTATTGTAAAGTTTCCTGAACTTAACAATTTCAATTTAAAGAATGGAATATTATTTTTTTATTTCATTATGTATAGTTTTGGTTCAATTTTTTTATAAATTTAATATTTATAGATTTAAATTATTTTTAAAAATATATATTTTAATTTAAATTAAAGTAATTTCAGTTTATAGAATGAAAATTTCTTCTTAGAAGATAATGTTTATTTTGTATTTGGTTATGTAAAGTTGTTTTAAATTTTCATAAAATTAACAATTTTTTAGTTTAAATTATTTATAAAAATATATTTTTAATTAAGAGAAGATTTGATAGATAAGAAATTTATTTAATAATCATTAATTATTTATATATATATGTGTTAATTAGTTTATAATAGTAGTTGAATGTATATTATTTCAATATTTGATTAAATGATCAATTATATATTTATTTATAAGTAAGTGTCATTTGTATGACTTTGTAAAAAAATAATTATTCACTTGTTAAAATATGGCTTCATATTGATACTATTTTTGGTAACTTCTCAAATTTTAAATATTTATTAAGTTTACTTCTAGTTTTCAATTAAATTGTTATCATTAATGTGATTTTTTTAAGTTTTATTGTTTGCACCTTTTAAACATTAGAAAATAATAATTTATCAAGAATCAATTACAATAAGCAATTTTTACTTAAATTAAAGTTGAAATCTATAGATTGTAGAAAATTTCATCTTGTGAAATTCATAAATTACTTCTAATTTTTCTTTGAGCTTTATTATAAATCAATAATTTTTATTTTTTTAATTTTACAATGGAATGGAAATACAATACTAGAATTTTTAGTAACTTGTGTTTCACCCATTGATAAATTCTAGTGGTGTGGCCAAGCAAGTCCATAGTAGAGTTGAGCATAATTTTTCACTACAAAATTTTGACATGACTCACTCAATGTCTAGTGGAAAACATTTCAAAAGTTGGATAAGAATGTAATTAAACAAATAATCTTCTCATATGTTTGATAGAGGCAATTCCCTCATTTGATGATTTTTTTTTTTTTTTAGGGATATACATTTTACCAAAAATTGGGAAAGGAAAACTGACTAAAAAATTAAACGCAAAGAAAGGAAAACCCTAGCTTGGTTGGTATGAGGCAACAACTTTTGGAAGTTTATAGAAAATAGGAGAAAATATTGAAACAACATTATGATAAACTCAAAGTTTTCTTTTTAAAATATTGTTTAAAACAAAAGGGGATGCAACTAGGTTTGAAAGAAAAATTTATCTAACATAAGAAATAATTATTATTGATAGATTTTCTCACAAAGAGATTAGAGAAACAATAATTTATCTCAATGTAGATTTACATTAGATAAACTAAAATGATTAAAATATACATACCCTTGTGTAGAAAGGGGGGAGTCGCTACACACAAGTCTCTTTCTTTCCAAGAGAATTATAGGGAATGAACTACCCTAAACTACCTCAAGTTTTGTTTAATCGAACTAGAAAGCAACATGAAGAAATTACAAAGAATAGCTCAAAGGAAGAATATCAAATAGAGTGATTAGACAAATAGCTTTAGGGATTGAAAGAACATGACATTGAGAACTCTATCATAGAAGGAGCAACTCTCAAATAGAGGAAAACAATGTAGAATTAGGATGTCGACGTGGCGCGTTGAGGTCCTAGAGGTGCACTGGTGTCCTAAATGGATGAAGTGCTAAACCCTTAGACAAAAATACCACAAACTACTAACTAGCTAAGATCTAGTGTTTGTTTATTCAACTAAACTGACAAAAAGTTGGAAATGTTAGAAATTCACAAGGATATAGGGAAATTACAAAGGGTCTTGCATTTAAGATCTTCCTCCAAGCTTCACTTGAACAACTTGCACACAAGACAAATGAGGAAAAATGTTGGGGCTATTTTGGGGCTTGTTGTAGTCAAACCCTCATTTTGGTGTTCCTGCCTCCATAGATAGCCAGATAGATAGATAAAATAAACAAAATGTAAGCAAATATAAGGTGATAAAAGAAAAGCCTGCTCAAGGAGAATACGTATCACAAGATTGCAAAGTAGTGAGTTATCTATTCATAAATGGACAAGAAGCAAGAGAGCATTACCAACAATCCATGACCCTCTCTTGACTTGAAAGACACATCGTTGATTTTTGGCAAGAGAGATTTGGTTGTTGGAGGGACCTAAGTCCAATAGAGCATCATCGTAGAAGTAAGATTGAGAAGTGAAGAGTAGGAGAGTAGAGGTAGGATGAGATAATGGAGAGTTCCAATGAGAGATCTTGCCAAAATGAGAGTAAAAAGAGGATTTTTATGTTGTTACATGGGTGGGAGGAGTCGTTACTCCCTGAACTTGACCTTAGAGACATGTCATCAGTTAAAGATTCTAAGATTCCCCATTTTAAACTTATGAAAATGTAGGGATGCTAGCGCACCGTGAGGATGTTCATGCATTGCACAAGTGTCCAACTCATTATTTTTTGAGAAATGTGATGGCAGACTGCTATCACTTTATCATTGGTCCTCATGGAGTTGAAATTATGAAATTATGACCCATAAGGTTCTTATCATAAATGTGACCAGGTGTAATAGATGTGAGGGTCAAATGTCCAAATGTGAAATTTTCCTAGCATGCAATTTTATGACATTACATTTTTCCCCCACTTTAGTGGGCTAAATTTTAGGAAAAAATATGTGTTCCGACAACATGAATGCATCTTGCAAGCGCACTAGCGCCCCTCCTAAGCACTAGAGGCCTTCGGTCGTACTCGAGTCTTCCTTGTGTGCTAGTGTCCAGCCAACCATTAATGATGGGTAACTCAATGCCCTATAGATGGATAGGCCTTATCGAGTACTACATATCATATCATATCATATAAGAAACACTGATCACCTCACATGCATGTTCATCATCATAATATAGATATGTTAGTCTAAGCATCTCATAAACCATACATTTACATAAAATATCCATTGCATAATCATATAGGCATCATCCATCTCATCCATCTCACATGCATTCCATCATCATTTAAGTTGCTTAGGATAATATAGATTGGTTATTCTAAGCATCTTAAAACCATCTCATTTGCATCATTATCATAACCATCCATATGCCCATCTTGAACCTCTTTGTCATGAGGTCGACCTTCAAATCAAAATTTTCACTCGATCTCTCGAGGGGGCAATGTACTAGTATACTTCTTTCCGTTGGGGCATCTAAAAAAATTAGAAACTTTTTGAATTTTGATCGGAACAAGTTTATTCTTTGAACCAATTCAATAGGTACATTGCTTCAAAGAGGGGGAAAATGTAGACACGTAAAATATACATGCACCTAATTTAGAATCACTAATTTCACTCTATCCTTAATTATCCTTCTCCTAACCATTTTAATCGAATAATCTTTATCTAATTAAAATTCATCATCTTTCCTCTTTTAATTAAATCAATCTTTATTTAATTAGATAAATCCACTTTATCTAATTAAATAAATCAATTTTATTTAATTAATCTCTTAAAGTTATCTCTTTAATTAAATAAATCATCTTTATTTAATTAATCTCCTAAAGTTCCTTCATTTAATTGAATAAATCCAAATATTTAATTAAATCTCTAATGTTTCTTTATCTTCTCATTTAATTTAAATAAATCCAGGTATTTAAGTTGAATGTCACAATCAACTAACCTCCATTAAAATTAATCAAATCATGATTAATGCTAATCTAATCCCCCAATTCTTTAGATTTCACAACTTGCACAATAAATCATTTATTTTGATATATTAATTATTTTTCTAATTTCCCTCAACACGGCATAAAAAGAGAATATTCTTCCAAATTTGAAAATCCCTCCAAAAGGGATGTGTTCTTCCAACAAAGAATTTAACTCCTCTTACATGTCCTTGTACATTGAGCCAAGTGGCATTTAAGTCATTATTTTCTCCCTCCAACAGCCAACTTTCAAATTTGAAAATCCACCTAATATCATTTATTGGCACATTCATCAAAATGTGCTCAACCTTCGTCCTCTCACATCTTGACAAGTTGCATTTGGCCATTGGTTGAATATTAGTCCCACATTCCTCCATTATGCCTCTTCTTCTCTCAATCTCCTCTATAAATAAGAGGCTTTTCTTCTCATTTTGGATCCACAAGTTATGCATTTTTGAATCCACCATTTTCATAGCATAGCATCTTCATCATTTAGCTTGTCAAAGGGTTGGGAAAGGGTTGTTTTTCATATCAAAGTGGCACCAATCCACTATGGGATAGGTATCCACTATGTTTTTCATGCTCTCAACTAGTTTATTTTGTTATTTTTCTTCGCAATATGAAACATGTATTATTTCATAGGAATAATAATTTGTTTTCTTATTTCAAACTAACATCATGATAATATGTGTGGTAGAGTTTCAGCTTGTAGATTTGTGGTATACACATGCAACTCACAACCGATTCTACAATTTCTCTATGCATTTCATTCTTCAAATCAACTACACTTCAATCAATATAAGCAAGTATTTTCCAAGTGCTCATTTTTGTGTATATACTAGATATCCCACATTCTATCTCCATTTGAAAGATTTAAACAAATTGGTGTAGATTTGCAATAAAAACACAATCCAATCAGCATTGTAAACACTTTAGAGAGTTACAATTTTCCCTTATTTCTATTGTAATGTACTCACTTGTATCTATATATTCAAATATATATATATATATGGATTTATTATACCAAAGTTCAGAAATAAACCAATTCCAACACAAAATTTTAGCAACTTCAACAGAAATCTTGGTTACTCCTAGCCAAAATCAAATCTATCCACTCCTGATTTAGAACTTGTTTATTCCCAATAAGAACAATATATACTTATTGATATAGAGATATTGATATCTAAAATAAAATGCACACACACACAAAGATATATATACTAATAAATTATCAATACAAGAATATGATATAGTTTTAGCTGGATATGCATTTTACATCAAAAAATTACCAGACACTTACAGGCATAAATATTGGCTCATATTTTATTATATATCAAACTATAGATGAATATATACACATATAATATATACATACATATATATATATACATACACATATATATTATATATGTATTTATATATATATGTTTGTTTGAAATTAAATTGTTGCTCAACTATTCATAGATTTACAAAGGGATCAAATGAGAAAAGGAGAAGTTCCAAAGTATGTAACATATGAAAAGAATAGGTGACGCCTCCATTGGGGAAAGGTGTTTCCCGTGAGGGAAACACCCCCTCAACAGGCCACAGCCTATGGAGGGTGCTACCCCCACAGTGCAGGCCTTCCCCAATGGGGGGGGCAAGGCTAGGGGGGAAGGAAAGACCCCTTTCATTTATAAATTTCATTTTATCAAACACAATTAATATGCCAGCTTGACTGGCAATGTAATGTCAATTAAAATATGCAAATATATGTATATATATTTACACAATTTTGTGTGTGTGTGTGTGTGTCTATATATATATAATCTTGATTACATCCCAATCTAGAACAGGGTCACAATTTAAAGAAAAAGAAACACAAATATTTTCTGGCACAAGATATCCAATACAGGGATCTTTTTTTTTAATTTATATATGTATGTGTGTATATATAAATATTCAAATATATATATATATAGGTATATACTTAAATGAGTAGGGAAGAATGCTCAATTTGAACAGCTGTGCTAATAAATTTCATACAACAAACACTCAATGCAGTGATTTTGCATAGTAGTTTCAAAAGAATTCAATCTTTTAAACAATACAGACATTCTTTCTCACACTTTGAAATTCAAATGCAATGGAAGAGATTTAAAAACTTGGAAAAATTGCCTCCAATTGAAAATCTCTTCTTCTTCTCACTTCCCCTAGAACTTGCTTCCTAAAGAATCCTCTTCTCCTCCTTCCCTTTTTCCCTATATTTCTCTTATTATTTGTCCTATTTTCAATCTACTGAAATCTAAAACTTTTATTTGGCAACCATTTTCAGTTATTTATGCAGAGCAATTCAAGAAGAAATATCAAGCAGTTATGTCTATTCTTGTTATTCCTTTCCTCTTTTAAAGTTTTCTTTTCATTTTCAAAACCTAATCTTGAAAAGAATAAAATTTTAAATTTATTTCAATGCACGCTATTTTCCTCAATAAAAATAATAAAGAAGAAATCTCATTTTAGTTGCAACTAATGCTTAGCTTCCATAAATAGTTAGGAAAATTACCATTTCTAATTTGCAAAGGAAATATTTACCCTTAATGAACAATAAATAAACACCATTTAATTGTAAGTAAAATATTTATTCCAAAGAAGTAACATTCAATTGGAAATCAAATATTTATTCCAATTAACCATGCATAATCATTTACTTATTACAAAAAATCTATAATTAAATTGTAATTAAAATTATTTCTTTTGTGTTATTATGCTTTTATTTTGTTATTTAATTAATTTGACTAAACATTATAAAATTTGCAAACAATTAAAACAGTCAAGCTAATTTAATTCTAAATGCATCTACATGATTCTAGGTGCTTGTGTTTGATCGAGAGGACCATTCTTGCTTTACCCTACCATGAAGCTAGCCTCCTCTCCTTAATCACACCCTTGGTCTTCGACCACCTGCAACTCAAGTACACTTAGGCACCCATTAATAGATTAGTATCTAGATAAAACCAAATCAAAGCAATAAAATGCATTAATTCAAATATTAATATTCTATTTTGCTTCAATTTCAAGGTAAACAATATTCAATACTTTTCAACTTTTCAAAATTAAAGAAAACATTTTCATATTTCATCACACCAAAAATACCATAGTATTTATTGTTTACTCTACCACACACATTTAGTCATATATCAAATCCACACAAATCCAAAAGCAAGCAACACCAGAGTTTGAGGGTGATAAGATAACATGCAGACCGCATAACATGCTTCACCATACACTAGATCACATCTTGGATGCCTTCAAATTAATCTGCAGCTAATGTAACAACCTTCATACACATAACACTTTCCATCAATCCATCCAAATTGTACAGACGCACACAATAACTCTGAACCTAGTCTTCTGGAGCACAAAACCATGAACACCTTTGATAGAACACAAATAACACCATTAAAATCCTTCATCTAGATTCACAAGACCTGATACAAACAAGTAGAGGACTATTGAGTAGATACATTTCTCCCAATCCATAGAAAAACAACTCTGCTAGATTAGTTCACAAACCTGTGAACACAACTTTCCCTATTCATCAAACTAGAAGCTATAATCCAAGATATACCACCCAAGGATGCCCCTAAACAAAAATTTAGATCCGCACAAGCATAGGATCAACATAGAAGAATTGTGGAGCACAAACTGGAGCACATACACACAATTTTGTCTTCACTATTTATTAATTTTCACAAAATCACTTGGTAACTCATCATATCAGCACACCTGCAACACCATAAAGATAGCTCCATGTTCTCACAACATCTCTATAGTATCTCAACTATACATGCACAAAATGCAATCACTTGTTTCCTTTCTCTGCAACAATCTACACTGTGTTGACATCAATGACAACACCACCATACTCATTCATACTTGCAACAATCTCCCCCTTTGTCATTGATGGCAACACATGACACTCTCCCCCTTTGACATCAATGGCAAAGAAATTTTTCTTTTACATAATTCTAATCACTCCCCCTTAGGGGTGTACCCATGACAACACACATCTCATACTACAAAAATGATACTTCCTACTCCCCGTGAGGAGTAGACCCCAGACACTAGTCCAAACAAAGGAAGATTCTATAGATCCACTAGACTAATGCACCTCTATGTGCACCTAGTTCAAAGGAGGGGTAGTAACCTACAACTCCTCTGAGATACTCAAAAGTATCCTTCAAAAAATCCTTAGTAAATATATCATCAATCTGATCCGTTGTAGTCACATATTCTAGCTCGACTTCTTTCTCCAATACCTTCTCTCTCAAGAAATAATATCTGATAGATATGTACTTTGTCCTTGAATGCGTTACTAGATTATTTAGAATATTTATTGCACTAGGGATAGGATCATTACACATCACTCCTATATCCTTTAGTGTTTGCTTAATCCATCACTCCTATATCCTATTTATTGCACTGTATTTTCAAACCACAAGCAATATGACATCCTAGCTCAATTGGTACGTTTTTCTTGGTGGGCTTGCCTCATGCCCTTCATAGAAGAGATGATTTTACATGCAACTGAGGAAAAAATATAAAGGTGTGTTAAGAATGAAGTCTTAACTTGTATATTTCAACCAAGATCGGACATGGCAAGTAACTTATTGGAATCTAAGTTCCAATGCACCACTTTGATAAACTTGCTCAATGGATCAATTGGTCACTACAAAACAAGGGTTCTATTTCAGACTTTTCGTTCATGGAGATTGACCCATATGGCGAGAGTCCCCTTTCAGATCCATCTTGTCAGAGCCAACTGCGCGATACTGGCATTTACTCCAATACCCACATTTATATCCTGGTTGGAAATACTCTTTGCTTTAGAGTGTTACCGGTTGAGTCATTCCATTGGGTGAGTAGTTTTTCCCCAAGGCAGGCCCTCTAAGATATACAAAAGTGAATAAACTTATTCATAGTTCGATCAACCCTTGTTTAGAAATAAAGGGAGAACACATGCAATAAGTTTACTCACACTCGCAAAGTGTTTTGTTCAATTTTAAGCCCAAAATGAAGTGTGGAGGCAATATTTTATGCAACTTAATATCACCAAAAAGGCTTTTGATTCTCAAGATCGCCATGAAGTGCAAGAGAAGTGCATACACCTTTTTACATGAGATTATTTTGCATAAAAGATTACAAAACATAAAAGACACATGTTAGTTTTAAATCCCACAAAGTACTGATTTGATTTTTTTAAGCACTGAACTTGAAGTGAGAGATTTGTTTGTCCAATTTTATCCCAAAAAACAATGTCTAATCAGTTTCTAGAGTTCAATTTTAATCCAACTTTGAAAAAAAATCAATGATCTAGTTGGCCTAAAACAGAAAAGAAAAGCGTTAATTGGATGCCCCAAGCATTTAAAAACACTTTGTGAATTTAGATTTTCAAGATCCAATTTCCTCAACTCCGCTTTTGCTTGCTTTTGCTTGATTGCAATGTTTGATTTCAGTGTCAACCTACAAGGCCACAAAACAATTACAAATAAGTTTGATGCATACATTGCAAAATTTATAGGAATATGCACAAAGGCATGTCAACTATTATATTCCACAATTTTAAGGCATCCCATTTATATCACTTATGAACCTTCTTGCAAGTAATATGTCCTAAAATATCAGCAAAAAGTTCTATAAGACCTAAAATCTTAGAAATCCAATATGAATTTTCCTTTAAAGACACTAATAGCAATTATCAAATACAATTGCAACATTAAAAGATAATAAAATAATATATCAACAAGGCTTTAAATTTTTTATTTGGTAACATAGGTGCCTCCCATTTGTTAAAGTCTGCCCATAGTAAATGCTATTCTTTGCCATTGAAATCTGCTAATGAAAGTACCCTCTCTTTCCAATTTGATATGTGGATCAAGTTTTAAAAAAAACTCCTTTACACGATGTCAAATCACTTAAATGCCTCAAGGGAATACACATCATAGACTATATGAATATAGAAAAAAATATTCAAAGAGATGCACATAAATGCTCAACATGGACTTAAGATATCACTTTAAAGATCTTCCTGTAATAAATAGTCAATGGATGATTTATCTTGAAGCATTAAGTCCATTTAGCAAAAGTGAATCAAAAAGTTGGTATGTGGAAGAGAAGAAGGCAGAAAAAGGAGCTAAAATTTGGACTTGCGGCTTGCTTTCATTACTAGTGACAACTACTTTGATCAAAATCTACAAGGCATTCAAAGACTTATGATTTGCAAATCTTAAAAGTATCCAACCAAGATTATATTAAGATAAATGACTTGCAAATCATTACAATCATTTGAATTTACAGAAAATGCATTCAAATACCTAGGAGAATATAACCGACCACTTATTAAAATGTGCAAATATTGAATATTTCACCGCTAGGCTTTCAATATCAATGTCGCACTTTTCCAGTCAACTATTGCTGTTAGTCATTGCCAACTATATCTCATTGAACTTTAATGGAATATCTTAGCTGCTTGTAGATGAAGGTGTCATTTGATCATAAAATAACATTTCCCATTCAAGGTGACATTAATATGCGCTAGCAAAAAGGAAAGACCCAATTAAATGTGTGCCAGTTCATATACGAAAGATAGTAATAAACAAAAAGAAATTGATAGAAAATCTGTCAACAAAATCAATTAACCTTTATGGTGTGATTCTCCTTTTTGAAATCCATATGCCATTCTTAGTGTCATATTAATGTAGTATCAATACACTGTCAAATCACTTGAATGCAGAATGCAGAGAAATGGAGACTACTTACCCGATAGCAAGATGACATTTACCAAATCCGTGCTTTCTCTTGTTTGCAGCTGCTCCAAATACATGCATGAACATTCATCAAGCAATTGAAAGTCAATATTTGATATACTTACAAAATTTGGGGTAATAATAGCTATATGCATGTTGAAAATGAATTAATTTCTCTTTCGTCAATGTTCATTTGATAGGACACATGAACTATTTGACAAAATGCTTCATGGAAATGTGATTGCATGAAATGCAATCATTTTGGGCTCAATTCACAAATTTGAAAGATTTTAAAATCTTTCCAAACAAAATTCCCTTGGCTGGTAACAAACAAACATTTGTTAAAAAGTTTCAAGTAAATGCATTTGGCAGGTGCCCAGCTGTATTCCACCACCTATGTGCAGCATCCTCGCAACCTGCACCAAAAGGGAAGGCACAAATTACATTGATAGACTGTTATGAGGAGTAGACAAGGCATACGAATTGTTTGACAGAATTGTTGCGGTCTCATAAAAATCCAGTGGCTCCCTAAAATGCCTTAAAGAACTGTGATCTCATGAAATGTAATGATGGCGCGATATGCACAAAATGGATTTGAAAAAGGCTTTAAATTTTTTTAACCAAATGCAAGCTATAATAGCATAGACAAGACACATGAACTACTTGATAAATTGCTTCAAAGAACTACAGTTTCTTCAAACACCTGAAGGGATATCATGGGCTCTCTTATGTTATCTTTTGACAGCGTCCTCCTATGAGTGATGTTCACAGCATACCAGAAGTATGGCAGAGTGCCTCGAGAGATGTCATATAGGAGACATTATTTTTCATTTCTCCTGATTGACAAAGCTATGGATTGTAGCATCTACCATTAAGCATTAAGAACACTAGAATAGATTGACAACATCTA
This sequence comes from Sequoia sempervirens, assembly GCA_007258455.2. NCBI lineage: Eukaryota > Viridiplantae > Streptophyta > Pinopsida > Cupressales > Cupressaceae > Sequoia > Sequoia sempervirens. Next base: position 226,391,738 of record VDFB02000002.1, read on the forward strand.
CCATATGAAGAACCTTGTATTGGTGGCTGCTAACACTTAAAATGTTTAGCTTATCATTCACTCTTTTATTTTACCTTTGAAATGTAGGCTAGAGTGAGTATGGCTCCATGGAGTTCAAAAGGGAAAGCAATGGCTTCTATGCCTTCCACTGCCTCTATAATTAACACTACTTACCCTCCAATCTGCAGTGAAACAAATATTTAAAAAAAAGATAGAAAAAGAAAATTTATTAAATAAAATTCTAAATGTCAAACAAGCTAAAGTAATATACATTAAAGAATCTGGAAGTTAAAGCTTAAAGATAGCATCTGGAACACTTCAACGAGTCTCTTCTATAGTTTACAGTCAATGGGACATATGCGCCCTCACCTGTTCAATTTTCTTTTTACCATGGATGTCATACAATATATATATATCTTCTAGCATTTCTTGAGAATAAAGATTGAAGTTCTCATCCTTTTTGTCCTTGTAGTCAGGCGTCACCCAAAATCACTCCAAATCATTGAGAAACTAGTGAAATTTTCCTGTTCTCTTCTCCAGTTTTGGTAAGTAGCATGACGCACTAAAGGCTTGAGACGGTTTCAATATAATTGGTAGGTACAAAACTGAATTCTTAATGCAATCTATAAGTTGATCGTGCATTCAATCAGGTTGTTGATATGTTGTTGCTTCTCATTGCATCATGACCATGTTGGACTAAATTTTCTTTAACAACGATATCTTACAAGAGTACAAAGATTGCTTGACCATTCTCAACATGCTTTTTGCCTACGCCCAACATTGGCAGCTTGAAATGGGGCATGGACATCCCTAAAAAACATAAAACGTGGAGCAACATGTTCTATGTAATTTCAAATTTGGGAGAGGTAACAACTCTATTTGTTGGTATGCAAATCATCAAACATGAATATGCAAGCTATTTGGTCAATATGTGAAGAAACAACAAAATCAGTTGGAAAATACTCCAGGCATACATGGGTAGTCCAAAATAGGAAGTGTATATAGAAGTTAACATTGATATTTAGAAACGACAAAACATCAATCAAACTTAGGAATATTAGGAGCATATCATATATAAACACTAATTCTTGATCTGTGCTAAATCAATATCACCTCTATCAGATTTTAGAACTTTAGTGCATATAGAAGATGACAGTGATGATGATATTCAAAAATAATGAAACATCAATCAAATTTAGAAATTTCAGTAACATATACATCGAATGGTGAAAGCCCTCCTTCTAGCACCATTTTGTGGATGTTGAAAATATGTAAATGGTTAAACCTTAACATAATATCCTTATGCTAGTCATTTGAAACACATTTAAATTCAACATCCCTATGAAATACTTGACTATGATAAAATATGCAAACTAAATATAACAAAGATAATGAAATGCAAGCATATAAAAACATAATCAAAACTTTATTTCATAGTGGATTGGTGCTATTGTTGAAAATAGCCCTTTCCCAATCCTTGATAGATAAGCTAGATGATGAAATGCCTTGATGATGATGGAGTGATGGTGGGAAAAATTAGTTCTCCTGAAGAGAGTGACTTTACATGAGTGATTGTGGAGCAAGTAGTTGAGGATTTGTTGATGAATGAAGCTCTATATTTGTAGATTCTCAAATGCTAAGAGTGCTCATAAGAGAGAAATGTGGGATCAAAAACAAGCCAATGAAAAAGAGGCCACTTGTCATCATGTCATAGGTTGAGGGATGTGCAAGATTTGGGAAATGTACCTAAGAGGGGGAAATTTCAAATTTGAATTTGAGAGTTAATGCTTAGTTTGACATTTGCAAGGGACATGTAAGAGACATTAATTTCTTTGTTGGATGTACATGTCCACTTGATTTTGAATTCAAACTCGAGGGAATATTCCTCAAAGATGCCATGTTGATAGAAAATGTTGGATTTAATAAATCAATAAATTGATTTGTTTGTGCAAGTGGGAATATCTAGAGGATGTGATGGGTAGTTAGGTTAGGCTAATTAGGATTAGATTAGCTTAATGATGATTAGGTGAGTTTTGACCTTTTTGACTTAAATATCTAATTTATTTAAATCAAAAAAGGATGGAATATGCATTTGGATTTAATTAAATGAATGTTTGATTTATTTGATTAAAAGGTTGATGATAAAGTTTATTTAATTTTAAATTAATGACCTTAGGAGATGAAAATTAATGAGTTTACCTGATGAATGGATGAAGGTGAACTTGATTAATTTGATGAGTGGATGAATGTGAAACCTGGTTTAGTCGATGAATGGACCTAATTGAATGCATAATGTTAATTTTGCATGTCTACATTAAGTATGAGCATGAAGTGCAAATAACAGAAATCAATATCAACACAAGGAACACCAAATTTACATGGAAAACCCAATAAGGGAAAAACAATGGTGAGGATTAACTCACAATAAAAAAGTAATTGCAAAACTAATTACAAGAGACTCACTTCCAAAGGGATCACTGCCCAAGATAGGACTCACTATCCGGATACAAGGCTCACTACCTTCAGCTAGGACTTGCTTTCCAAAAAGGGAGGCCCACTACCTACAGATACAAAAAGATAATAAAAAATCCACCACAACAACTCACACATATCTATAGCCTTGATTAGAGAATTGTAGACACCATCAACTCATTGCCTTTAGGAGTATAACACATTAAATCTCTCACTTCCTCAATTCACTTCTGCACAATTCTTGCTTCTCACACTTTTTTTTCCTTACAATCCTTGACATTTTATCTTTTATTTATACTATCTTCAATCTTAGAAACTTTCTCCAAGGTCGGCTATACACACTTGATTTCACAAACTCAAATTAGGTCAGCAACTCAACATTCTCGTAATGGAAGAGAATGAGAGTGGACCAAACCAACACTTAACGAAGACCCAAAACAACATCTTGGATCAATCACATGCTTCCTCAATTGATACTTATCCCTCGCATGATGTGTAGACACCAGGTTGGCCAAACCTAATGAAAACACAAATGAACTTTGAAGTACACGCTTCTGCAACAAGAAGATAACATACGAACCACATAACATGCTTCACCATGCACTACAACACATCTTGGATGCCTTCACATTCATTCATAGCTAATGTAACAACCTTCATACATAGAACACTTTTCATCAATCCATTCACATTGTACAAACAAATATTTCAGAGCACCAAACTATAAACACCTTTGATAGAACATGGATAACACCATTACAAGCCTTCCTCTAGATCTATAAGATTTGAAACAAACTAGCGAAGGATGGTAAAGCAGATACATTTCTCCCAATCCATAAACAAACAACTCTGCCAAACCAGTTCACAAACTGGTGAACACAAATTTCACTCTTCATCAAACCATAAGCTATAATCTAGGATATACCACCCAAGAATGCCCTTAAATGACACTTCAAATCCACACAAGCATAGGATCAACATAGAAGAAAGGTGGAGCACAAACTAGAGCACATACACATAATTATGTCTTAACTATTTATTAATTTTCTCAAAAGCACTTGGTAACTCATCATATTAGCAGACTTGTAGCACCATAAAGATAGCTCCATTTTCTCACAACATCTCTATTGTATCTCAACTATACATGCACAAAATATAATCACTTGTTTCCTTTCTCAGCAACAACCTACACTGTGTTAACATCAATTTCAACACCACCATACTCATTCATACTTGCAATAATCTTCCCTTTGTCATTGATGGTAACACACAACTCTCTCTTCCCCATTGACTCAATAGAAAATAATAAAAGGTTTTACACAATTCTAATCACTCTCCCTTATGAGTGCACCCATGACAACAAGCATCTCATACTACAAAAATGATACTTCTTACTCCCCTTGAGGAGTAGACCCCAAACACTAGTCCAGACAAATGAAGAATCTTTAAAATTGATGCACCTCTATGTGCACCTAGTTCAAAGGAGGGGAAGTAACCCCCAACTTCTCCTGGAGATACTCAAGATTACCCTTCGTAAGAGCCTTAGTAAATATATCAGCAATTTGATCCTTTGTAGTCACATATTCTAGCCTAACTTCCTTCTCCAATACCTTCTCTCTCAAGAAATGATATCTGATAGATATGTGCTTTGTCCTTGAATGCATTACTGGATTATTTGAAATATTTATTGCACTTGTATTGTCACAAAAGATAGGGATAGGCTCATTACACATCACTCCTATATCGCTCGGTGTTTACTTCATCCATAATACCTGTGTGCAACAAGATGTTGTTGCAATGTACTCAATCTTAGCAGTGGATAAAGAAACAAAATCCTATTTCTTGCTTAGCCATGAACCTGAACTACATTCAAGAAAGAATGCACCACCACTTGTACTCTTCCAGCCATCTACACATCTAGCCCAATTTGCATCAGTATAAGCACTCAAAGTAAAATTAGTATCCTTAAGATACCACAAACCATAATCCAAATTCCCTTTTAGATAATTGAATATCCTCTTCACAGTTGTAACATGTGTTTCTTTGGGTTCTGCTTGAAATCTTGCAACCAAACATCTGCATGTATGATATGTGGTCTAGTAGTAGTAAGTTATAACAATCCACCAATCATAGATTTGTACATGCTTTGATCAACTTTAGGAGAATCATCATCCTTACTCGATTTTCATCCAGTCACCATAGGGGTACAAACTAGTTTGGAGTCATCCATTCCAAACTTCTTCAACAACTCTTTAACATACTTTGATTGTGAAATGAATATGCCCTTATTAGTTTGATTCACTTGAAGTCCAAGAAAGAAATTCAATTCACCAATCATAGACATTTCAAACTCTTTTAGCATCTCCTCTAAAAATTTCTTACACATACCCTCATTTCCTGCAAAGATAATATCATGAACATACACAACCACTATCAACATTTTGTTTCCTTCAACCTTGAAATAGAGATTACTATCTGTGGAGCCCTTGTTGAACCTTTGATGTGTCAAATACATGTCCTACCTTACATGCCATTCTCTCGGAGCCTGTTTAAGTTCATATAATGCCCTTTTCAACTTACAGACCATGTCTAGTTGATCTGATAACTAAAATCCCTCTAGTTATTTCATGCAGACCTCTTCTTCCAATTATCCATTCAAAAATGTAGACTTAACATCCATCTAGTATACTTTGAAGTCTTTGTGAGTAGAAAATGGAAAAAACATTTCAATAGCCTCCATTATTTCCACTGAGGAAAATGTCTCCTCAAATTCTATTCCTTCAACCTGTGAATAACCTTTGCATACAAGTCTTTCTTTGTTTCTTACTACGTCACCATTCTCATTTAGTTTATTCCTAAACACCCACTTTATACCAATTATGTTCTTGTTTACAGGTCTAAGAACCAATTCCCATATCTGATTTTCCTGTATCTACTGTAACTCCTCTTTCATTGCTCTAACCCAATTTTCATCTTTGCATGCTTCACACACTATTTTAGGTTCTATCTTGGAAAGTAAACATAAATTTACCTCAGTTGCTACCACTTTGCTTCTTGTCTTTACACCTTCACTTTTGCCTGCAATTATCTGTTCTTCAGGATGTTTTATCTATACATATTTTGGGGTCTTAAGAGAAAGTCTCAGAGCTTCTTCTTCCTCAATCTATTTTTCTTCTTCCTTATTCTCTTCTTGTACTTGTCTGTAAATAGGTTCATCCAGTTCAACTTCACTTATTTCAACTGATCTATACATATCTTCATCAACTTTTACATTTGCACTTTCAACTATCTTTCTCAATCTTTTATTGAAGCATCTATAAGCTTTTTTATTAGTTGAGTATCCAAGGAAAATACCTTCATCACATCTAGCATCAAACTTTCCTAGGTTCTCATCATCTCTTTTAATGTAACATTTTCTTCCAAACAACTTTAAGTACTTAATAGTAGGAATTTTTCCAGTCTATAGTTCATAAGGGGTCTTTGTGTTGTTACCTTTGATTTGAACTCTGTTAAGAATACAAACAACATTGTGAATTGCTTCTCTCCAATATACATTGGGTACATTTGTCTATTTCATCATAGTCTTTGCAACTTCTTGAATTGTCTAGTTCTTCCTCTCAACAACTCCATTTTTTTGAGGAGTTCTAGGAGTAGAAAAATGTCTCTTTATACCATTCTCTTCACAAAACATATTAAACTCATTAGAGGTGAATTCTCCACCTCTTTCAAACTTAAAATTTTGGATTTCAGGTTCACTTCATTCTCTACCATAGCCTTGAACACTTTGAATCTATCTAGAGATTGATATTTCTCCCTAAGAAAAGTAACCCATGTCATTCTAGAATAATCATCAATCAAAAGCATAAAATACCTGTCAGCATTAAGACTTCCTATTCTTGTGGTACCATAGAGGTCTATATGAATCAATTCCAAAATTCTAGTAGTTTATTGTTCTTTTCCTTTAAAGTTGCATCTTATTTTTTTTCTCAATTGACAACTTCTGCAAACAATATTGGTAGGCTTTGTGATTTTAGGTAGATCCCTTACAACTTCTATTGAACTAATCCTAATCAGATTGTTGAAGTTTACATGTCCCATCCTTTGATGCCATAACCAACTTTCATTAACTTGAGACACAACACACTAACCATCAACACCCTTAAAATGATAAATGTTTCCATATGTTCTCCCTATAGATACCATAGTTCTAGACCCTTTTCTAATCTCATAGGTATTATCCTGAAACATAAGCTTAAATCCTTTTGTACACATTTTTCCAACACTCAAGAGATTATGCATTAAGCCCTTAACATAATAGATATCATTAGTATTGTGTTTTCCATAAAAACTAATTGTTCCTTTTCCAACAATCTTTGCATTAGAATGATCTCCAAACATGACTAATCCTCCATAATACTTTTCAAGTTTAGTAAACTTAGGGTATGTGCATTATCATCATGGGCCAAAAAGTGGCAATATAATGGGTATGTGGCTGACAACTTTTTTTACCCAAAATTGATGAAACAAAAAGGGCTTTTAAAGGATATTCTCATCTTTCCACCAATATAAATTATGTTTTACTTTGAATTTAATAAGTAATTATTATTCATTTTCTATTCAAATTATGACTAAAGTCCTAATTGATATACTGATTGAAAAACATCTATAGTTTTCAAATGGTATCACATTTTTTGAACCCAAAACCTGTGTCACATTCTATGCTTCACATACTATAGAATTAAAAAAAGAAAAATTGAATTTCATGAAGATTTGACCAAGTTAAGGTGGTTTGACATACAATTTTTTTATATTTTTTAAAAGTTCTAATAAAAAATTCATAATTAATTATTTACTTGGAAAAAAATTACAAAAAATATGCATCACATCGAGATAGGAGTCCTCTACTTATATCTAAAATGTTATAAAAAATATTATCATTTTATTGTGGTTAGGGTGGTCAGATAGACACCTACTTCTTATTTTTTCCTGAAATTTAAGTGCTCTGCATTGAAATTTCAAATTTTTATAAATAGATTTCTTTTTAAAACAAACCTAGTAGTTTAGAAATTGCATTCAATTTTCTATAGATTCTATTCTTACATATTTTTGAAATAATATCGATAACTTATTCAAATTTTTATGTCAAGTTGCCTAACTTTGATTTTTTTTAATTTTTTGCCACTTAAGGGCCTAGTTTTTCCATGATGATCCTGCACATACCCCTTACTTTTGTCTCTGGTCATGTGATTTGAGTAGCCACTATCAATTACCCAATAGTCTTTGTCTGGGTGATCCCATAATACTGCTTTACAATTTTTGGGAGATCTTGATTTTTGTTGAAATCACGATTTTTCTCTTTACTATTTTGTTTAATCTTTTCGTTTATTTTTTTGGATTTTTTTCTTTTTCTTAAATTTTTTTGTTGTCACCAAGATGCCGGTTGTCCAAGTTTTCATTAGGGTAACCATTTTTTTAGGACATTTTCTATTTTTTTTGTATTTTTGGTTTTATACCTTGCAAGTTTAGGCATAATTTTTTTTGAGATAGGAGTTGTTCATGGGCTCCTGTAGAGGCTCACCTTCCTATGTTGATAACTAATATGCCCCTAACTTGTAACTTGTTGTGATGAAAAATGGTCCTAACCAGTTGGGTTCAAAATTTCCTTTGTTGTCCAAATTAGGGACGTTCTTCTAGTTCTCCTTTAGCACAAGTTCTCTGACCTAGAAGGTCTTGCTCCTGATCTTCTTGTTATAGTTTTGTTTGAGTCGGTTCTGATACACTTGCAGGTGGTTCAAGGCATTCATTCACTGCTCATCTAGCAGTTCCAACTCATTTAATATTGATACCCAATATTCCTCATATGTGATGATATTTTATAGTGATATTCTTAGTGGTGGGAGCTTGATCTCGATGGGTAATATGGCTTCTGAATTGTAGACCAGGGAAAAGGGGGTGGCACTAGTTGGTGTGTGGATGCTAGTTTGATAGGCCCAAAGGGCGGGATTTAATTAGAGATGCCAATCATGGCCAAATTCACTGACCATTTCTTAAGGATTTTTAGAATGTATTGTTTGTAGCCTTAGCTGGTCATTCCCTTGGGGATAATATAGGGTGGAAAAGTGATGTTGGATTTTGCATTTTTCATATAGGTCATGGACATCTTGATTTTTGAATGGTGTCCCATTATCTAAGATAATGGCTTGTGGGACACTATAGCGGAATATTAGGTAGTTCAGGATGAACTTAGATATTTTCTTTTTAGTTATGTAGGTCATTAGTGTGGTTTCCACCCACTTTGTGAAGTACTCAGTGGTGGTAATGATAAACTTGTGGCCACTAGATGAGGTAGGGTTGATTTTCCAACGAGATTGATCCCCCACTGTGAAAAGGGCCAAGATGTGATGATTAGGTGGAGCTCTTGAGTTGGTGCATGGATGAGGTCCCCATGTTACTGACATTGTAAACACCTTCTGACATAGTCACGTGCTTCTTTTTCCATGGTAGGCCAATAGTACCCCGTTCTCAACAATTTCTTGCCTAAGGTTATACCACTCATGAGTGAACCATAAATACCATTTTTCACCTTAGTTAGGGTAGTTAATACCTCCTTAGCATTTAAGTAACATAATAAGATTCCCTTAATGCTCCTATAGTAAGGGGTATCTCCTAGGATGATTAAACAAGATGCTTACTAGGGATCACTGGGACCAACAATTTTGCACACAAATTCGGACTTTGGTACCTCGAATGTAGGCATGAGAATTTTTTCTACTAGGAATTCATGCTTTGGGACATGGTGAGGGATGTCAATAGGGATCCAATTGTCACCATGGCATCTACTACTTTGAAATTTTCTCTAGGTATCTGCTTCAATATAGTCTAAATGAATGACTCCTTAAGACTTTCCACCAGTTTCTTGTATGGAGTTAGCTTGTCATCCTTAGTCTGATACTCATCATTTCCTTGATTGATTATTAATTGTGAATCCCCATATACCTTGAGAGCCATGATATGCCACTTCACTACTATTCTAAGTCCTATGGTTAGAGCCTCATATTTTGTGATATTGTTTGTGTAGGGAAATGCCAACTTGTAGGATCTTGGTATGCAGTCTCCTTGTGGAGTAATGAAAAAAACCCTGGATTTTGATCCATGCTATGTGTAGGAACCATCAAAGTACAACTTCTAGTGGTCTATTATGGTCAAGTTGAAGATGGATTCATCGGGGAACTTTGAAATTAGTGGATTCTCTAAATACATAGGTGCTTCTTCCAATTGGTCTACAATAGCTTTCCCTTTGATGGCCTTCCCCTCTACATACTCAATATTGTATTCTGATAGGATCATGACCCACTTGGCCATCCTTCCTATGAGAATTACTTTAGAAAATAGGTACTTGAGTGGGTCAATCTTGGAAATGAGTTTGATTTTATGTGCTAACATGTAGTGTCTAAATTTCTATGAGACAAACACCACTGCTAGACAAGCATTTTCAATGAAGGAATAATTTAACTCATGCCCTACCATGGTCTGATTGATGTAATAGATAGCCCTCTTTGTACTATTTTCACCGTACTGAGCTAGGAGAGCATCGAGGGATATTGTTATTGCTAATATGTAGAGGATTAAAGGCTTTCCTAGGATTGGTGGCATAAGCATTGGAGCAATGAGAAAATACTCTTTGATCTTGTTAAAGGTCTAATCACACTTCTTGTCCCATTTGTATGTTACCCTCTTGTGGAGTAGGTGAGAATATGGGATTGATTTCTCTACTAGCTGAGCTATAAACCAACAAATGGAATAGATCCTACCTTGTAGGCCGCTTAGCTGCTTGTAAGTCTTGGGTGCCTCCATCTTGATCATTTCCTTTAGCTTAGTGGGATCTATTTCAATTCCCCTCATAGATACGATATCTCGCAATAGATTCACTAATTGTACGCCGAAGACACACTTCTTTGGATTAAGGCAGACCTTGTATTCCTCAAGTTTGTATAATATGGCACTTAATGCTGCTATGTGGTCCCACCTTTTCCTAGATTTTTCCAACATGTCATCAACATAATCTTCCACAATCTTATGGATCATGTCATGAAATATTAAGGACATGGTCCTTTGATATGTTGCTCCAGTGTTCTTTAGGCCAAATGGCATCATGTTCCAGCAATACGTCCCCAATGGATAGGTAAAAGTCATTTTATGTTGATCTTCTTTAGCTATCATGATTTGGTTATACCTAGAGAATCTGTCCATCACTGAGAGAATCTCATGTCCTATAGTCATATCTACAATCATATCAATGTTGGGAAGCAGGAGGTCATCTTTGGGATGCATGCCTTGTTTAGGTTTCTAAAATTTGTGTAGGTAAGAATGCCCCTAGTGGGATTTAAGACATGAACCAAGTTTGATACCCACTCCAGTTAATCGATTGGTCGTATAAAACCTACATCAAGTAACTTCTTCAACTCCATTTTAACCAATAAGGCTATTTGAGGATGCACTTTTTTGCATTTTTGTCTGACGAGATTTGCTTCGGGGTAAACTGCTAGATGGTGGAACACAATCTCCAAATCAAGCACAGGCATGTCAGCATAGGTCCATGCAAATTTGACCTTTCTCTGCCTTAAGAAGGTAGCTAGGAGCTCATTTTCTTCTGACATCAATGATTCAGCATAAAATGCCATATGCAAAGTTTCCTTTGTTCCCAAATTGACTAGGTTGCACTTCTCGACTAGAACCACCAACCTTTCCTAATGTATAGCACTTAGAGGAAGATTTAATCCTTCATCCCCAGGTGACTCATAGAGGTTTTCACTACTGGATATATCCTTTATTTTTACTATTCTTGGGTCAAAGAGTGCCACAGTTTGGTTTTCACTCAAATACTTTGAGATTATTCTCAAATTTTCACTTTTGTGACTAAAGGATTCAATCATCTCCCCGTAGTAAGCTTGTGTATCTAGTATGATGTCAAACCTGAGCTTATGATCTCCATGTGGTACTATTTCCCGCATTCCCATGAATTTTGAGATCACCTCATCATTTTCAAAAGTGTTCAGAATTGGTGGTCCTTGTTGGTTGTAATCAATGAGCTGGGGGTAGACTAGGTTAATTTCATGGGTTTGATGGTCGTTGGTCTCAAAAGACAAGGTACTAATCATGAGTAGGGAGGTGTCTTCGAAAAGCATAGGAAAATCAGTTATGGGGTCCTCATCACCACTACACACATCGGTTATGTCAAAGGTGAAGTTGTCTATGGCTTGACCTATGGATACGAGTAATTGAAGGGAAGATGCAGATTGCTAAGAAGGAGTTTTGACCTTCCTACTTGAGGTACCTTTTCCAAGTATGGTCACCTTCAGAGGAGTACATCCAAGACCAAGATTTCTCATACACATCTCTAGCATGAGGGGTATTAGAATTTTGTTGTCATTTTTTCCAAGCTTTTTGTTTCTATCATAGCCCATGGTGAGCATTATTTGTAAGCCCTTACTCATATCATCCATAGGTAGATCTGTTGCTAGTCTATTGTCTTGGTATAGGAGGTTGGATGGATCCTCTTCTATTATTTCCTAACCTAGGTCTCCCCAACATTTGAAGCTAGAGGATCCTACTGTGAAGGTTTGGGATGAGGAAGCATTATTTGACTTTGGTCATCCTCGTGACCTTGGAGATTGTGGTAATTCTCCCACTAAAAAAGAATTTTTTGGAAGTGCATAATCCCCGCACCTATTGTCCTGGATAATGACCTTGATATCAGAGATGGTGGGGATGGTAGGTGTCTCTTTCATAGAAGTGGAGGCAAGAGTAGTTGGATCAATGTATGGAGTTGAGGAGGCCTCGTTGTTCTTAGGCACTTAGGGGATTTTGTAATATTTTTCTTCAATATTTTTGCAATAGTAAAAGGGTTCAGGATCGCCATGGATAGTGACCTCTTGGCCTTGGTATGGAAACTTTACACACTGGTGGAATGTGGAACCTACAGCTTGCAGCCCATGAATCCAAGGATGCCCCAAGAGGATATTGTAGGGTAATTCTAGGTCGAGAACTTGACAAGTTGTTTCCATGATAGTCAGTCCTACTTGAATCGGGAGTTGAATAGTTCCCCAAGAAACTCTTTCTTGATCATCATAGGCTTTGATGGTTATTCCTTTTCCTTTTTAAACATCATCTTCAGAGAAGCCCAAGATTTTTATTAATTTAAGGGTGCATATGTTCAACCCTGCACCTCCATCTACTAAGACCCTGTTGACCATGTTCTTATGAATGAAAGCCTCAAGATGAAGTGCACGATTGTGAGATGGTTTTGTTGGAAGATCTTGTTCTGAAAATGTCAGCAGGTGAAGTGTAGTGAGGTGTGTGACCATAGCTTGGAACTGATCCACATTAAGATTAGTGGGGATGAAAGATGAGGCCAAGGCTTCTTCAAGGATCTTCTTATGGGCTGGTGAGATTTTTAGCAATTTCATGATGGAGATCTGAGATGGGGTTCTTTTTAACTAATCAAGGACATTATAGCCACTAGGAATAGATCTTGAGTTAGAAGTGGGTGCTCTAGGAGGCTGAGATGATCTTACGATGGTAACTTTTGTGCCTCTTGTTGTGACTCAAAAATCATTTTGGGCTCCTTTGATGGTGATGACAATGACCATTTCTTTTAGAGATGCGACAACATGGTTGTACATGTGGTTCACACTTTTGAAGGTACCCTTTCCTTTATCATTTTTATTATTGCCTTTGTTGTGGTTGGGCATCAAATTTGTGTAAATCTTGAGATTTTGATTCCCATTTGGTTGTTCTACATTTATGATTTTTTTGTCTATGAGGTCTTGAATCAAGCTTTTTAACCTCATACAGCTAGTAGTTGTATGTCCCTTTATTTTTTGGAAATCACAAAGGTTATTTTCATTGTACCATTGTAATTTTACCAAGGGTTCTTGATAGTTGTCATAGGTGGGAACTGTGATGAGTTTTTCCTATACCAATATTTTCATGATAGATTTAACTAATTCCCCAAGGGGTGTGCACTTCTGCTTAGTGGAATTTTTGTTTCGCTAAGGTGGTCTTCGTTGTTTTTCCACGTTGTTGATAGTTTGGTTGTTTGGCTGTTGTGTGACAGTATTGGCTTGTCGATTGTTTTGGTTGTTGGTTTGTGGTTGTTGAGGTGCTTGTGTGTTTTGTTGAGGTGCACTGATGACAACTTTGGTGTTGACTAGACCATCATTGGTAATGTTTCTATTTTTTTCCCATGTGTGAGGTTTGTCATTATAGCTGGTAGATGGCCATATTTCTTGATAAGAAGGAACTCCCCCTTGTGAGATAAGGGCTCATTCGATATTGAGTGCCATGGGGATCAACTGATCATAGGTTGTGATGCCTTACAACTTGAGATGAAAGGACAAGAATCCATCAAGATTTGTGATGATGGTGCGCACTTGTTGTTCCTCAAGCATGGCCTATTTACTCCTATTGGCTTTTGATCACCATCATTGTAAGAATGAAGCAAATGTCTCTCCCTTGGATTGTTTAATGGCTAAAAGTTCTTCCAGGGTCACATCCATAGCTATGTTGAAGGAATAGTTTTGTATGAATGCATCCACAATTTCCTAGAATTTTTTGATTCGTGAGAGACGGGAGAACTAGTCAATGGTGTTTCTTTCCAAGCTCTAAGGGAACAGTCGCATCAGATAGGTTTCATCATATGCGACCTCCATGCAATGTACTTGAAACTCCCTAATGTGATCTTCATGGTTTCCTATTCCATGATATTTATCAAATTTTGGGATCTCAAATCCCTTTGGGAATGGTTTCATGACAATGCTCCTATCCAACAAATAGGAGCACAAGTTCTTTGGTGGTTTTGTCATTTTGCATGATTGAAGATTGCACACTTGTTGTGAAAGGAATTTTATTTGTGCTTATACATCGCCTTGAGGATTAGGGGGTGGGATGAAGGTGTTCTATGGTGGTTCAATCATTGGAGGGATGTGTGGATTGGTTGGTGTGTTGGTGGACAATGTTTGCATGTTTTTCTATGCTAAGTATGCTTGTAATTGTTGTTGTACCAATGCTTGTTGTTGGTCCTATTATTGCTACACTAATAATGCCTATTATTGGGATTGTTGTTACTGTTGTGCCAACACATGTTGTTGGGCTACTATTTGGGCTGCTTCTTCTTGTTCTTGGTATTGTTGCAATTCCAACTAGTATACTTGCTTCTATGTGAGGTATTGTATTTGTGCCTATGCCTATTCTTATGCTTGTGCTTGTGCTTGTTGGGAAGCTTGGGAAACTTGAGCAGATTGAGCAACTTGGACAACTTGAGTTTCTTGAGCAACTTGAGTGGCTTGAGCGGCTTGGGAAACTTGAGTAGCTTGTTCTCGCAACAATGCTTGGGGTTATGCCTAGGTGTCTTGTTGTGCTTGTCGAGCTTGTGCTACTTATTGTGCGGCTTGCACTACTTGAGCAACTTGAGCATCTTGTGCAGCTTGAGAAGCCTAAGTGGTCTACGTTGTTTGTTGATCTGTTTGTGTTTGTTGTGTAGCTTGGTATTGTTGGAGTTCCTTTTAGTAGGCTTGGTGAGCTTGAAGAGCTATACTGTATTGACTTTCCTTATTTGGATTTCATGGTGGTGGTGGTGGATTTGGGATTTTAGATGTAGTAGTGAGTGGTTGAGATGTGTTTTGAGTGATTGTGGTGGATGGTATGATTGAGGTGATGGGTCCTTGAGATATTGTGCTTTGGGGTGTTGGGATTGATGTTGTTGCTTGGATGGATACCACCTATTGTTGCGATATTGGTGGCATATTCAGAGGATTATACGTGATGACTTGACTAGTGTTTGATGGATTGTCTTGGATTGATTGACTTTTGTTAGGTAAAGGGGGAATTCCTAAACCAAGAAATGATGTGGATGTTGGTAGTGGAGGTAATGGTGGCAGAGGTGGTGGTGGGATTGGAACTCGAAGTGGTGGAAATCTTCCTGGAATAAGCAATGATGAGGCCCTAAAGAGCCCACTTTGTTCAAATAAGCCTGCTTGTACCAATGGGAGTGAAACTTGTGGGTCAAGAGCATATGTTGGTGTTATGTGGAAATATGTGTTGTTGGAATCATGGAATGTGAGTGGCACATATTAGTGGAGGGTATTTTGGGGCATGATACCTGATGTACCTATGATGGTATTGGCATCCAAATTTTGATTATTGACAAGGGGTTGTTGTTGAAGGGCATGGAGTAATGCACTCCCCTTGTTGACAATGGGTTGTTTGGTGGTAGTTGATTGTGGAATGGGTTGGACAATGCTCTGATTGGGTGAGGTGAATGGTACAAGTGGCATAAAAGGATTCTCCACAATAGTGCTCACATCAAAATCAAAAGGGAGTTTTGCTCCTTCTTTTTCCAATTCAAGCATGCATTGGGAGGGATGTATTTTCATCATGGATCTAAAAATTTGGTGGTTATCATGGTTTTGAAGGATTTCGATGATCTCATCTTGGGTTATCCCTATATTGGTGATGTCTTCCACTTGCCCTTCCTCTTGAGGATCTTGTCTTATGAGAGAAAGATCGAGTAATGGGTTGCTAGGTCCAACATGATTGATCTTGGGTTCAGTTTGATTTAGGTCACTTGAAGTTGATGTTTCTTTTTTATACATCTCCATCTCCTTCTTGTCTTGTGATCTAGTTTGAACCATAAAATGAGGCTCAAAAGAGAAAATATAGGATGATTAAGGATCAAAGGTAAGATGGTGAAATTCATGAAAGGTGGATGATATGGATGATTGAACTCTTACAGGACCTTGAAGAGGATGCTAGACTTTTGAGACTTCTTGGATTCTTGGATTTTTACTTGTTTGATTTGATTATTGGATTTGGATTTATTTGGATAATGAACAAATGGCCCCCAAGATGTTGGATGTTATCTATGGGATAAATTTGTTCACAAGATGATAATTTGGCTAAATGTAGGGAGAAGGATGCATCTACCCACACCTAACCAAACAAGATGTTTTGATAATACTTTGACTAAGCATATGGAGAATGATGCATCTTCACATACCTAGCCAAACAAGATGCTTTGATGTTTGGTTCAAGGATTTTGATTCATGGATTTGTCCAAAATTCTAGCATAAAGGATGATTTCAGGATTTTCAAGAGTTGTTGGTGAGCTGATTTTGGTTTTTATTTTTGAAAGATGGATGAAGGTTGACTTTGATCCTATGTGTACCTAAAAAGACTCTTGTTTACAAGACCTCAATTTTGAAGAACACACTTTAATCTAAACAAGATGTTGAAACCTTTGAAAAAGTGTCAGAGTTTGACAATAATAAAATGAGTACAAATTGGGATTGTTTCTTGAATCTCTTCTATAGAAGTTGAAGACCAATCTCTCTCTAAACTCATAGACTATTGAGAGACGCTTTTGATGAAATTTTGGACTAGGAGCTTTGAACTTTGGTTTTTGGATTTTGATCTTTTTTGAAATCATTTGATGAGGCACATTTGTGAGATTCAATTGTTCTTAGCTTTTGCTTAGTGACTTTTTTTACCACAAACACACACTTTGATTTAGCTTTTGAAACTAGATATCTAATGTCTTAACTTATTCTTATCCCACAAAGTGTTTTATGTGGAAATCAAGGAAATTAAGACAAAAGTTACCTAACGTTAACTTTAGTAGGAGAAAATTGAGATAAAATCTAAATGCCTAGAAGCCTCTAAGGATATGAATCCCAAGGGCAAGCAATAGCACGTGAATTTGTTCAAGGATATTTACTTCTCCTAAAGGGTTTGAAATTTAATGCTCATGTTGAATGTTTGTTTTTCCAATGTTTTTAATCAAGAAAAATGTTTTGATTTTAGGAACATGCACAACCCTATGGATATTTGAGATAGTGTTTGTTGAATCCCCACTTGGATGAATCTAGCTACGCCTAATTTTAGCGGATGATTAGATGATTGACCACACTAGCTCCCCTCCATGACACTCACTTCTACAGGTCAGCCAAGCATCAATACCCATGAATCTCCCACGGCATACTTCTCATCTCTACTAAAAGTCATAAAGTTGTGGGGTAGCTTTAGAATGACCGTTCTTGCACCAACAAATAGATAAGGATTTTTTCCTTTTAAAAAAAGGGTTTTAATGTTGCATTTTGTTCATGGGGAATCATCCATACGATGAGAGACCATTGTTTCCCTTCTCTTTGGAACAATCCTTGTGATACTTTCCTTTCCTCAAATACCCACACTTATATCCTGGGTGGAAGTTGCTTGGCTTTAGCATGTTCTCGGTTGGGTCATTCCCTTGGGTGATTGCTTTTTCCCACAAAGCAGTCCCTCTAGAGATAAACAACAATGAGCAATCACATTTGTAGTTTGATCAATATTTTTTGAGAAACAAAGAGAGAACACACGCAATAAGCTCCACTCACACTCGCAAGATTTGTCAATTTTAAACCCAAATCGAAATGTGGATGCAATATTTTTGACAACTTAATATCACAAACAGACTTTTGATTCTCAAGATCACCATGAAGCATGAGAGAATCACATACGTCTTTTAGGTGATATTAATTTGTCAAAAATATTACAAAACACCAATGCACATGTTCATTTAAATTTCCAAAGGAAAAATTGAGTTCTTTTCAAAGCACCAAAAAGAAACGTGAAGTTTGTTTGTCAAAATTTTAGAACCCAAATTGAAATTTAGTAAGTATTAATGTTCTTTTTAACCCTTTGCAGCAAAAATGAAAGGTTTTGTAGTGTTCTTATTAGAATCCAAAAAATGTGAGTTGGCCTAAACCAAAAAAGAAAAGCATAAAATAGAAGCTCTAAGCATTTAAAAAAGACAAATCATGTGAAGATCAAGTTATTAATTAAACTCGTTTTAAGCATTAACTTCAAATAATAGAACGATTTTAAAGACCACTGATTTTGAAGAAAAAAAAAGAAAAGCATTAATAAGAACCCTGCTCTCAGACTTTAAAGAAAAAAAAATTAGTGTGTTTCTTGCAAACATTAAAGAGCTTAATTCACATCATCAAACCGGAGAGGTATTTTTTTATTGCTCATTGAAAATAAAGTTAACTGTATCAAGCAAATGAGCGCTTTAAGTAATATGTTACTCAACTTTCTCTCACATGGTATGGATTATAATATTTTGGAGTTTCTAAGAATGCTTTACCACTGCAAGAAACATTACACATCGCAGATGAAATATTTAGCTCAGACAATAAAGATTTATATTTTATTTTTGATATATCTAAAGGCAACTATAAATGGGTGATCATCACAAAGAAATGTTTGACAGTAGGGTCAACCATCAATTCTAGACTATAATTATATTTCTTTCGATATTTCCTTTTAAATGTGATACAATCTTCCTAATAATGTTTCCACAAAACTAATAAATATAGCTAGATGGTCATCAAAAGTAATGACTAAAATTAACTATCCTTCATATTATTTATTATTTGACAAAGTGTTGGTTGTCAAAGCCTGAAATAAAGCACATTAGAGAACATTTGGCTCAAAACATGTAAGGACAGGGTAGTGTGTTAATGAAAAACCTTCACATATACTCAAAACAAATGAATTTTTAAAGTTCACAATGAAAATCCTCCATTACCAAAAGAGAATCAATCAGATCCTAAGCAACAACCCACCTTTCTTACCATAGTATAGTTAATTTGAGCAATTGCAATAGAGAACAAGTAGTTTGGTTATTAATTAAAATGCAAAAGCTAGGTAGGAAGCACATCATACTTTGTACCAACGAACAAAGCCTTTACCAATGATATCTCATAGGAGTGTAATGATTGCAGGACAAGATTCATGTGCCCAAGTTAGTGTGCATGACTTGAAATCTCTAGTAGGAACATATGGTCGACACCTTTAACATGGAGGTTGAAATTTTTCAAATAAAATAAATGAGTATCATGCATCACAATTTCTACCAAAGTTGCAAACTTTCAAAGCATAATATCATTCAATATTTAGGCTGAGCTTCTTTGCTACATAGATCAACCAAATCAAGAGCTAAAAAAATAATGAAAGACACAACAAGCAAGATATAACAAGCAAGTAGTGGCTAAATTAATGTTTCTAGATTTCTTCCTGAATGAGAAATATAAAGATAATTAAAATCACAATATTATCCCATTAAAATCTGTCGTACAAAATGATGACTCCTTCTGTATTCACACTAGATATTTCAACTCTTGAGCTTTCTTTGCAACGATACATGTGCATATGTATGCCTTCACATGCTTTACTAACAAACCATATAGTAAGCATCAATAAATATACTGAGATTTTAAACCCTTTAAGAGAAGCAAAAGATCCTTCTAGCGCCAGATGTATAGCACAAATTTGCAAGCTTAAAATCTACCCCACATATTATCATGATGTTATTTTAAAACAAGAAAACAATGTAGTCTTCCTATGAAATAATCCAACATGTTTCATATTGAAAACAAAAATAACAAAATAAAATAATTGAGAGCATGAAAAAAATAGTGGATACATATCCCATAGTGGATTGGTGCCACTTTGATATGAAAAGTATCCCTTTCCCAACCCTTTGACAAGCTAAATGATGACGATGCTATGCTACGAAGATGGTGGATTCAAAAATGTATAGCTTGTGGATCCAAAATGAGAAGAAAAGCCTCTTATTTATATATGAGATTGAGAGAAGAAGAGGCATAATGGAGGAATGTGGGACTAATCTTCAATCAATGGGCAAATGCAACTTGTCAAGATTTGAGAGCATGAAGGTTGAGCACACTTTGATGAATGTGCCAATAAATGATATTAGGTGGATTTTCAAGTTTGAATGTTGGCTTGTTGGAGGGAGAAAAGAATGACTTAAATGCCACTTGGATCAATGCACAAGGACATGTAAGAGGATTTAAATGCTTTGTTGGAAGGACACATCCCTTTTGGAGGGATTTCCAAATTT
Source organism: Sequoia sempervirens (assembly GCA_007258455.2). Classification (NCBI taxonomy): domain Eukaryota; kingdom Viridiplantae; phylum Streptophyta; class Pinopsida; order Cupressales; family Cupressaceae; genus Sequoia; species Sequoia sempervirens. The sequence goes on from VDFB02000002.1 coordinate 226,412,172, forward strand.
GGAAGAATATTATCTTTTTATGCCATGTTGAGGGAAATTAGAAAAAATAATAAATCAAAATAAATGATTTATTGTGCAAGTTGTGAAATCTAGAGAATTGGGGGATTAGATTAGCATTAATCATGATTTGATTAATTTTAATGGAGGTTAGTTGATTGTGACATTCAACTTAAATACTTGGATTTATTTAAATTAAATGAGAAGATAAAGAAACATTAGAGATTTAAATAAATATTTGGATTTATTCAATTAAATGAAGGAACTTTAGGAGATTAATTAAATAAAGTTGATTTATTTAATTAAAGAGATAACTTTAGGAGATTAATTAAATAAACTTGATGTATTTAATTAAAGAGACGAATATGATTTAATTAAATAAAATGATATATTTAATTAGATAAAGTTGATTTATCTAATTAAATAAAGATTGACTTAATTAAAAGAGGAAAGATGATGAATTTTAATCAGATAAAGATAATTTGATTAAAATAGTTAGGAGAAGGATAATTAAGGTCTAAGTGAAATTCATGATTCCAAATTAGGTGCATGCATATTTTACATGTCTACAACATGTTATAACTTATTGGATTTATACAAATCTATTTGAGAATTTGGAAATAAAATATGTTTTGTGATAGAATGTTTATATGTGTAATTTTAAAAAAAAATTGAATGAAATTTTATGTGAAGAATGCATTATTTATTTTCTTTATGAGAGATTTATGGGATAGGATGCCAAATGTGGATGCATAGAGATGGTAGTTTAGCCTTTTCATAAACTACCATTTTATGATTTAATGCTTGGCCAAACAAATGTACCATTGGAATAGATGGATTATTTAAAAAAACCTAGAATTTTTATGTCTCTACCACATCCTGCATGTAAGAAATATGTTTTTCTAGTATAGGAATGCATATAGGCATTAGGCATGCATTGAGAGTTCCCTCCTGCTTTATTGTTCTAGGTTGTTAGGCTCCTCGTGTAGGGCTGGGGTATTCTTGAGTTAGGAAGAACTCAAGGAAGTCATGTACTTCGTGGTTGGGAGAAAAAGGCGCCATAGTCACACTCTTGGCCCCAGCTTGCAAGAAGACCAGTGATGTCAAGGCGGTTGAGGATCCGAGTACCTTTATGCTATGGATGCACTCATGTATTACTTTGTATGGATTACATAGCCCATTTGTAAATGTAAGTTTACTTTCAAATTTGTTGATGTAACATTGAAATAGATGTATTCATGAAGGTTATTGATGTAATGTTGAAATAGATGTATTGATGTAAGATTAATGTTGTAACATTGACATGGATGTATTGTATTCCATTTTGATACTATAAGAGCGGGGGACCATCGCGTGCAAGACCCTAGGTCACGGATGGTCAAGATGTGAGAGACAACCCTAACTTACCTCAACTAAGTGTAATGTTTAGGATATGAGAGGTGAGGGTAACGAGGACCATGGAGCCTCTCAATTACTCTACAGACTTGAAATAGAGAAGGCTAGGTGAGCTAGTTTCTAGGTCTAACACTATGTCTTAGAAATCTCTCTATCTAAGGATAGAAGCGTGATCATTGGACGTCAGCGTGGTGCACTGGCATCTCAAAAGTGTGTTGGTGTTTGTATGGCCAGACAGTAATAAAGAAGAGGTCAAGCCAAAAAAACTAGGTAACAGGCTAGCTTCCTAACTAAAGGGCCAAAATGACACAACTAGATAAATTAAATAGTCTCTAATATTATAAATAAAATATGTAAGAGTGACAAAAATAAGGAGAATCTCACCAAGGAACTCATTCGCTAGCTGGTTCTCTAAGAAGCATGCACACCTACACATAGAAAGAGAGAAAATGTTGGGTGGTTGTAGGGGCCTGCCTTTGTCAGACCCCCGTTTAGGTGTTTCCACCTCCATGGACAACCAAGGAAATGAGTTAAAGAAATAGTATAGTAAAGAGAAAATAAGAACAAAAAAATAGTGTTATGCTACTAAACCAAGTGATAGAGGAGAGAAGAGGGAAGCTTACCACCTCCACCAAGGGAACTCAAAGCTATTTGGGGGAGAAATGAGAGTACTTAAGCCTTTGTTGCAATGGCGTGGTCCCAAACGTGCTCTACCTAAGTGATGGAGTGTTGCTTTTCTACAATGGAATGCTTGGAATGCTACTAGAAGTGTTGGATTGAATGCTTGAAGTGGTGAAGAGTGAGCTCAATGCTTGGAAGAAGATGAAATGATTGTTCAAGGAGTGGATTTGAAGAAGGGATGGAGAAAAATGACCATATTCGGGTTGGTTGGCCCAAGGGGGCATTACAAATTTACCTCCAATGAGAAGTCATGCCTCTGCAAGTTCAATTGCAGGAATCTGCCAGGGATGTAAGCGTGCCATGCAGGTGTCCTAGACAAAAAAAACTCCACTAACACTCAAAACAGGCACCAATTGGGATGCAAGTAGTGGGCTTAGGTGGAATTAAGCCTCAAACTTGGTTTTCTAAGGTGGGTAAAGGAAAAAATGGAAATTTTCATAAGGGATGCAAATTCACTCCTATACATTTTTCCCCCACTTTAGCAAGAACGAATACTGATGAGTACTCGGTAAGTAGGTCAAGAAGAGTGTAAGGTTAGAAATGTATACTTGAACTACCAAGGAAGAAGTGCTCAATCTGGGATACCTGAAGGTCAAGGAAAGTGAGGGGCTTCATAGTTGCTTGGAACTATGAAGTTGATGAAGAAAAGTGTCTTACAGGTTCTTGGTCCTATAAGGAAGGTGTCCCCCAAAAAATATAGCATGGAGGAGACCCAAAGGAAGCATCCTACAGGCTCTCAATCTTGTAGTGAAGGTAATCTTCATGAACTCAAGCATGAAGAATACTGAAAGAAGCACCCTATAGGCTCTTAGTCTCAGAGGGAAGGTATTCTCCATGAACTCAAGCATGAAGAATATTGAAAGAAGTGCCCTACAGTCTCTTAGTCTTGCAAGGGAGCCACCCCCAAGATCTCTCACATGGAGGAAGCTCAAAGGAAAGCACCCTACAGGTTCTCTATCCCAGAGGGAGGTATCCCCCAAGATCTCTCACATGGAGGAAACCTGAGAAAGTGGACTTTGTAGAGTCAAGAAGTGGCCACATAGGTGGTTAAGCAGATAGTTGTGTGGATTGTCAACAATTTTGAAAAATTTCAAAAGGGGTCCCTTGGGACCTGTCATGAATAGGGGGTCCACTCAAGGGATGCATAATTTAAAAATAAATATTCTTCTTCCTGAATCAATCCCTCAACAAGGAATCCTTTTGAAAGATGTTCACTTCATCAAGGAATTTGAAAAGAAGAATATGCCCCCATGCAAGGGGAAGAACAAAGTTGTGCCCACTCTAGAGGAAGGTTCTCAAGTCATTTCTTTACGAACTTGTGATGAAGGAAACATGTTCCATTAGGGTTCCATGTTGAGAATATGATTTCAAAGGAAGGTTTGTGTAGATTTTTGAGAAAAGATCTATTGTCAAAAAATGAATTTTCTAAAAAACCAAAACATTAAAGAGAAGGCTTTGTCACACATGAAGGGGACAACTCAAGAAAAGAAAAGAGAAAGATAAAGAGAAAGAAAAAAAAGAGAAAATACAAACACAAGGCATAGGGGGAGGTTTAGAAGGTTCAAATCTTTCTGATCTCATATAATAATAGGTAACCACAATGCAAGGTGAAAGATCATCAATCCCCAACCATATTAGGAAGAATCCACATAAAACAAAATAAAAACAAAAAATTGGGTCAACATGGAAGGGAAACCTAAATGCCCCCAACACTTTGCATCGTCCCCAATTTATCGAAAGTCAAGCACAAACATGGAAGAATGATGATACAAATAGAAGAAGGTTTATGAAACAAAAAACACACCTATATCCAAGCACCAATAGGGGTGACAAGGGTCATCTAGGCACATGTAGTATGAGTACAGGGGAACACATTACAAAACACACACACTCAAGATCAAGAAGGGGCCTCCTATTAACATTGATCAACCAACAAGTCATCGACTTCCCAATCTAAATCCTCATAAGGGGAAGGAGGATGAGCTTGCAAAGGTAGGATGTTAAGAGGAGTGTATGGCCCTCCCACAATAAGAGCCAAGGAAGAGGACCCCTCAAGGACCTCTCCACTGAGCTCTTGTAGAGTAAAAGTTGTTGATTTCAAAAAAATCGCTGACAAGGCTAGGACCTCATCCATAGAGTTAAAGATGTACCCCATAGGAGTTGTATACCTTGATATTTATACTTCTCTAAATGTGTAAAATAACTAAGAAATGGAAATGACAAAATACCAAGGACACCTCAAGATTCGCCAAAAGAGAGATAGAATAAGAAAGAAAATGGATAAACAAAATAGAAATAATATCACCTTCCTTGCTATTGATTTCTCCTTGATTGGCCCTCGATTGGAATGGATTGTGTGCTCCTTAGATGATGGATTGAGTGACTGAGATGCAAGATTCTATATGCAAGATGATTAACAAAGATGATTGAATGATTGAAAAGGCTTGAGGATTCAAATGGACAGCATGTAGTTATCAAAATGCAAAGTGTTTGGGAAAGCAAATGGGCAGCATGTAGTTGCTCAAATCAAAAAGTGTTGAAAATGCCCTTGAGGAGGGGGTATTTATAGAAGAATTTGAATTCTCTAGAGAATTCAACGGTCAAGATTGATCCAACAAGGCCAAGATGAAGGGCTATGGTGGGTTGAGAACCCACAGTCCCTCACATCTTGACATGTGGAGGGTGAAGTGGCCAAAGGGGATATGAGGTGGAGATGAGTTGTCAAGAAGGTACATGAGGTGGAAAAAGGACATGCACCTTGGGGAGTGAGGAGATTTCCACAAAAATGGATTCCTTGTCCCCAAGTGGGAGTGAAAGAGACATTTGAGAAATTTTGGAATTCTTCAAAAATCTACATGGGAAAAGGAAAGGTGGTTGGGGTTATAAGTGTGAATTAAAAATTCACATTCTTAGGAAAGTCTAAAAGATAAAATATGGGCTCCAAAAAGGTGGGACTTGGTCACATGTGGAGATTGTGAAAAGTCCAAGGTTGGTCACATGTGGAGATTGTGACAAGTCCAAGGTTCTAGAAGCCTTGGAAGGATGGAATGTGAATTAAAAATTCACATATAAAAGAGGGGAATCTAGGAAGAATAAAAAGGAATTAAAAATTCCTTGGAGAATGATTAGGCTTAATGTCGGTAATTAGAAGATAAATGAGGATTAGAAGCCAACTTGCAAAGTTGGAGGATGTGACACATCCTAATCAAGGATTAGGCATGTACATCCTTAATAATATTAGGAGATGGATTAAGATTAGATGAAAATGACATGTGAGGAATTAAATAAATGTAATATTTATTTAATTTATTTGATGAAAAGAGGATTAATGAGGGTAAGGTATTTAATTATTAATTAAATACTTAGGGATTGGCGAATTAAAGATATTAATTATGTAATAGTACATGCTTAATTAACCGGATAAGAGGATGTTTAGGCGAAAAGTGATAAATTTGGATAAATTAAGTTTCCAAATTTGGATGTCTACATTTTTCCCCTCTTTGAGATGGTGTTATGAAGTAGCATCATTTCAAAGAATATTAAAATATAGAACCTAGAAGAAGATGGTTAGATTGGAAAAGATGCCCCAGTCATCCAAAGGAGTGACTAGGAAGGGAAAAAGAAAATGATGAAAATTAGGGATGAAGCATGCCCCCTCGAGAGGACATGCGGGTTGAAGAGAACACGTGTGTGCTCTCGAAATAGATGAGGTGATGCAAGGGGAGATGAGGAAGATGATGCAAGGTGATGGGGAAGAGAGTAAGTGATATGGAAATGGGTGAAGCACAAATGGATTTGAGGACAAAAGGTGATGTTGCCCCAGTCAAGGTACAAGTCAAAATGGGTTGATGATGGATGGAGGGTTGTCAATGAGGGAATTAAAGATCCTAAAACAACATGAGGATAGGGAAGGATACATCCCATTGAGTGGTATTGATGAGGGAAGGATACATCCCAAAACACCACTAAAGAATAGGGAAGAATACCTCTCGATGATGATGATGAAAGTGTTATTGATGAGGGAAGGATACATCCCAAAACAACACAAAGGGATAGGGAAGAATACCTCCCGATGATGATGATGAAAGTGTTGTTGATGAGGGAAGGAGACATCCCAAAACAATGCCAAAGGGATAGGGAAGGATACCAATGGATGATGATGATGATGGGTCAAGGCTGGTAACAAGACTGAGAACTAGACCAAGGATATGATTAGATGATTCAGGCTAAGTGGGATGGATGGAGATTGGATAGAGATAAGGATGGAGGATGAATGGATTGGGGGATGCATGCAAGACGATAGAATGGAAAATGAGATGCAATCCTAATGCAATTTTCCATCTTTGGAGCACTGATTTTTGCTATAGCATAAGACACCAAGTGTCAGGGTATGTGGAACCAAGGCGTAATAGTGTCTAATGCATGAAATAAACACAACAGACAAGAAGGCTATCCCAACACCCCAAAGTCACAAAGACCTTGGTCGGGCTAGGTATTGAGATAACCACAAGCACAAAAGGATGCCCCAGCATAACACAAGACCTCAGGGATCTTGGTGGGTATATGTGGGACAACCAAGAAGACACAAATAGACATAAAAGATCAAGATATGCCCCTATGTTGACCAATAAAAACACACCATAATATGATGGATTATGGCGGTCTTGACAAGTGATGATAGGGAGCTCAAATGATAAACAAAATCCAAAAGCATCAAAAGATTGCAATCAATTTCAAATGTCCTTTGCCATAGGATCAAGGGATAGATGGGATTGATGAGGTCTGTTAGGAAGGATGCATCCTGTTGAGACCAAGGATAGTGGATACTAAAAGATCGTTATGACGCGGGATGTTCAAAATCGATTGGATCTCATGATACAAGTGGATCTCGGTTGTGAAGAACTGGCTAGATAAGGGCATAGCTTGATGGCATGCCACAAGGAAGACAAGACATGGGACTGACACACCCTAAAGACCTAGGGGCTCGGGGGCCGATCAAAGATTAGCCTTGCCTATGTGAAAGCGCTGAGCCCTCGTAGTTTAGCGAAAGGTGGATGACTGATCAAGATGGAGACCTTGATGGATGGTAAAGATAGGATGGACAAAAGGAGAAATACTGATGATAGACGATAGAAGAGCAAAGTGGAAAATGAAGATCGATGATGGAACCCCGGGGGCGGATCAAATGATCGACCTTGCCTACGTGAAAGCGCAGGGGCAACGTAGTTCGACAAAAGGCCACAAACAAGTGATGGATGAAAGATGATGAGATAACCCTAGATAAGGGGTTAAAATGATGGAACTAACATGACAGAACAAGATAGACCTATTGGATTGGATTGGATTGGAGGATAGTGACTATATAAAGCTCAGGGATCGGATAGTTATCCAAATCATCAAAGATGAAGTGGGCAAAGGATAGGCCATATAGATGAATGATGAAGTGATGAACGATGAGATAGAACAGATGTGCAAAAGAAGTAGAAGTGACAACGATAAGATGGATGACATTGGATTGCATGGGGAAAAGCCTATAGCTAGATATCAATGACAAGGGATTTGAGATGGGATGAGGGGAGAGGATGGGGGGAGGAAAAAGGATTGTTTGGGTGGATTGAATAGAGGGATAAGGATTTGGATGAGGAGAAGGTAACCAGATGGATAGATGACTGATTCTTGGAACTAGAAGGTGAAGGGTGGGAACAGGTGGAAGATTATGGAATGAGAGTTTGAAATGATAGAAGGAGGTTTGATGAATGTTTGAGATGATAGGAGGTTCGATGAAGTGTTGAGATAATAGATGGAGGTTCGAAGTAGATGAATGGTTACATGGAATGAGTGAATGGATTTATTAGAATGGATAAATAGGACAAAATTGAAGAAGATGGAGGGAGGGATTTTAAGACTTTGTTCGGTATCCAAAGACATTGACTATAGATGGATGAAAGCCCAGATTAGGGGTTTGGCTAAGCTCAGATTGGGATAAGATTAAAGCTCAGATGAGGATTGGATTGAAGACTAGAATGATTGAAGGATATGATTGGACTGATTCTACACCAAGTTTCAGGGCTTAAGGGATGTAAGGTGTTGACAAGCAAATTTTTCCTGATTTGGCAATTTTCAAAAATTGTCAAATTTTGCCATTTTAGGAAACTTCATGGTCGTATGTTTGAGAGTCCCAATTTTTTCCAAGAAATACCCATTGGTGAGATAGGATGAATTGCCAACTAACATCCCAGATTTGAGATATGCATTTCGAGTTATGAGCGAAAACAATTTTTTAAAATGCTGGAAAAAAAACACTAAATTGGGATTTTGAGGGTCAAGATGAAACTTTCAGGCCCCGAAAATGGGTCAAAATAGGGTCCAACAAATTTCAAGAAACTAGTTGGAAATCCACTCGTTATCGCGTAACGCAACTACCCGTCAAATTTCAGCTCAAACGGACACCCGAGTAAAAAGTTATGGCCTCCGGAAGCTTGGGTGTAAAAATCAAAAATCAATTTTGAAAATTTCAAAACATGGGTTTTGTTTGTGGAGGAAAATAAGAAAATGGGTCGGGATCAATTTCTTGAAAAAGACAATAAAAATGCGTGTTTTGGGGGGGGGGGGCAAAGGTTGGCTGGTAG
>VDFB02000002.1:226423822-226474494 GCA_007258455.2 Sequoia sempervirens
GAGGACCAAGGGGATATGCAAGTGGTGTGGGGATAGAATTTTTAGGCGATGATGGGGGATCATGAGAAGGAGATGATGGGATAGCAACATCAGGAGAGGGAGTAGGGGCCATGATAGGATCTGGATTTGTGGTAGTAGGCTCATGCGATGGAGATGGAGATGGAGTAGTGGAAGCTTGAATGACAAGGGGATCATGGGATGGAATGGATGGGGGATTGTGATCTTGAGGTGGACTAGATAGGATGGTAGGATCTTGATCTGAAGGAGGGGATACGTTGGCATGCTTTGGATTAGATTCTTGGCATGATTCATCGTGTGCGGGAGACATGGTAACAGAGTCTTGTTGGGACTCTTCAAGTGGGGAAGATGGAGGGACGGAAGATCCATGAGGTTCATTGGAATGGGCTTTGGTGCTACTAGGAGTGGGAGGAGTGGATTGGGTTTGGGTGGATCTAGGAGTAGAGGGAGTAGATTGGAATTGGGTGTCTTCGATGGATTCGGTGGTTCTTGGAGTAGGAGATGTGGGTTCAATGGATTTAGTGGGTTCAATGGTTTCAATGGTTTGATTAGTGCTAGGGGTGGTAACAACAATGATAGGTGTGGTATGGAGAAGGGTCTCATCACTAGCTACCGTGAATGATGGATTGGGACGACATGGTTCCATGACTTCAAGATGTGGAGTTGGGGGTGGCTTCTTTGTAATGAGTCCTTGGAGAACTTCTGAAATGAGAGACTTGCATATGGTTGGCTTGGCTAGGGTGGTAGAAATGGATGAGGGATTATGGATTGGTGGCCTAGGGTTAGGTGGAGGAATGGGATTGAATGTAGGACTATGGGTAGATGGGGGATTAAGAGTGGATGGAGGACTAGGAGTAGATGGATGAATGGGATTGGATGGAGCACTAGGAGTAGATGGATGAATGGGATTGGATGGAGGACTAGGAGTAGATGGAGGACTAGGATTGGATGGAGGGTTAAGGTAAGGATATTGGAGCGGTGAATTAAGATAGGGGGACATGGATTGTAGATTAGGACAAGATGATATAGGTGGTGTAGTGGGACAAGAGGATGTGGGGGATGGATTATAATAAAGGTATTGGGATGATGGATTAGGATGAGGAGACATGGATGTAGGATTAAGGTAAAAGGGTGTGGATGTAAGATTTGTATGGATAGACTGGGAAAGAGGATTAGGATAGGGGGACATGGATGGGGAATTGTAATAGGGGTATTGGGATGGAAAATTAGGATAAGAGGATGTAGATGTTGTATAAGAGGATGATGTAGATGAAGGGCATGACAAATATGGGGATGAAGAAGATACTGGATATCCATTGTCAAAGGTGGCATAAGGAGAATGATTAGGCATGGATGAAGACATAACGGGACAATTGGAAGGGGTGATTGGATTGTGGAAAGTGGGTGGAGAAAACTTACTAGTGATGATAGCATCAAGGGGATCTATGTCGTATTCTTCTTGGTCAACAAGACTTTCGTTATCGTCATCCACGTAATAAGGGTTTCCCTTGACTACTATTGACGGAGGGTGAGGATTCATGATGATGAAAGGATAAGTAGAATGGATCAAATATTTTGGACGGAGATGGACTAAAGCTCAAATCAGGAGTTTAAGTTAAGCTCAGATTAGGATCGGATTAAAACTTAGATTAGGATGATTGGATGATGTGATGGGATTGATTTTGATTTTGATGGGATTTGGATTTGGCAAGATTGGATTTTGATGGGATTGATTGGATTTGATTGGATTTAGATTATTGGTTGGTAAGAGATGAGAGGGAGACCTTGAGTTCGATCAAAGGAAGTTACCCTTAGCAACCAAGAACTTTAATAGATTAAGAGGGTGATTACGACACCGAATACACCTTAAGGTAGGGATGGATTGATTGGGTCAAAGGTGATAACTTACGCCACCGAATTCACCTCATGATGGAGGCAAATTGATTGGGGTTGAAGTTAAAGACCAATAATCAAGTTCAAGTGCTATGGTCAATTTGGGTAACTGCTTTGTAACACAAGGTTAGGACGGTTTGGCTATGGATAGTGTTTGAGGATGTGAATGGTAAAGTTGCAATGTGAGGGTATGGGCTTGTGAATGGAAAATTAAAACAAAGAAGGTGGATTAAAGATGATTCCTGGAGAATGAATGGGGATTTATAATAGTTAACAAAAATTTGGAGTGATAGAATGAAGGTTTAAATGGATAAAATGGAGGTTTTGGGAGGTTTAGAATGACAAAATAGAGACTTAGGATGATGGGGTAACGGTTGGGAATGATTAAGTGGTGATTTAGAGGCTAAATGAAACCAAATGGGGTATTTGCAGGGCGTTGACAGCAAAATCAGGGGTGTAGACAGCGTTCTGCAGTGAATCAGGGGCGCTTCCGCCTTTCTGCGGTAGAATCAGGGGCACTTCTGCCTTTCTGCAGCAGAATCAGGGGTGCTTCCGCCTTTCTGCAGCAGAATCAGGGGTGCTTCCACCTTTCTGCAGCAGAATCAGGGGCGCTTCCGCCTTTCTGCAGTGGGACAGAGCTTGGTTTTGAGGGTAAGGCTATGGCAAGGACACAAAATGACAAAGTAAGGCTGAAATATCAAAGATTTCATAGACTTTTCACAGAAAACACTGCAAGCAAGCACAATCCTATGATTAATATTAAGGGTATGGCAAGGCAAAGTCTTAATCTATGATGCACAAGGCTTCTAGGGAGTCCTCAATATACTCTCGGTACGTGAGGCACAACCGTGAACACCAGTCCGTCACAAGCATGAGTCGGGAACCCCAGCGAGATATTGAAAGGCTCGGACCAACTCTTCACGTCTATCTAGGTATCACCCTCGCTTCGACGCTCCACCAATTACGACACGACTGGATTGGGGTACAACTTTTGTTCTCCCCCCTTTATATACCCCGCCGGTACACATGGTTGGAATCGTCCCTTGGGGTGATGAAATCCCCAAGCAAGTCCCACTAGGAAGAAGATACTAACCGTCTCCAACTACTCCCCAGGCTCACACGAAGTGCAAGGGGAAAGCGAAAACAAGTTGATGCCCCCTTGGGTAACACAAAAACAAGCAATCATAGCAAGCAGCAAAGTTCAATCCCCCTAATTAGACTATGTTCGAAAACAACAAAGATAATTTATTTTTTTATTTTTTTATTTTTCAAAAAATTGATCAAATAAATGGCCCTGCAAGCAAATGTTAGCTATCTTCTTCTTCGTCCTTGGTCAAATTTCGCCACAAAATGCTGTAAAACGTTAGCAAAAAAAACACCACTATCCTTGCCAAAATGATGTTAGAGGGTTACTATTTGAAAATAGCAAAAAACGGGAGCAAAAATGAAGCAAAAATGACTGTTTTACCTTCCAAACTATGCTGTTTTGGGGCGCTTCCGCCCTTCTGCAGCAAAAATCGGGGCGCTTCCGCCTTTCTGCGGTAAGGCAGAGGGAGCTGTCGCCTTTCTGCGGTAAGGCAAAGGGCGCTGCGCAAAAGGTGGGGCGTTGCGTACAAGGCGGGGCACTGCGTAAGAAGCGGGGCGCTGCATACAAGGTGGGGCGCTGCGTAAGAAGCGGGGCGTTGCAGCCTTTCTGCAATAAACTTGTTAGATTTCCAAGAAAACAAGAAAGTTGTACCCCTCCCACTGCAAGAAACGTGTTAGAAAATCTTTTTAAATTTATCCCTAATCACAGCTAACTCGTTAGAGGAGAGTAAAACTTTGAGATGTGGGGCACTTCTGCCTTTCTGAAACAGACCAGAGGGCGCTTCCACCTTTCTACAGCAAGGCAGAGGGCGCTTCTGCCTTTCTGCAGCAAGGCAGAGGGCACTTCCGCCTTTCTACGGCAGAACCAGGGCCGCTTCCGCCTTTCTGTGGCGGAAACAGGGGCGCTTCTGCCTTTCTGTGACCTTTTCCTGCACAATTCTTAGCTAAAACAAGGGTTAAATATAAGAACCCATTTGTGGGTCCCACCAGGCATGCCAGAAATATATACCTTGATATTTATACTTCTCTAAATGTGTAAAATAACTAAGAAATGGAAATGACAAAATACCAAGGACACCTCAAGATTAGCCAAAAGAGAGATAGAATAAGAAAGGAAATGGATAAACAAAATAGAAACAATATCACCTTCCTTGCTATTGATTTCTCCTTGATTGGCCCTCGATTGGAATGGATTGTGTGCTCCTTATATGATGGATTGAGTGACTGAGATGCAAGATTCTATATGCAAGATGATTAACAAAGATGGTTGAATGATTGAAAAGGCTTGAGGATTCAAATGGACAACATGTAGTTATCAAAATGCAAAGTGTTTGGGAAAGCAAATGGGCAGCATGTAGTTGCTCAAATCAAAAAGTGTTGAAAATGCCCTTGAGGAGGGGGTATTTATAGAAGAATTTGAATTCTCTAGAGAATTCAACGGTCAAGATTGATCCAACAAGGCCAAGATGAAGGGCTATGGTGGGTTGAGAACCCACAGGTCCTCACATCTTGACATGTGGAGGGTGAAGTGGCCAAAGGGGATATGAGGTGGAGATGAGTTGTCAAGAAGGTACATGAGGTGGAAAAAGGACATGCACCTTGGGGAGTGAGGAGATTTCCACAAAAAGGGATTCCTTGTCCCCAAGTGGGAGTGAAAGAGACATTTGAGAAATTTTGGAATTCCTCAAAAATCTACATGGGAAAAGGAAAGGTGGTTGGGGAAATAAGTGTGAATTAAAAATTCACATTCTTAGGAAAGTCTAAAGGATAAAAGGTGGGCTCCAAAAAGGTGGGACTTGGTCACATGTGGAGATTGTGAAAAGTCCAAGGTTGGTCACATGTGGAGATTGTGACAAGTCCAAGGTTCTAGAAGCCTTGGAAGGATGGAATGTGAATTAAAAATTCACATATAAAGAGGGGAATCTAGGAAGAATAAAAAGGAATTAAAAATTCCTTGGAGAATGATTAGGCTTAATTAATCAGTAATTAGAGGATAAATGAGGATTAGAAGCCAACTTGCAAAAGTTGGAGGATGTGACACATCCTAATCAAGGATTAGGCATGTGCACATCCTTAATGAAGATATTAGGAGATGGATTAGGATTAGATGAAAATGACATGTGAGGAATTAAATAAATGTAATATTTATTTAATTTATTTGATGAAAAGAGGATTAATGAGGGTAAGGTATTTAATTATTAATTAAATACCTTAGGGATTTGGCAGAATTAAAGATATTAATTAAGTAATAGTAATATTACTTAATTAACTTGGATAAGAGGATGTTTAGACGAAAAGTGATAAATTTGGATAAATTAAGTGTCCAAATTTGGATGTCTACAGGAGTATTATGTCTTACTTCAGCAAAAAAGATAGGCTAAACCCAATGTTCACTGCTAAACTCGCTGAGTGACTCAAGAGTAGAGATGAACTCAGGGGAAGTCAAGACTGGTTCCATCACTAGGATAGAACAAGTTAGCACAAGACCACCTTGTGAAGAAGTTGGGCTCCTCTTACTTCCTTCATCAATAGAAGGACCACCCACCACCTCTTCCTTCATTGGAGGAGATGAACTCCCCACATACGAAGCTAGGGGTGCAAAGGAAGAGGAAGAAAGAACTACAATGGGCACAAATGAGGTATTAGTCATGTCCACAGGCTTCAAGAAAGGCTGGATATCTGGGATAGTTATCAACAAAGGTGGCTTCACTGAAGGAGTGATAAACACCTATACCTGTTTAGGGTTAGGCATATTCGTACTCACAACGGAAGCCAGGAGTAGTATAGGACCATACTGAAGGGAGGAAAAAGGAAGGGAGGAATAAGACACTACAGGAGGCCCTGAAGCAGGGGTGAGAATTTCTTCCTCCTTTCTTTGTGAGGTGGCCTTCTTGGCTAGGAGAGTCTTTCATCGACATTTGTGTTCATGTGCAGGGTGGTTTCTACGACTCTTGGAATTAGAGGCTAGAGGCTGCAAGGGAACAAAGGGTTCCTACTCAACCATAGGAACATCCACCACTATTGTTTCTAATGGATGGACAAATTCCTACATGGGAGCAAGAGGAATAGGTTGAGGAGCGATAAAAGTAGTCGACTAAAGAGCCTCGACAATGGGCCTCTTTCTACTCACTATCTTAGGAGTAGGAGTGGTAGGAGGCCGCAAAGGCTGAGACAAAGAGGACTCACCTCAAGAGACCTTATTCCTATCATACCGAATGGGTCTAGGATCTTTCAGTAAAATAGGGAGCTCAAATGCAGGATGCTTAGGCTTCTGCCAAGTAGGCACTGGAGGGTTATCATACAAATGAGGAGTAGAACCTGATGGTACCATAGTTGAGTGAGAAGAAGTGTTAGACTGGGTAGCAGAAGAGGAAGAAGAAGGATCACAAGATCGCTTCTCTTCTCCCATCTTTCAAGCCTTAGTAGCATCGTTGTCAGCCTTTAAGCAAGCCCTATGTGAAATAGTATAAGGTGAGGGAGGGTATCTCACTTTCAACATTAGACACCCTTTCTTATAGTTTTGATATTTTTGGTGCAAAAGGTCCATCTTAGGTGGAAGAGGACCAATGGGTGTAGGACAAAAGTGATCCAAGGAGTAGCTACCATGTGGAACCGATGGTCTATAGCTGGTGTTGTGGATTACATGCATGGAGCCCTTGTGGATAAATTTCAAACATTTATGCACAATGGAGGGTACCACGTTCATCACCACTAACCAAGGGATGCCCAATTTCACCCTAAAGATTTTAGACCCAGGGATGATGTCAAATAGGAGTTTCACAGACATAGGTCCAACTAAGACCAATAAGACAATACTACACAAAGGGGGTACGGAAAGCCTGCGATGTGTGTGGGTGGTATTCACAGGAGCATCATACCCATCCTTGTGTAAGAAATTTATTAGCATAATCTCCTCTATTATTATGTTCACTTGTGATTTCAAGTCAATGAGAACACTAGCTATGATGTTTCCATTGATTCACGCAGGGATGTAAAGAGGAGACAACTTGTTATTAAAGCCCATCGATAGGTCCTATGAAATAAAAGTTATGTCGATACCACTATCCACAAGCTGCACAGAGGGGATTGGTTGGTGCAAGAAAGAAGACATTACACACACTAGAAAATTCTTTCACAGAGTCCCTAAAGGTTAACAGATAACATGGTGACCTAATTAAGGTTTCATCACACAATACCTTTCAAACTTTCCAACTACGCTAACTAGGGGTTGCAGGTTGGGTTGCAAGGCAACAACCTTACAACACTCACACCTACAACACTCCTAGAGTACAAGGAAAGGAACTGCCAATATAACAAGAATGGAACCAAAATAGTTCACGTTGGGTTCACCAAAAGTGTAAGAGAGGGGGACCACCGCATTCAAGACCCTAGGTCATGAAGGGTCAAGATGTGAGAGGCTGCCTTAACTTACCTCAGCTAAGCGTAATGTTTAGGAAATGTGAGGAAATGGTAATGAGGACCACGAGGCCTCTCAATTACTTTGCAAACCTGAAATAGAGGAAAAGGCTAAGCGATCCAGTTTCTAGGTCTAACACTACATCTCAGAAATCTTTCTGTCTAAGGACAGAAGTGCGATTGTTGGGCGTTAATGTGACATGCTGGGGTCTCAAAAGTGCACTGTCATTCGTATGACCAAACAACAATAAAGACAAGGTCAATCCAACAAAACTAGCTAACAGCCTAGCTGACTAACTAAAGGGCCAGAATGACACAACTAGATAAATTAAATAATCTCTAATATTATAAAGAAAATATGTAATAGTGATGAAAATAAGGAGAATCTCACCAAGGAACTCGTTCGCCAGCTGGTTCTCCGAGAAGCACACACACCTACACATAGAAAGAGGGAAAATATTGGGTGGTTATATAGGGACCTAGCCTAGTTAGACCCTTGTTTAGGTGTTTCCACCTCCATGGATAGCCAAGGAAATGAGATAAAGAAATATTATAGTAAAGAGAAAATAATCACAATAAAACAGTGTTATGCTACTCAACCAAGCGATAGGGGAGAGGAGAGGGAAGCTTACCACCTCCACCAAGAGCACTCAAGGCTACTTGGGGGAGAAATGAGAGTACTCAAGCCTCTACTACAATGGTGTGGTCCCAAACATGCTCTACCAAATTGATGGAGTGTTTCTTTATTGCAATGGAATGCTTGGAATGCTTGAAGTGGTGAAGAGTGAGCTCAATGCTTGGAAGAAGATGAAATTCTTGTTCAAGGAGTGGATTTGAAGAAGGGATGGAAAAAAAAGCCATATTTAGGTCAGTTAGCTGAAGAGGGTGTTACAACTTCATCTCTAATGAGAAGAGTAACACCTTTATAGGTTCAACTGTAGGAATCTACTAGGGATGTAAGCACATCGTATAGACATTTGTGTGTTGCGCGGGTGTCCTAGACAAAAATACCTCCACTAAAACTCAAAACAAGTGCCAAGTGGGATGCAAGTAGTGGGCTTAGGTGGAATTAAGCCTCCAAACTTAGTTTTCTAAGGTGGGTAAAGGAAAAAATGGGAATTTATATAAGGGATGCAAATTTGCTCCTATATCGATACATAAAATGAAGTTCATTATTTTACTTCATTTTTGAGCACTTATGGATATTTCATATTATACACAAGTTATAATCTTACTTTACTTGGAATGTGAAATATTTCTTGGAAACACCTATTTGCATGTGATTTTCCTTTTTCAGCGTTACATTTTGGTATCAAAGTGTCTAGATTAAACTTTAGGACCTAATCCTAATTATGCTTGATGTTATGATTTCAAGAGTAATTCTAATGGATTTTAGAACTTATCAACATGGAGGTTGTTGGAATATGGCTTTGGGAGATTTTTTTTGGTAACTAGTGTTGTCCTTGATGGCAACTGGAATCTTTAGTATGGTCCATAGTTTAGAAGTAGCTCATATCGGCAAGGAAAGTAGAAGATAGTATTCTACCAACAAAAGCATGAAGAATAGAGTATTCGCTGGTAAGTTGGTATGAATATTTCACTGGATCATTATTTTGTTGTGTGGATCCCTAGGGAAGCTTGTCAAGCATGTATGTTACCTAATTGGTTAGTTTTGCAATGTTGCATTGATCAATGTACGGGTTTGGACGTTTGGTAGAATGACCTATTGTTTATTTTCTCATTATGGCTGACCTGGTGTATATAGTGTGTCACGGATGTATAAGGAGTAATTGTTTTAACTATTTCTTATGTTGGTAATTTTGATTTGGGTCCCTACTATAGTCTATCCAACTTGTGTGGTTTTGCATTAATTCTAATTGGTGATTTGAGCCGACGTTTGGAAGAATATTATATTTTGTTTGAAGTCGACTTATAGAAATGATATCCTTGTTAGCAGATATATAAATGAGATAGATAATTCATTTTGTATGAGAAGCATGAAGTGTTAAAAAGGTGTGTGTGTGCAAAAGAGTGCAGAGCAACTATATGAGATAATATCAGAAGATATGTTGAGCGAATTTTGTTTGTGCAACAGAAGAGTTTTTATGTAGAAGAGTAGAATAGAGTAGAAGTGTGAATTGGATAGAAGGTCCAAAACCTGCTTTATGTGCCTCATTGGAACTGAATCTAGGAATTAGTAGATGCTATTTTATTAGTTGACATCTTGGATGGTTTTAATCCAAACTCATTTTGGATAGTGAGTCCTCTTTTGTATTTGAGCAATGAGATCTAGGCAGTGTGCCTGAATGCAAGTGCATTCCCTTTTGATCATACTTTTAATAGAGTATACTTTGTGGATTAATCTCCACCATGGTTTTTACACTAACAGGGTTTCCACACAAAAACCTTGGTGTTATGGTGTTCACATTGTCTCTTTAATGTGTTTTTATGTTTCCTTCTATTCATATGCTGTGGATTCTATTAATATTGTTGTTGGTAGTTTAAGATCTAATCTGAAATTCAAATATTGTTGAAAATTGATTCACCCCCCTCTTAGTGTTCCTAGTGTCCAAAAATTGGTATCAGAGCAGGTTCCTCTTCTGAAATTTAATAGCTTAAGGTGGATCTTGGATTACAATGGACACTAGTGGTCTTCAACAACAACTTATGGTGGCACTTGATGATCTTGATCAATATAAAACTCAGGTCATGGAGTGAAAAGAAAGTCTTATGGCTACTGAAAAATTCATTCAATCACTGAAGGATAAAATAAATGAGTCAAGGGAAAAGAGGAAGGAACTATATGGAGAGTTGAAGAAAAAGAAAGCAAAGGCCTTGAAGATGTTCATCTAAATCAAACCCTAAAAGAAATAACAGAAGAATGTGAAAATTTTGCTAAGGATGATACTACCCTAAAGCTTGAGATGGAATATGTGGAGATGAAGCTAATCAAAGAGATTGAAGAAAGAAAGAGGGAGCATAATTTGGTCCAGTCCTTGAAAGAGAAGTTTGCGGAATGTACTAGAGTTAGTAGTGGATTCTTTCAGCTAGAGATTGAACTGCAACAATCCAAAAACAATGAACAAGAGCTTGAGAGACAAATAGTTATTCTTAGAGATGAGCTTGCTACTCCAAATGAGTTTAAGGAGAAGTTTAGGATCAGTTTTGCTAAGCTTGATGAGATGACTAAAGGAAAAAAGGATGTGAATGATAAGTGAGGTCTTGGCTATGTGAAAGGTGAGAGCTCCAGATCTGAACAAAAGGACCATGAAAAGAAACGTAACTAGAAGAACAAAAGGCAAAATATATCCAGTAAGGCAACCCAATACTCAAAAATTTAATGGATATTGCTTTGTTTGTAATAAATTTGGACATATGGCTTGTCAGTGTAGAAGTAAGATAAATTATAGTAGTCCATCATTTCTTGGTTAGTGTTTTCATTGCAAAATGTTTGTTCATAAGTCATTAGAATGCATAAGTATGTCTGTCACTAAAAGGAATGTTAAATGCTACACCTGTGGAAGATTTAGACATTCTACTAATCAATGCAGATCAGGAGAAATCTGGTGGAATGAATGGTATAGACAAAAAATATGGTATGCTACAATTGTAACAAATTTGGTCACATTGCAAGATTTTGTAGGAACAACAACATGGATAGGAGAGGTCTGATATATCAAGGAAGAAATTTATAGAAAGGTGAAAAAGGAAAAGGAAAAGCATCTATGGAAGAGATAAGAGATCAGATGAAGAAAACGTGGGTGAAGAAGAGTGGATTTGATGAATGTAATAAGGTTGTACCAGAAGCTCCCTCTAGTAATTCATCCAATAATTGATTTCAGGCCACTGGCCTAGGGGGAGTTTTCATAAAAATATTTTTTTCCCCTATATGTAGCTAATACTGAATCATAGGAAGTTGTTAGTAGGTGTATTATTCATCCTCAAATGTGTCGGTGATCGCTGGTTCAGAAAGATGAAATCTTGAAGGTCCGCACATGTATTCTACTCTTACTATGTGAGAATGCAGAGTAATTGGAAATTCTAGGGAAAAGCATTTAATGTGATAATAAGTTAAGTGTGTGAAGTTAAAAAAGGGAATTTGAAACCATCATTTGCTAGTGTGCATTGAAGGAGAACAGTTGGAGATATTTTTCAACAAAATTTTGAAGGAGTGAAAATCAATTCAGTGATGAATTCTCCAAGTATTTCAGTTGCTTGTCAATTTCATACTTATTCAGTGATTGGTAGAACCTTGTTCGATACGAAAAATGAAGCAGATCAATGAAACAGTAACTTTGGATGACTATAATAGTTGAAAGGTCGGGGATGTAAGAAATTTCTTGTTTTTCAACAAATTGAAGAAGCTTGGAGGTACAAAACATAATAATTTGGACATCTGGAATGAATTTTCCCATTTCATCAACATGGAGGTAGTTCAATTTATCCTCAACAAATTGAATGGTGATATCCTTACTTTGGATAAACCCTATCAAATTTGTAAGGATGTAATTAGAATTCTAACAAGATTGTGCAATATTGGAGATGTCCCAAAAAATAAATTGATTCAAAATGTTGAGGTTGAAGCCCTACCCGGTGTAAAAGGAGATTTGAGGGCTTTGATGATCACAACAATCAAAGATCCATTAACAAGGTACATTGCATATGGAATTTCATATAATATTTTCTTCAAAAATAGGGAAGGTGCAACCTTTGTAGGCACAATCTACTTTGTACACAAAATAATAATGGAGGACAAAGACTTTGATCTATGTAGATTGTTGAAGGATCAATTGATGGAGAATGTGTAATTGTCAAAGGATATTGTATACACCTAAAAATGGTCATATCACGATAGTCTGGTAATTAATTAAATATTTTTTATTTAATTAAATCTCTGAATTCAATCTGCGTATAAATAGATCTAAATAATTTATTTATACTATTCATTCTTTCATTTTGATTAAATAAATAAGTTTATTTAATCACTTTTCTTATCCATTTCTTGATTAATTAAATAAACATTTATGATTTATTTATATTAATTATCATATATAATCTTGGCTTGAATATTTTATTCAAATAAAGATTAAATATTCTTCTCTTCTAAAATTCTTCTAAATCCATTCACAAATCCATATTCCAAATACTTAATCAAATTCCTCTAAAGTCCATTCACAATTCCATATTCAAAATATTTAATTAATTCCTCTAAAGTCTATTCACAATTAAATATTTCAAATATTTAATTGAATCTTCTACAGTTCTAAAATCAAAAATCAAACTCACATGAAATTAAATAAATCTATTTATTTAATATTGGATTATCTTCAACAACCGTGAAACAAACTTCCAAAACATAAAATTAATTTCTCTGTTCCTGTGCAAAGTTGTTCCCGTGGGTGAAGACAAGCCTCCATTCTTCTCTCCAACCTCCCAACATCTTCCATCTTCCTCTCAACCTCTCCATCTCTCACCATTCAAAATTACCAGACAATCTCACAACCATTGATCTTTGACAGTTAGGCTCTTGCCTGCGAAAATCTATAAAAGGGACTGCCAGGTCTCTGAAAAAGATAGAAGCTTTCATAGAGGAAAACTATAATCAATTAGCTTTCCAACATCCATAGCCTTAGAATAATAGTATATTTTAGCATATTAGCATTTCATATCATGGCTTATCATCCTCATATCATAGTTTTAGAAGCATCCATAATCCACAACCCCTATGCATAATCTACAGCCCCTCTGCATATCCGTATCAACATCTCACTCCCCTAGCATATAGGATAGAGAAGTATTTTCCTTTTGCATACTCATTCTATAGGTTGCCATTCTGAGAAGCCTTGCTTACATAATCTGAGAGCAACAGCTTCAAGAGAATCACTAGAGATAGAGAACAATGGAATGATTCTGAAGAAGCTTTGTTTGATTTCATTTCAATTTATCTTGCTTTCTTTAGTTTAATGTTGCATTGGTGTGTTTATATTATTTCATTTTGATACTAACATTTCCCACACACATTTTTGGCACCCATCATGGGGCTCTTGCCCCAATTTAATATCTTTTCACAGGTTTTTCTGACAGGTTACGGCTGGAAGAGCGTATTAGCGCATTAAACACACTTCAATGCAATTCACACCCAGTTCAGCCTCTGTGACTGATTCCTCAGTGCCCTTGACTGATTCCTTAGTGCCCTTGATAGATTCCTCAGTTCCTTTGACTGATTCCTCAGCACCCTTGATAGATTCCGCAGTGCCTTTAAAAATAGCGTTCACATACCCTTGGGGTACCTGTTGCTAGAACGTAATGCCATTTGGGTTAAAGAATGCAAGAGCTATATATAAAAGAGCAATGACAACAATTTTTCATGATATGATGCATACATTCATGGAATATTATGTTGATGATCTCGTTGCCAAATCCAACACAAGAGAAGGACATCTAGAAATTTTGTCAAAGATCTTTATCAGAATGGAGTAGTTCAATGTTCGACTTAATCCAAAGAAATGTGTCTTTGGTGTTAAATCCAGAAAACTCCTAGGATTCATTGTTTCAGAAAAGGGAATAGAGGATGATCCAAAAAAAGTACAAGCTATAATGGACATGCCACCACCACGAAATATTAGTCAACTTCAATCACTGCAAGGATGTCTACAATTAATCAAGAGGTTTATAGCTCAACTGGCAGACAAAAGCTTACCATTTACACATCTATTGCATAAAAATGTACCATTCAAATGGGAGGAAAAGTGTGAAGTAGCATTCAATCAGATCAAGCAATATCTCATAAATCCACCAGTTTTAATTCCACCAGTTCTAGGAAAACCACTCATACTTTATATTTCAGCAACAAAAGTATCTTTGGGAGCATTAATAGCACAGGAGGATTCTATAGGCAAAGAAACGGCCATATACTATATCAGCAAAACTTTAACAAGTGATGAACTAAACTACACTTTCATTGAAAAAGCTTGCCTAGCAGTAGTGTTTGCTTCTCAAAAGTTGTGACACTATATGTTGGCTCATACAGTTAAGTTGATAACCAAAATTGATCCACTAAAATACCTCTTAAGCAAAGCTACCTTGATGGGAATACTTGCAAAATGGGTAATGATTTTAAGTGAGTTTAACATTCACTATGTAGATCGAAGAGCTATAAAAGGATAGTTCATCGCAAATCAGTTCGCTGAAGCACCTTTACAAGAAGAAAACCCAATGCACATTGAATTTCTTGATGCAGATGTCTTCACAGCAATGATTAAGAAATCATGGACATTATACTTTGATGGCTCTTACATGCAACATTGCTCGGGGGCAGGGATTCTTTTTGTCACACCTGAAGGACATACCATTCCAAAATAATATCGGTTGATGTTTCCTTGCAAAAATAACATGGTTGAATATGAAGCATTTCTCACATGAATAAAGATAGCATTAGACTGGCGGATTACAGAGTTACAAGTCTACGGTGATTCACAACTTGTCATTAATCAAATCAATGATGATTATCAGACTAAAGATGATAAGTTGTTACCTTACAAGAACATGGTAGATGATTATAAAAATTATTTTGTGGCAATCATGTTTTCACAAATCCCAAGGATTGATAATAAAGTCGCAAATACAATGGCTATAATTGCTTCCTTGTTACAATGATCAGAAAATCAAACACAATACAAATTCTTGGTGGAACAATTGTTTTCTCCCGCCTATGATAATCCTAAGACCCAAGTCATATGTCATTTAACTGGTTCTGATTCACCCTTATATGGCAAGACTTATACCTATCTGAAAAATAACATCTTACCTCTACACTTATCTCAAAACCAAAAAAGGAATTTCATATGCCAATCATCCCATTATACCTTGATCGCCGATATTCTTTACCGATGTGGTCTTGATGGTACACTCCTTCGATGTCTTGAACATGACGAATCTGAAAAAGCTTTACAAGAGGTTCATGGTGGTATTTGTGGAACTCATTCAAGTGGTTTAACCTTAGCCAAGAAACTTGTTAGAATGGGATATTATTGGCCTACCATGGTGAGAGAATCTTTTACTTTTTTCAAGAAGTGTTCTAAATTCCAGATCCATGGGAATCTTATTCATGCACCTACACAGGAACTGCAACCTTTCACTCCGACATGGCCTTTTTCTCAGTGGGGACTAGATCTTGTTGGTAAAATTCATCCTTCATCATCAAATGGGAATAAATTCATCATCACAGCTACAGAGTATTTTACAAAATGGATTGAAGTTGTTCCTTTGATGACCGTGACCAGTAAACAAATATCTTCATTTATCTTGAATTACATCATCTGCTAATATGGATTTCAAGAATCAAGATGTTGAAAAACTTTGTGAAATATTTCACATCCAACACAGGTTCTCTACACCTTATTATCCACAAGGAAATGGTCAATCAGAAGCTTCAAACAAAATAATCTTGAAGATCTTGAAGAAGATAGCAAACAATGCCGATCATGATTGGCATGTCCAGTTAAATCCAACTTTGTGGGCATACAGAACCAGCATTCGCACACCAACAGAAGCTACCCCATATGCCTTAGTATATGGAGCAGAAGTGATCTTACCACTAGAGGTTGAAATAACTTCGCTTAGGGTCTCACTCAAAGGATTGATAAATGATGAAGACTATAGAGTATCTCATCTGCAAGAGCTTTAATTGTTAGATGAAAGATGTCAACATGCAGCTGATCATTTGAAGGGTTATCAATAGATTATGTCCCATAGCTACAATCACAAAGTTAAACCATAGACATTTCAAGCAGGTGACTTAGTCTTGAAAGAAAATCACGTAATCAGCAAGATAGAGAAAAGAAAGGCAATTTTGAACCAAATTGGCTTGGTCCATTTGTCATCATTGCAGCATATGGTTCTGGAGCATATCAATTATCTATGTCAGAAGGGGAGCTATTTGAAGAGTCGATCAACAACATTCATTTGAAGAAGTTCTATGTTTGAATCATCAAAATTAAAAAATACAAAAAAAAATCAGAAAAAGTCTTGAAAAAATCCAAAAAAGTCATAAAAAGTCCTGAAAAAAATCCAACAAAAAAATTAGAAAAAGTCCTAAAAAAATCCATAAAAAATTAGAAAAGGTCTTGAAAAAGTGTAATAAAAACAAGTGGTGAGAACCTGGAAAATAGGTGCAACTTGTGATCAAAATGGGCTCCTCTATCTATTAGCTTATATCTTGCATTCACTTTATGCCATCATCTATCCATATCTATCATTTGTACATATCTATCATATCCATATCATGCAATGGGAATCCTTGTGTTTCATCATGGCTTGATGAAATTTGTACATATCCATACTATTTAGGTTGTGTTTACACTGGGGGAAAAAACACAAACTAAGACAAGAGAGGGGCAACGAGCTTTTTAAAACATCACAAACAAACAAATGATGATTCTCCAAAACACAACATACATTGACGTATCAAATCAACCACAACACCAAAATGATCACTCAATGCCAATCACATCAAACAACATGGTCAAAACAACGTTAATCAAACACAAACATTAATGTGGATAACCAAGTTGGATGATCTTAATCTGAATAATGTTTGGAATACTTTAAGTAAAATTTGAATTGTTGGTTGATTTTCTATCATATCTCTAGAGCAATTTGATGATGTACTGAACTAGAAAAGCAAGGAAGGAGTATGCTTTTTCTTTGTCTGCTGTTTGTGAGCGAATCATTAGTACTATGCAAATTGGTCACGAGACATGCTCTACTACATATCATTGATGACATTTCAGAATTTGCATGGGAAATAGGTTAACTCTTGTCTGTTTATGCAAGCGATACTTAGGACATCTCAGTTCAATAATACTTAGATGCTTGTATTAACTTGCTATATTAAAAAATCATGAAAGCAATACTCGGGTCATCACTAGTGCTAACATACCCTTTTATGCTTGTATTAACTTTCAACATTTCAATGCTCTATGATGACACAAAAAGCACAAATAAACTCTCAGAATGGCAATATTGTACATATACCCTGCATGGTTAGTATAGATTACATCCATTCTAGAATTTGCATTTTGCATTTATAGATTTTTCCAAATGCTAGAAAAGTATCAAATGCTTCATATCTTTTTGAATAAAATGATTGAGTACATTTTAACATTCACAAAATCATCACATACATTTTTCATACATTTTTGCATTAAAAAATCATAAAAACAAAGCATACATCAAAAAATTCATAAGCATTCATAAGTTGTACCATCTATCATTTCATCATTATAAAATCGTTCATCCATAGATTGCAATCATATCATAACATTACACTTTCATAAATCATATCATAAACATCATGAATATAAAAAATAGACACATTCATCTCATAAGAAGTCCATGCTGCATTTCATAAATCTCAAAAATGAATTTCAAAATGTACAAAGATGTCAACTATGCATAGCACAACATCATCAAAAATGGGATCATATCAGTGTGTATACAAATGTCTCGCAATGATAAAACATCATGCAAAAAATCACTATGTCGTGCTATCCTCTGATGGTGCTGGTTTTGGACCTGTCTCACCTACACCTAATGGACCTGCTCCACCTACCCCTAATGATCCTCCTAGAACTAATAGCTATGATACACTCCTACTAGTAGCCCGAGAATGACTATGTGTAGACTCAGACTGTGTATAAATCACTCTCTGCTCGGGTGGCACTACATCATGGTATCTGATCCTATAGAACTCTGCCTCTGAAACGGATCTGGTTAGCTCTCTCATGATGCTATCACCTGTTTTGCTCTCTATAGACTATCAGTTAAGGCCATGGCCTCCTCACCCTAGTTCCTAGATGTATCTCTCTCAGCCATCACTATCATCAACTATCCCTAAAGCTGTGTAATCAAGGCCTGTGCCTGTGCTAGTTGACCCTATAAGCTCTGCACTCTACTCTACAAGGTAGATATCTGACTCAGTCCCACCAGATCTACAGAAGATGATAGATCTGAATGTCTCATCTGTGGTCCACCTCTGCCACCACCTCTACCACTACCTCTTCCACCACCTCTGCTGCCACATCTGCCACTACCTCTGCCACCTCTGCCACCTCCTCCACCACTATCATCCCCACTCTCCTCATCACTACCATCTCCATCCCCATCTAAATCATCATCATCATCCTTCTTAGAGTCATCACCCTCTGAATCCTCCTCTCGCTGTCGCCTATGTCTACCTCTGTGTGGTCTCTACTCTGCAACTGGAGTGGCAAGCTCATCAGGATCAAATAATCATGGTGTAGGATGCTACAACACATACTGACCATACTCTGGAGTCATCCCCCCATCAAGAATATTCGCTTTCTACTCCCACATCTATACTCCCAAACTGGTGAACTCTACCACTGCTGCATCATAAGAAATTTGTGGACCCCACACTGTCAACTCCTGCTGCCAACGAGCATAAATAGCCGAAACCTGAGGCCGACCATACTACTTCCACACTCAACCAAGAAGAAACATCTCAATAATCCAAGTACACCCAATCAGACTTTTGGACATGAAGAAAAAAGGAATCTCCCTAGCATCCTCTGGCCATGCCTCACAATCTACATAAGGTCACCAACATACTATCTCAAGATCATCCAAAAGACACTGCCAATGATCCAGTTTCCCCAACCTAGACTGAGCAATGATATCGGTATATCTGAATCTATACAGTCGACCGACAAGCCATCATCCACAAGTTAGTGGACGGATAACAACAAAGTGCTCCCATGCCCATATCTGTAATAGCGAACAACTGACAGCAAAAATCCAGCCTCCACCATACACAATATGGTGTAGCTCATCATATAAGTGCACAAGCATGCATGATCCCCAAGCATATCATGTACCTTGCATCACCATACTCTCAAGTACACGACCCCACCTGACTGCAAAACCCTTCGACCTATGGTCGGGGCACATAACACCTCCAATGAAGCCTGCAAGTACAAAAGGCAGAGGTGCATATGAATCTGTCATCTCCACCCATGAGATATAATATCCTGGAATATGATCATCTCTGAATATCCACCTCAAATCATTCGTACCTCCTGCCTCCCGACCGTCAAATCTCACTATCTCGCCCATCACTGGAATCCTCATGATGCGATATACGTCCTATGGAGTCACAGTAATCTTTCTTGTCAGCAAATGAAAGGTGTTCATATCATTGTGCCACCTCTCCACAAGTGTTGTTAATAAACCTCTATTGAGACGCACCTTAGGCATCTCAAGTAATGATGTCAGTCCACATGCCTTGATCACATCTCTATCTGCCTGTAAAAGTTGCCGAATTGATCTCCATGTCTTCGGGAATGTCTCCCATAACTACAAGACCCCCAATCTCTCCTGTTGAATAAGAAGAATCATCATGTCAAAGCAACATCAATATCAAATCATCACGACAAATCAATCAAATCTGATATATCAACATACTATTTGTTTTTAACAACTTTAGAAGCAAACATATCAACCTATTTATTTTTCATCATCATGGAAAGCAAATTTATCAAATCTTGTTTGTTTTTAACAACCTTAGAAGCAAACTTATCAATCAAACTATTTGTTTTTCATTTTCATGAAGCAGATATATCACAATCCTGTTTGTTTTTAACAACTTTAGAAGCAAACATATCAAACTATTTGTTTTTCATCATCATGAAAGAAAATTTATCACATCCTGTTTGTTTTTAACAACTTTAGAAGAAAACTTATCAAATCTAAATATCACAATCCTGTTTGTTTTTAACAACTTTAGAAGCAAACATATCAACCTATTTTTTTTTCATTTTCATGGAACACAAATTTATCACAATCTTGTTTGTTTTTAACAACCTTAGAAGCAAACTTATCAAACAACTATTTGTTTTTCACAAAATAAAAGCAAATTTATCAGCTAATCTTTATTTTCCAAAAACCTTGGGAACAAAATTATCACACAAAACAATATCAAATCATGGGCACTATGAAAATGATCATGGGTGCTATAGAAATGATCATGGGTGCTACAGGATTATGGGCACTACAAAAAACCTTATGGGCGCTACAGAACTTATCATGGGTGCTATGAAAAACATCATGGGCACTACAAAAAAGCATAAAGGGCGCTAAAACAATGCTTCAAGCTACAAAAAGGTTGGGAATTGTGCCCTAAATGGCAAATTTTCAAATCACAAAAGTTTAATAGGGTACATACCATGGGACCATAATGCGTCGGCCACTGATGTCATCAGATGCACTCAAAACGGTGTTGGTGGATAGGAAGTGCCATCTTTCTCACTCCAGAGCTCAAAAATTACAAATTTTACTAGATTAAAATGGGAAAATGACATTTTTAACCTATTTAAAGGCAAAATTGGGGCTTTTTATCACATTTTATCATAGCAGGGGCAATTTAGATCATCATTTTTTCATCTCACATCTTTCCACGTCAATTTCTTCACATCATAATTTTTGAACGATGAATCAACGTTTTCAAAATCATCAAAATCTGAAAATTCAAAAACTTCACAAAAATCAAAATCTTATCCATTCATCATCCGAGGGGGCATATACATAGTGCACCAATCAATCAACATTCGACAATTAGCATTTGTGGAAAATTTATGGGGAAGATTTTCAAAATTCTTTGAAGCAATGCATAGAACACATCACTTCAAAGAGGGGAAAAATGTATACACCTAAAAATGGTCATATCATGACAGTCTGGTAATTAATTAAATATTTTTAATACTTAATTAAATCTCTGAATTCAATCCGCGTATAAATAAATCTAAATAATTTATTTATATTATTTATTCTTTCATTTCGATTAAATAAATAAGTTTATTTAATCACTTTTCTTATCCATTTCTTAATTAATTAAATAAACATTTATGATTTATTTATATTAATTATCATATATAATTTTGGATTGAATATTTTATTCAAATAAAGATTAAATATTCTTCTCTTCTAATAATTCCTCTAAAGTCCATTCACAATACCATATTTCAAATATTTAATTAATTCCTTTAAAGTCCATTCAAAATTAAATATTCCAAATATTTAATTGAATCTTCTATAGTTCTAAAATCAAAAATCAAACTAACATGAAATTAAATAAATCTATTTATTTAATATTGGATTATCTTCAACAACTATGAAACGAACTTCCAAAATAGAAAATTAATTTCTCTATTCTTGTGCAAAGTTGTTCCCGTGGATTGAAGACAAGCCTCCATTCTTCTCTCCAACCTCCCAACATCTTCCATCTTCCTCTCAACCTCTCCATCTCTCACCAGTCAAAATTACTAGACAATCTCACAACCATTGATCTTTGCCAACCAGGCTCTTTCCTATTAAAATCTATAAAAGGGACTGTCGGGTCTCTGAAAAAGATAGAAGCTTTCATACAGGAAAACTATAGTTAATTATCTTTCCAGCATTCATAACCTTAGAATCATAGCATAGCATATTTTAGCATATTAGCATTTCATATCATGGCTTATCATCCTCATATCATAGTTTCAATAGTGTTCATAATCCATAGCCCCTGTGCATAATCTACAACCCCTATGCATATCTATATCAACATTCCACTTCACTAGCATATAGGATAGAGAAGTATTTTTCTTTTGCATACTCATTCTGCAGGTTGTCATTCTGAGAAGCCTTGCTTACACAATCTGAGAGCAGAAGCTTCAAGAGAATCACTAGAGATAGAGAACAATGGAATGATTCTAAAGAAGCTTTGTTTGATTTCATTTCAATTTATCTTGCTTTCTTTAGTTTAATGTTGCATTGGTGTGTTTATATTGTTTCATTTTGATACTAACATTTCTCACACACATTTTTTAAAGGAAAATGGGAAAATGACATGGAAAATAACAATTTTAACCTATTTAAAGGAAAAATTGGGACATTTTATCACATTTTATCACAGCAAGGGCAATTTAGATCATCAATTTTTCATCTCACATCTTTCCATGTCAATTTCTTCACATCATAATTTTGAACGATGAATCGACATTTTCAAAATCATCAAAATCTGAAAATTCAAAAACTTCACAAAAATCAAAATCTTATCGATTCATCATTTGAGGGGGCATATACATAGTGCGTCAATCAATCAACAT
This sequence comes from Sequoia sempervirens, assembly GCA_007258455.2. NCBI lineage: Eukaryota > Viridiplantae > Streptophyta > Pinopsida > Cupressales > Cupressaceae > Sequoia > Sequoia sempervirens. The sequence continues at coordinate 226,446,400 of VDFB02000002.1, forward strand.
TCGACAATCAGCATCTAGGGAAAATTTCTAGGGAAATTTTCAAAATTCTTTGAAGCAATGCATAAAACACATCACTTCAAAGAGGGGCAAAATGTATACACCTCAAAATGGTCATATCACGACAGTCTGGTAATTAATTAAATATTTTTTATTTAATTAAATCTTTGAATTCAATCTGCATATAAATAAATCTAAATAATTTATTTATATTGTTCATTCTTTCATTTCAATTAAATAAATAAGTTTATTTAATCACTTTTCTTATCCATTTCTTGATTAATTAAATAAACATTTACGATTTATTTATATTAATTATCATATATAATCTTGGCTTGAATATTTTATTCAAATAAAGATTAAATATTCTTCTCTTCTAAAATTCTCCTAAATCCATTCACAAATCCATATTCCAAATACTTAATCAAATTCCTCTAAAGTCCATTCACAATTCCATATTTCAAATATTTAATTAATTCCTCTAAAGTCTATTCACAATTAAATATTTCAAATATTTAATTGAATCTTCTATAGTTCTAAAATCAAAAATCAAACTCACATGAAATTAAATAAAATTTAATATTGGATTATCTTCAACAACCATGAAACAAACTTCCAAAACAGAAAATTAATTTCTTAATTCCTGTGCAAAGTTGTTCCTGTGGGTTGAAGACAAGCCTCCATTCTTCTCTCCAACCACCCAACATCTCCCATTTTCCTTTCAACCTCTCCATCTCTCACCATTCAAAATTACCAGACAATCTCACAACCATTGATCTTTTTCCAGCCAGACTCTTGCCTGGGAAAATCTATAAAAGGGACTACCAGGTCTCTAAAAAAGATAGAAGTTTTCATACAGGAAAACTATAGTCAATTAGCTTTCCAGCATCCATAGCCTTAGAATCATAGTATATTTTATCATATTAGCATTTCATATCATGGCTTATCATCCTCATATCATAGCTTTAGAAGCATCCATAATCCATAGCCCCTGTGCATAATCTACAACCCTTGTGCCTATCCGTATCAGCATTTCACTCCACCAGCATATATGATAGAGAAGTATTTTCCTTTTGCATACTCATTCTGTAGGTTGCCATTCTAAGAAGCCTTGCTTACACAATTTGAGAGCAGTAGCTTCAAGAGAATCACTAGAGATAGAGAACAATTGAACGATTCTGAAGAAGCTTTGTTTAATTTCATTTCAATTTATCTTGCTTTCTTTAGTTTAATGTTGCATTGGTGTGTTTATATTATTTCATTTTGATACTAACATTTCCCACACAAAAATATATCTTACTCTTTTAGGTTTAGTACCCTGGTTATATGCATTGTGATGTATTTCCTAAATTGTTTATCTCATAATGATAATAAGGTATGGAAGGAAAATATACCAATTTGTAAGCAAATATTTGAGCATTTCAACACTTTTGAATATGTTGAACAAGTTTATGAAAACTTCTTTAGAAAGTTGTTAAGAAAGTTTGGTGTAAGTGATATTCCTCTCCAAGTAAAAGTGGTCGAAGTTGGATCATCCTCTAGTAAGGTAGAGAAAGAGTAGAAAAGAGAAAGAGAATTGACTAGTGACACTCCTCTAACACCTAAGTCAGCCAAAGTTGAGGGAAAAGGTAAAAAGCAGATAGTTGTGGATGTAATCGATGAAGATTATGATGGTTACACACCAAGAGATTAACCAAAACTAGTTAAAACAGATGTTATAATAGCATAAGAAAGTGATGAAGAAGGTGCTTTACTTAAATCAAAGATACTACAGATTGTTCAAGAAGAAGATGGAATGCAAAAGATAACTAGCATATGGATAAATGGACCATCATATGAACAGGACCTCATTGAGGACACTCTAGGAAGATACCTTGGGGATAATAACATTAAATTGGAAAGTTTGTAGAAGGTGCTTCCAGAAGAATTCATTGAATGTATTAGGGAGGCTATGGTCTCTATGCCTCATGATAGGAAAGAGGAGGAAATAATCTCACATCTAAAGATGAAGTTCAGGCTATCTCTTGTCAAACTAAAAAAGAAAATGAATTGACTCAGTAAATATGAACTACAATTATTGTCTTAGGCAGCCTCATGTGGTTGGTAAGTATAAGGAAAAGTTGGAGCAAATTGAGAATGAGTTGATCAAAATCGGTCAAGATTATAGTATGTTTTAGGACAAGGATGGAGAAGTTAAGAACATGATTCATGAACTGAAGGTTAAGCATGCAAAGTTTCACTTTTCTAGAAACACTCTTATGGATACTTTATGGAAAGTGAAGGATTAGATTGAATGTAGATTAGAGCAAATGGTTGAAGTTCTGAAGAAAGGAGAAAAATTGGAAGAAGCCATTACCATTCCTGAATCCCTTGTCTAGGTCATCAACAAGACATTAGAAAACAATAGTCTAATAATATTCTGGTCGTCTATAGGTCCTGACAATGTACCTGTAGTGTTCTGTGATCGGGATCACCATCTTCTCTACTGCTATCCTCGCTTTGAGCTCTCTAAAATTACTATAGTAAATTTGAAAATGAAATGAGTTTCACCCCCAATTTTAATCTATTTATAGGGTAAAAGTGGGATTTTTCATAACTGTTATTATTGGAGGCTCTTTTCACCACCTTTGATTTCACTTTTGGGTACCTTAAACACATCCAAATTTGAAACCATTTCACCATTATTTTTCTTGTATTTAAATTAACTTTTCGGGACACTTTCCAAATTTTTCTATTGCCAGGCCAAAATTTGGAAAATTTCTCGAGGGGGCATTCATACTCTGTACCTTCGCTAGAGCATGAATTTGACTTATTTTTTTGTCACAATGCGATAGGCTACATTATGACAAAGAGGGGAAAAATGTAGACACTAAAAATTGACCTAGGCCTACAAGCTCTATTTTTTTTACCACCTTCATCCTAGCATAATTAAAATATTTAATTATGCTATTCAATCCATTTTTATCTACTAATTAAATAATTTCTAATTATTTAATTAATTCATCTCTCTTTATTCTTCCTAATTTAAATAAATAAATTTTATTTATTTATTTAATTCGGTCACTAATTATCTAATGTCTCAAATTTCCTAATTTATTTAATTATTTTTGTCCACTAATTCTTCTAGATTATTTAAATAAATAAATTTTGTTTATTTATTTAAATACGTCAATAATTTACATATTCCTCTTCTAATTAAATAATTTATTTAATTTATTTAATTTATTTAATTATGGCCACATGTCACTTTCCTCATTTTAAATAAAAAAATGATTACTTATTTAAAATTGTCAAAATTTCTTATTTTGGTAGAAAATGGGCATTTATTGCCTACTGTCATTTGATTCTCCACTTTTGAATTAAAAATGATTTTTATTTAAAAGATTCATTTTCCATTCAAAATTCAAATGACCGTTACTAATTTGATACTCCATCCTTTTTTTAGCCATCTTGTCCTTATCTAAAGTTTCAATCTGGTCCATCCATTTGCCTTTCGATCTCATCCGTTCATTCAAAATTCCCTTTTCTTATAAAATGACAATTTTGAATTCATTTTGGCTCTCCTCAAGCTTTCACATGAATTTTTGGTCTTCATTTTTATAGTCATTTTCCTCTCCCCTTGTGCTTTCGGGCAATCTTGGGTGTAAGAGAAACATTTATTATTTCTAGAAATGGGCTTACCTTAAGGGAAAAAGTACTCACCTTAAGGGATGACCCACCTAGTAACAAGGTAAAGCCAAGCCACTTTGAGTCAGGATATAAAATGGGCGCTTGAGGAAAGTTCAAGTACGACGAGTGCGGATGTGTCACAAAAAAAGTAGTACTCCCATAAACCCTGTTGAGCGTAACCTCTTCAGGCTAGAATTCCACCTAATCAGTGATTAATCTCTCACCCCATGTGTTCCCACTTGAATGGCTGCCCTAACTAGACACCTATTGTTTTAGAAGCCAACCATTTTCAACTGTTGCTTGGTATAGTGTAGGGTATAGTATCATGCCCAAAGATACTCACTACTGACTCCCTTGAGTAGAGATAGCAATTCTTGGTAAGTGACTACCCAAGAATCCAAAGTTGGTGTGTCTATAGAAGTGAGTGTTGTGGAGGGGAGCCAGTGCCACCAAACTTCTAAGCTATCCGCTCTAGAGAAGGAGAGGTGTTCAGCACCAATCCGAGATATATCGGTGGGCTATACCAAGTATACAAACCCTTGGCCTATTAGGATTGTGCTTGTCTTATGTGCATTTTCTTACACTAAAACATTGTGCTTGTTAAGTGCTTTCTGGATTTTCAAACAATATTCACCACATTCAAAAATATGGACAAAAACATTTGACCTTGGAAAAATCAGTTTTTTCCTCAAGAAATGAGAAAACTCACTTTTTACAACCTGTGACAACTTTTGAAATGCATCAGTTGTCCTGAAACGTATTTGAAAATCGCTAAGACACAACCACTCTATTTAACCACAGAACTGCATTTTCCAACCTTACTCACATTTATTAATTTCAAAACCTCATTCGCTTAAACTAAAATGCATTTGCAATACTATGACGCATTTGAGGTCTCAAATGATGCATTTTCCTAACAGAAACCAAACCTTGATACAAGCTCAAATCTGAGTCTAAATACTATCAACCTAATATCAAACACTTTTTCTTTTCCAAGAGGTCTCTGTCAAAAAAAAACTTTCAAATTGCTAATAATATTTATCATTCATCCATTAGTTTTCACTCTTGACCTTAGGCTTAGACCTTTTTTTTTTTTTTAATTTCATCCCTTAGGTTTAGTAATCATGTTTTCAACATTAGCTTGACCCTATGTTGTCATTTTCACATACTTTGGATTGGACCAACTTTATCACAATTTTCAAAATCTTTGCCTTTGTAGCTAGGTTATCTTGGACTTCGTCATTATTCCTATCTTTAGTCATTGTCACCTTTTGTGAAGCTTTCCAACTTGACATTCTAGTTAGGAAAAATCACTAGTCTTCTTGACTTTGTCACCTTGTCATTTTCCATAAGCCCTTTGGTAACTGAAAATTGAGAGCAAATATTAAGCTTAGAGTGCTTAGGTACCCCTTTCTCCAAATTGCATTCTAGTTTATACCTTGCATACTTTATTCCCAAAAATACAAAAATATTATTCATCCTAGTCATCATCTTGAACCTATACTTTGCATTAGTTGCCTCTTAGTTGACATAATCATCTTAGTCCTTATTTTGCACCTTGTCATCCTAGTCATAATCATCACTTTAGCATTTTAGCATTATGCATTTCCTTAGGTAAAATAATATTATCTCATTGCATTGTCACCCTTTATCACACAAAAAGACAAAAACATAGAATAGTGTCATACTTGCATTGTCATCATCTTCATTTGAGCAATTTCCTTGATGGTGGAAACAAGACTTCAAAGAAAGAAAAGACAAATGGTAGACTTTGGACAAGACTTTGACAACACCAACACCAACACCAATCCCAATGACTGGATTTATGATGATCCATTTGGAAATTTGAACGTATAATAATTCATGAGCATGTCAACTACTTTTCAAAATCCACTTTTTGAACAATTCATATAGAGACCAAAATGGACAAGTACTAGTGGAGGATTTAGATGCTAGCTCTCAAAATCCTGACATAGCTTCATTTGTAGAGGATTTGGTCTTGAACGATCCTGAAAAATACCTTTCTATGCTTTTAGACCAAGGGTTCAAAATTAATACCATAAGACCTTCTCTGGACAATGTGACACAAACCATGACATCTCATCAGAACACAAACAATTCCCCCAATAGCAATAACATTGTGGTCACCACACAAGTTTCTACTAACACCATTAATGTGACATCTAGTTGCACCACAAGTCAAAACACCTCCACCTTAACTAATGCAACATCTATTGGAGGAACATTTACTATGTCCATGCCTATAACATCCACATCATCATCACAAATGATAGGAATAACCATTGGGTTCACACGAACGAGAGAAAATACCACAAATCCTATGTTGGGATCTTCATCCTTGACAATGGGGGAATCTTCATCACATCCTTATGGTGTAATCTCATTTAATCCCTTTGGAGGAAACCCAAGACAAATCTTCATTCAAGGCCCTTAACACAACATTAATACATCATGGAAATTAAACATCCCACATGGACAAGGAAAAAATATGAACATCACACATGAACAAGGAAAAAATATCAACTCACCACATGGACACTCTCGAGGAACAAACACCAACATGTACATGGACAATTCTTTCAATAAGGACAAGGAGCTCAAATGACACAAAAAAATGTGTAACTTTGAAAATCAAATGAGTCAAGGATTTCAGATACCTCAAATACAAACAAACATGGTTGGGTCACATATTCCCACATACTCGTCCCAGATTCATACTCAGTAACAAATTCCCACTCACAACTGGAAATATCAACAAACACCTAATTAGAACATACCTTACTTTCAGGCAACCAATGATCCCATTGTACACACCTTGCTAGCAAGCGTGGATGACCTTCAAAAATAGATGGAAAATATGAAAATATTTGAAAAGAAGATGCAATGCAATATTACTTATTTCCATTTCCTTTTGATACAACTTTGTACATGCCACCATTTCCACATGGTTATGTGGCTCCAAAATTCAACAAACTCAAGGGTAAAACAATTCCATTTGACCACATGAGAGATTCCTTAACAAGTTGTGTGGATATTTCTCATGAGCACACATAACTAATGCGACTGTTTCCTAAAAGCCTTGTAGGACTAGCCTTAGAATGGTTCTATACATTGCAACTCAGAATATAGTCATGGAAAGAACTTGCTTAAAAATTCGTGAAAAATTACACATACAACATTGACACAGACACCTCCACTACCAACTTATGCCAGCTCACACAAGAAGATTCAGGTGAAACCTTTTTACCATTCTTTCAAAAATGGAGGGGCCTAGCGAGTTGCTATCATATAGACATACCTGAAAAGGAAAAAAATGGCATGTTCGTACAAAAGCTATTAGGCCCACTAAAAAATGGCTTGTGTGTTCATTGTTGCACAATTTTTTCAGACCTAGTTGAATGGGGTGTCCAAGTTTAGCAAGCCCTCATTGCTAAAGGAAGACTAAAATACGGTCCCAAAAACACAAACGTAAACCCTCCTACTGACAAAAAAAATATTGGGTTAAGAACAAACATGTCACCAACAATGGTGTAGTCGATGCTAAGGATGTCAAAGCTATGGGTCCTATGATTACTCTAAAAAGGAAACAAGCAGAAAACACACAGATGATGAATAAAACCTATGCTACTAATGCTATCCAGACAAATCAAAATAATCAAGGAAATCAAAAAAATCAAATTCAAAGACAACCTAGACAACCCAAACAATTCCCTAGACGACGTACATACACTCCTTTTGGGTGAGCCTATTGAAGAAGTTCTCAGAAAATACCTTCAGAATGGTTTCATCACAATTGAGGACCCCAAACCATACGACCCTATGTAGTTTAAACCATCTTGGTGGGATGATAACGCATTTTGTGACTATCATCGAATAAAAGGACACAAAACCTCTTCCTGCAAACAATTGAAAAATATGGTACAAGACCTTATTAAAAAGCGTATAATTGAAATCAATGGACCACAGTTTGGTTCTAATGCAAATCGTACAATACACAAGAACCCACTGCAGGATCATGGTTCTAGAAACCCTTCTACATCAAATACAAATAATAATAGTCGAGCCAACCATTATCGTATTGGATATGACTATTCTGGGGTATCTATCGTACATCACATTAGAACAATTTATGAACATGTCTACACAGTCACCGTCAGAAAGCCCCCTGAATGCAATATCACCACCTGCACCAGAAAGGTCACCATAGCTAGCCCTCCTCCCCCTAGACAACCAAAGGTAACAATAGCTGGCCCATCCACTTCATAGCCACAATCGCATCCACAAAACAAGCAATCCCAACCTAAAAGAAACTTTAATCTTATTGACTAGCTTGGAAAAACACCTGCACAAATCGCTATCCTTGAGTTGTTACACATCTCGCCTACCCATAAGGCCATCCTAGATAAAACATTGCAAGAATACTCCATTCCCCAAGATATATTGATGTCATCCAATTCGAAACCATGGTAGGATATCTCATGAATCCCCACCATATCACCTTTTCAAACCAAGACTATTCGTCATCCAAATCCAACCATAATGATGCCCTTCATATCAAAGTTCTTGTTCATAAACATAAGGTCAGACAAGTCTTAGTAGATGGTAGAGCGAGACTGAATATATGTTCCTTAAAATTGGTCAAGGCACTAGGATTTTCTAATGCGTGCATAGACACCACAAGAATCATTGTCATCAAGGCATATGATGATGAAGAACATTCCTCTTAGGGAAAAATTACAATCCCCATTCGAATTGGGCCAATCATTGTCGACACCACTTGTCAAGTTCTAGATTTGGACCTCCCATATAACATTTTACTTGGTCGACCTTGGATCTAGACACTAAAATTCATCCCCTCCACATATCACCAATGTTTGAAGTTTCCTTTTGAAGCCACTAAGATTATTATATATGGAGACCCTGATCCATTCCAATATTGTACCAACTTAAGTGGTGTCTTAGAGTGTCAAGTGCCTATCAATAGGGAAGTTTCGATATCTTTGTCTTCCAAATTCATTGACCCATCAACACTCATGAAGCTTTCTACTTCTTCATCCACCGCATCCACTTCTACTCCTTCGACCACCATGACCACCTCCATAGCACCTACTACTTCATTTATCACCCCAAGAATCAACCTAAGCTTCCAAATTCAGGACCAAGGATGTGGAGAGTACAAGTTGAATATGACCTATTGCATAACCAAGATGCCCAAGTCTCCCTAGGTCTATGGAAAACCCTACTTTAGAATATAGGCAAAATAAATTTTCAGGGTTCCTCTAAATATAGTATTCATTAAGTGTGGTGAAATGAGTCAAGAGGATGTAGATGATATACTATCCTAGGTTTATAAAGAACCACATGATTTGACTCCCTTGCTAGTAGCAATAGATGGAAAAGGATACAACATGATAAAAGAAAAAGGCTATGATGGAAAAAGTGGTCTTGGCAAGATAATAATGGAAGGCATGAGCCATTATCAGTTTTAGAAAGACCGAAACATCTTGGGTTAGGGTTAGTTCCATGAGAATCTGATGATCCAAGTACTAGTGTGCTTCCATGTGAGTTAGTGTATGCTTCAAACTATGTTGAGACAATTGAGGAAACCTCCCCTAAAATTGACTCTCATGAATGGGAATTTGGCTCTCGACGATCCTTAAGTGACTATTGCCTTAACGAATTATTCCTTGAACCTAGTGAGCCTACATTTAAAGAACGATTCTAGAAAATGTTTAAGATTGATACAACACCAAATTATCCCAAGTCCATATCATATTTGACTCACATTCGTCCTAGCCTTGACATACCTACCCAGTCATCCCAAATTGATGAGAATCATGCAGAATCACTTGAACCATCACTTGCCACTACTGGCCCTGCCCTTGATGCTACTCCCTTTGTCCCTTACTTTGTTGGTGAGTATGAAACAAGCAAAGGAGAATACTAGATGGAATCTAGCATAGAGCTAGATGATGACTTCATTTTCAACATCTCAACATCCATTTATATGCTCTCTATGTCATCTCCTCAATTTGTAAATGCTGATGATGGAATATCCTTAGTTTACCCTAACCTAATTGATTGGAACTAGCAAGGCCCATCAGTAATGGACACCTTTCAAAATGATGAGGCTCTAGCAAAATTTCCAGGGGTATGTGAGGGAATTCAAAATGGGGATCACAAAGTAGCTTTTACCATTGACTTGGATTGTTTTTCTTATTTTGGGGAGACTGCACCATCCTCTAGTCACAAAATTAAAAAAGAAAAATAAAACAAAAAATGACATGTCTCTAGGTGAAAATCGAAAGGCACCTTCTGACAGAGAAATAGTAAAAATAAAGGACGTATCTGAGGGTGAAAACCTCCCTGAGGTGCCCAAGGGTGGACGATTGGAATTTCTTCCCATAGACAAAGAAAAATTGGCAATGCTTGTCGAGGACACCATAGTAGTTAATACAACTATTGTGGAGGACCCCAAAATGGTTCTCTTTGCGACATCATTGACAAAAGCTAAACAACCAGAATTTCAAAAGTTCTTGAAACACAAGATAAAATTCACATGGTCTTATCACAACATGTCAGGATTAGATCCTGAGTTAGTATTACATCACTTGCCATTATTTCCAGATGTCAAGCTAGTAAAAGAAAAGCTAAAAAAAATGCACTTGCAAGTTGCATTGTTGGTTAAAGTTGAACTCAAAAAATTGTTGGATGTAGGTTTTATCAAGTCAATTGACTATACAGAATGGATATCCAACCTCGTCCCTATCACCAAGTGTACTGGATAGATTCACATATGCACATACTTCTGAGATCTCAATAAAGAATGCCCTAAAGATGATTTCCCTCTACCAAACATTTACATCATTGTGGACCTTATAGTTGTATATGAGATGTTGTCCCTTATGGATGGTTTTTCTAGTTATAATCAAATCCATATTACCCCTGAAGACCAACACAAAAATTCTTTCACATTCCCTTGGGGTACATATTGTTGGACTGTAATGTCGTTTGGTCTTAAAAATATAGGCACTACATATCAAAGGGCAATGACAACAATATTCCATGACATGATGCACATGTTAATGGAGGACTATGTGAATGACCTTTTGGCAAAGTCACTGACAAGAAAAGAACATCTTTCAGTATTAGAGAAAGTTTTTAGGAGGCTAGAAGAGTATAAGTTCTGGTTGAACCCAAAAAAGTGTGTTTTTGGTGTAACATAAGGCAAGTTTTTGGGGTACATAGTCTCCCATAGAGGCATTGAATTTCACCTGCTAAAGTCATATCTATATTGGATATGCCTCCTCCTAAGGGAATCAGTGACCTAAGAATGCTATAAGGTAGGATTCAATCTATCAAACAGGTCATTGTTCAAATCGCAGATAGGTGCCAACAATTCCAATATCTCCTATGCAAAAGGATCCCCTTTGTGTGGACAGATAAATGCCAAGAGCCATTTAACCAGATCAAACAATACTTATTGTCACCTCCAATTCTCATGCCTCATATCCAAGGAAAATGATTAATTTTGTACATCTCTGTAACAACTTCGCCACTAGGGGCAATACTAACACAAAATGACTATGAAGAAAAAGAAAGAGCCATGTATTATATTAGTAGAACACTAGTGGGGTATGAGATAAATTACACACCCATTGAATGTGCTTGTTTGGTAGTTGTATTCATAGCCCAAAAATTAAGGCATTACATGTTGAACCATAAGACATACTTGGTAGCCAAGATCGATCCCTTGAAGTACCTCTTGAGTTGAGTAGCATTGATAGGAAGTTTAGCAAAATGGGTGAAGATCCTTCATGAATATGATATTCAATATATCAAGTGGAAAGCCATTAAAGGTCAAGTAATAGAAAAATAGCTCATAGATACACCAATACTAGATAATCATCCTCTTACAACAGATTTTCCAGATGATTCTGTATTTCATGTGAAGTCCCAATAGCCTTGGAAATTATACTTTGATGGATCTCATACTAATCATGGCTCAGGAGCTAGAATATTATTCATTACTCCATAAGGAGATTCCACCCCAAGGTCATTCCGCATTGCATTTCAGTGCACTAATAACATGGTAGAGTATGAAGCACTAATTATAGGACTTTAAATGGATATCAAGTGGAAAATTAGGAATCTATAGGTCCTCGACAATTCTCAATTAGTTATAAACCAAGTCAATGATGAGTATGAAACAAAAGATGAGAAGTTAATTCCTTATAAATAGATGGTTGATAGTTTTTTGACATAATTTTATAGACTATCCTTTGAATTAATTCCAAGAACACAGAACAAGGTTGTTGATGCTATGGCAACAATTAGACCTTTTCTTGATATTCCCAACAATATCCCACAATTTGAGTTTTTGGTTGAGTAGTTATTGGTTCCTTCTTATGATGTCCCCAAATTAGAAATGGTCTATGAGATTTTTGGTTCCACCTCCCCCTATTATAAAGACATTTTTGACTATCTTCATTCGCAAATCCTTCCCCAAAACCTTTCCAATAACCAAAGAAAGTCCTTTATCCACAAAGTTGCACGTTATACCATCATCAATGACACCCTTTATCGTCGTAGCTTCAACAATACCCTTCTTCATTGTCTCAACAATAATGAAGCAAAAATGACCTTACAAGAATTACATGAGGGTATATGTGGGTTCCATTTGAGTGGTCTGACCTTAGCTAAAAAGATTACGATACTTTGGTACTACTAGCCGACACTAGAGAAGGATGCACTAGAATTTGTAAGAACATGTCACCAATGCTAGATTCACAGTGATTTGATTCACGCTCCAACATAAAATTTGAGGCCAATCCCTTCTTCTTGGCCTTTTGCACATTGGGGACTTGATCTCATGGGAAATATTCACCCTAAATCCTCCGATGGACACAAATTCATTATCACCACCACTAAATATTTTACTAAGTGGATCGAAGCCATCCCACTCACTTACATTACCAGAAAACAAATCTCCAAATTCATCCTCAATTATATCATTTTTCAATATAGCATTCCACAATCCATCATAATGGATAATGGTCATCCCTTCAAAAATCATGAGTTCCGTGAATTATTTCAATGTTTCTATTGTGCAGTTTTTGCACACATGCCCCATTGAAGGTAGGGACCCTCTTTCAATTTGGTTTTGGTGTCTTGGCCCTTTCATTTTTGAGGTTTTATCTTGCTTTTGCATGTTCTTAAATGCACATTTTCATTTCCTAGGTGACTCCCCTAAGTTATTCATTGAAAATCTTAGGTTCTGGGTGAATTTTGGGTTTTTATCCTAATTCGGGACTTTCCACCCTAGCTGGATTTTCTTCGATCCTACCCAGACTCTGGATAAGCATTGTGGTTCTAAGATTTTTATTCTTCATGGAATTCTGCATGGGTGGGATTTTTCTGAAGTCTGTCCTGTCATTGGGTTCCCAAATTTTTCTGGCTATCTTGTCAACTACATTTAATGTTTTTGTATGAGCTTTGAATGATGTATTTAACCAATCTCTAATGAATTTTGCACCATTATGCTTATTTTTTGCCATCAATTGAGCTAAGGAGTGCATTCTTAGAGGTATTCAAATTGATTTGGGGCACTAAGTTGGTGAATTGTTCAATTTGAGTGGTTATTTCTTGTACATTGCTATTGTTGTCTTCACTGGGCACCATTAAACTAGTATTTGCTACCTCATTCGATTTCTGCTACATCAAATGGTATGTATTTGATTTCCTTGCTTTTGATTGATGAATGTTTACGTTGCTTTGGCGTCTTGGGTTTATTCAGGGTTCAAATTTCTACATGTTTGAGAGTGGTATGCTAGGTTGCATGATATGGTTTAATTTATGGTCTTCCAAGTGATTTCTGAGCTTGTTTTTTTCTTTGCATTGTGAGGAGTCTTGTTTGAGGAGTCTTGAGTAAACCCTAGTAAAAAAATAGTAGTTGAAATACCTAAATCCTGAGCTTGCATGTGCGGTAATGTTAGATTGGTGGAGTTTGATACCTAGGGCCTCACCATTTAACCCTAGTATGCTTTTGAATTGGCCTAGAATTATGAGAAAATCTATGAAGGACCCATACCAAACTTGTCTTAGGCCTAGGTTCTTGAAAATTTATAAGCGATCCATCAATCTAAGTGAAATTGTGATTTAGTGTCATAGTTCAAGTTTCGTCCTTAGTCCGAGATTTTTTCGTCTATGGAAAATTTTCCCAACCTCCTTCGATTTCCCGAAATCCGCATAATTTTGAAGTTTTACCTTATCTATAGATTTCCTTCAGCCTTGGATTTTCCTGAAATCCTTGGTTCCCTATTTTTCCAAAAAAATTCCAAGTGTCTTCTCCGTTGCAGAAATCTGTCCCTACAGATTTTCCTAGAATTTGATGAAATATGAAGGAATGTGAAATAGCATGATGTGTTATTGATTAATAATGATTGGATTAAGTTGTTAATTGGTGTTTTCTTGTTTATTCTGTTGGAATCTATCTGGCCCAGAATCTTCTGAAATTCCTCCCTGGCTTGGATTCTGTGGATGGTATTGAAACCCAAAGTTTAACATGATCATTCTATATGAGGTTTAATATGATTTAATGATGAATTTGATTAGTTAACCTTTGTTGGTGTAATCTTTATTATGGTTCCTTTGTCAAGTGCAGGCTAAATCTAGTAAGGTAACCACTGGAAAGGCTAAGGGTTAAATGGAGGGATCTTCCATATCCAAAGAAAAAAGAAAAAAGATGGACATCAAGAGAGAGATTCTGAAGAGTAAGATCACTTCTGTCTAGTCAGAGGTAACAGATACCAATGTTGGGTTATGGGACTATGAGGAGTTTAAAGATAGAATGGCAGCACAAGATCTTCCTCTGGTGGCTAAGAGGATGTTAGAATTAGGATTGGCACATGTAGCTAGTTTCCCTTCCATAATGCAGTGTTATGAGTTGGTCCTTGAGTGTGCCAGGCACTACGACAGTGACACACGGAGAATAATTGGTCCTCAAGGGAGGATTGTGGTGAAGTTGAATCCCGTCTCCATAGCTTAAACTTTTGATATGCCAGATAGATCTCATGTGGTGGCATTCAACATGAAGGTAGCACAGGAGTACTATGAAGAACAGACTATGAAATCTTAGCAGCTCATCAATTCCTGGCTAGAGAAGCCCAAGTCCCATTATTCCAAACTGCCCATGCAGTTATTCAAGCCAAAGTTCAAGAAGGAGTATTATGATGCCATCACTCTTTTTTAGTAGGGTGGTTGGATTAAAAAATGTTGGCATGTTTGAGAATTGGATGTGCCATGTGATTGTGAGAATGGAATAGGAGAAGATTGACTACCATTGGGCAAGTATCATTAGCAGAGTGATTCTTGAGTAGTTTTCCAATGTGTTGCAGACCAAGACCTTCACAATGACCTCATACTTAGTCTATGCACTTGCAAGATTTCATCCATACAAGGGATTGAGTACCAGGGGCACCTTTGGATAGGATATTATTTATGAGGTGTACCTAAATTGCATTTGGGAAGCTTGAGCTACAAGAGGGTGAATGATGCATTCACCATGCATACCACTAGGTTACTTTAGGGAGCATAGCATGTGAGGATTTTAGACCAAGCTAAGGAGCTAATCAAGAAATATGGCACTTGGTTCATTTAGTTCCCAACCTTCTCATACATCCATGTTGATGGGTGTCATACAGGCTTCCAAGATATCCCACTAATCATATCATACTTCTGGAAGTCACTTGACAAATATGTGATTTTGATGCTATTGTTAAAGGTACAAGCATAAGACTGGTTTTGGTGGAGATTTCCCTTTGAGGATAGACACTGGAGAGGTGTGCCCTTCCATTATTTCTGCCCAAGCTTCAAAGGAGGAAATGAGTACTCTTGGCTTATCTTTCCATTCCAAGAGGTCCAAATTTGATATCACAGGTGAAGCCCAAAAGAAAGTCAGTAGAGAGTATAGCCATAAGGTTGATTTGGAGGACTACTGGGCCAATTGCAATGATGAATATGATTTAAGAAAGAAGAATTTTTCTTGGCTTCTAGTTGAATCAGTCCAGTTATATAATGTGAAGGTAGTTCCTGATCAGCTCAAAGATGATGGAGATCTAATTCAAGGTCATTCTTATGAAGCAGTAAAGGACAAGACAATTGGTGATGTGGATTGGTTAGAGGAAGAAAGGATAGAGCTAAAGAAGTTAATGGATCTTGTCACCAATTTCACCAGAATGTGGCTAAAGCATAAATTGTGGGAATTGGAAAATGAAGGTGTGTAGTGCACTTATGAGTTGATGGGAGATTTGGACCCTCACTCCACTTATGAAGAGTCAAATGAGCAAGATCCTAAGGGAAAAGGTAAGATGGATTCCCCTTTTAAAATCAAGATAAAAGGTGTTCAAGAGGAGGAACTCCAAGAAGCAGAAAAGAAGAGAAAGCCAATTTCTAAGAAAAGGTTGACTAAGAAGTCTGAAAAAAAATAAATTGAAAAGGAGGGTCCTGAGGTTGATGTTCCTATGCCCAAAAGAAGAAGATTCATAAGATTTTCATAGAAGGAAAGCTCTAAAGTAGGAGTAGAAGAAGTTACCCCACCAGTGGTAAATTTAAAGAGTTTAGAAGAGAAGGCACATGTGTACATAAGGAGGTCAAGGACTCCTTCTCCCAAGGATAGTGTGCCCAGGGTGGATCCTCCTCCAATTACTTCTCATGAGCAAAAAAATGATGATGTTCCTTCTTCCCATGAAGCTCAAAGAACACTGAGTGAATTTGAGAGAGCCAAATATCATCCAAACACTGAGGGGGAGGAATTTCATGAGGGTGACCTTTATAGTGTTGAGGCTGAAATAGAAAAGGTAATGCAGTCTCCCTTTGTTGCATATGCAGAGTCACCTATTGGAACTGAAGAGGTCAAATCCCCTCCAAGAGAAGAAGCTGAAGAGATTCCATCACCTGAGTAGAAAGAGGAACATGTTGAAGAAAAGGAGAGTAAGTCCAAAAAAATTCCTAAGAGGCAGGGTTTGAATGAGGAAGAACCTAAAGATCAACAAGAGGAGGAGAAACAAAGTGAGGTGCAGTTGGAATCCACTATTCCAAAGTGGTTGGACAAGGAGATAAAGAGAAAACAAGTTGTTGTGGAGGACACTCCACCTAACTAGGATGAGTTGTTGGCCAAGATTGGAAAGGACAAGGGTAAGAAGAATGCCAAGGTCATCTCAAAGATTGAAAGAGATGAGGAGAGTAATAGAGTTGTCCACATTGCAACCCCTTCTCTAGATAAGAATACGAATGAGGTATCTGCAAAAGACTATAATGTGTATACTTTCAATCTAGGGCCCACTTCCATTGAGAAAACCATTGAAGATTATTAGGGTTCTAGCATACTGATCTTGGGGAGATTGAGGAAAGAAATTCAAACTAAGTAGGAGCTGAAGAAGGAAAATGAGAAGCTCACGAAATGCTTGGAGGATTTGATGAAACCCTTCCAATCTATTAAGCCCTCACCTTCTGTTGTAAATCCCTTACCACAGGAAACTATCACCGAACTTGAGAGGATGAAGGCTTCCACTCTTGCTACTAAAAATTGGCTACAGGGGGTGCGAACTAAAAGAAATGATGCTATCAAGGGTATTCTATCATCTGGGAAGGATTCTATGAGGACAATTGATTGGTTGAAGGAGGTGTTGGCCCAAGATAAGGAAGATATAGATCTCTTGCTGTAGAAAATGAAAACTATCATGGAGTACACCAAAGAGAAGATTATAAGTGGTGAAATTCTCCCTTCCTCTAGAGCTGTTGAACCTTGGGAGTGGTTTGAAGCTTTGCAAATCAGGAAGAATGTTCTAAAAAAGATATACAAGCAGAGGAGGAAAATTGATGATACCCTAACTAGTGTCTATAATGGTTGCATTTCTTTCCTTGAGATTATGATAGGGAGAAGGAAGATTGCACCTAAATATTTGGGTGTAGAATAGTTGAGAAAGTGGTGGCATGATGTTTATGCTCTAGTTAGTGATGATTCTGTTACTAAACACCAGTTGGATGATGCAGCCACATACATTGTTGTCATTGATAAATACCTAACATATAAGGTTGAGTGGGATAAGTTGGTGAAACAATCAAGGGAGGAAATTTCATCAATTGAGAGGCAACTTAAGGTTTTTCCTTTACCACCTGTGGCCGACTTGGATAGGGTACTTTTGAAGGTGCATGAAATGTTGGATCAAAATAAAGACAAAGGGGAAGGTAGTTAATGATGGGCTACATCAAGATTTGTGCTTCCCTATTATTTTGGCATGCATTGGTCTAAGCTACATTGGAGATCCTAGGCCGACCTGGATGAAGCTCATGCATTTAATGCATATTTTATCTCATTTTGAATTTCTCTTTCCTGGCTTGTTGTGCCTAATTATTATTGTAAAACCCTATCTAGGCCGACATGTTTTGGGGGTTCTATAAATATGGCATTTTGCCTCATTTGTAAGGGTTAAGACCTAGACATACACAAATAGAAAGATAGCTAGTGTAGACTTGAATTAAGTATAGCAAGAGTTAGCAAGTAGTTGTTCTCAAGCAAATATTGTAACAAAAAACTAGAATTGTTGTTACAGTGGATAATTTGATGCAAGTAATGAAATTGTGATTTGGTGCCATAATTGTGTTCTTCTCTTGCATGGTTCTTGTTGTTCTATCTTTAGAGTTTCTTTGAGGAAATTTGATAGTTTAATATTTAGAATTAGATTTGATTCAATAATGTTTATGGTTTGATATTTGAGGTGTTGCAGCAATCCCTGGTCCATACTTTTCACAACCAACTAATTGTTAGTTGCTTTGAAAAGTTAGCATGGAATTTATATTCATTTTTCTTAGTTCAATTGTGAGGGTTTATTCATTTGAATTGCAATAGGGTTGTTTGAATGAATGTTCATGATTTGAAAATGTTAACACCTTAGAAGATTGCACTAATTATATAAGACTGCAGATCCATCTAGGTCAAGTAGAAATATGTTTTGAGAGATTGGTCAATTTCGAGTGTTTGTCATTTGCATTATTAATTCTAGGTTTACTGTTAGATCTAGAAATCTCTTTGAAACCTTATATCTTTTTTTATTTCTTTATCATTCGGGATAAATTTAGGATTGAAGTATCATTATATTGCTAGATCTGATAATTAGAGATTCAGTATTTTGCTTTTAGTAAGGTCCCATTGTGAGTACCAACATTTTCACATTATCAATGAGTTGTTTATGCATTTTCAAGACCTAACATTAGAGACCTTGGGGTTATCTCTTGAGGCTTGCTGATAGAGATTTACCTTTCAAGAGAGATAGGATATTATATTATGTCTGAGTTGTTGTGTAGAAAACATCATCAACAGTTCCCATATTAGCCACCACTTTTCCACTCCTTATTACCCACAGGGAAATCGTCAAGCTAAGGCATCTAATAAAACCATTATCAAATTCCTCAAAAAGACTAACAATGATGTTGGCCATGATTGGCACAACCAACTCAACCCTGCTTTGTGGGCATACCACACGAGCATATGTACCCCCACTGGTGCAACTCCTTTCGCCCTTTTCTTCAGAGGTGAAGCCATCTTGCCTATATAAGTCAAAATTTTATCTTTGCAAGTCTCCATGAGATGCCTCATCACTAATGAAGAATACAGACAATCACAACTACATGAGTTATAAATGCTAGATGAACATAGATAGAATGCATTGAATCATTGAGAAATATATGAAAATAATCTTTGTAGAAGTTATAACAAAAGGGTGATGACTCAGAAGTTTCACATTAGCAACCTAGTTCTCATGCAGAATCCCAAGAATCAATTGGATAGGGAGAAGCTAGGAAAATTTGATCTGAATTGGCTAGGCCCTTACATCATTATAGCATCATTTGGTTCTGGAGGATATCAGTTAGCTATTCCTGAAGGCGAATAGTTGACGGAGCCAATCAACAGTTTACATTTGCACAAATACTATGTGTAGCATCATAAATCCTATCTGAAAACTTGTTAAAAATACAAAAAAAAATGATGAATAAAATGACAAAAATAAAAAAGAAATAATTCACCCAATAGTGACAACTTGTTAAACAAGCACTTTGGATAAGTACCATGGTGAAAACCTGGCAAATAGGTGCCATGTGTAGTTAGTCATTATTGTACCATCTATTGTCACTCTATGTACCTTTGTCACTAATAAACATACTCTTTTTGACATTCTTCATAAAACTTCACCCTGACATCATGACATTTTTGTCCATGGCTGACAATGGTTGAAATCAAGGCTTGCATATTGTTCACTGTCCATGCTAGTCATGCCCTTTTTTTTTACATTCCATCTTGCCTGGCTCATTCTCAACTTGACTAGGGGAAAATTTTTATCATGAGACTATAGTGGGTATCACACCTGATCTTGAAAATCATAAAATGTCCTGAAAAAAAGACATAAAAATTAAAAGATGTCTTGAAAAAAGACCTAAAAATAAAAAAAATGTCTTGAAAAAAGACCTAAAAATCATAAAATGTCCTTAAAAATAGCCTAAAAATTAAAAAATGTCCTAAGAAAATACCTAAAAATCATAAAATGTCCTAAAAAAATACCTAAAAATTAAAAAACATCCTAAAGAAAACACAAAAATTCAAAAAAAGAAAATAGAGTCATGTCAGTCAACATAGTTACATCAATTAAAGTATTGATTAGTCTTTGTCATTATCGAACTACATTGTCTCTGCACATTTTCTATGTAGGCAAGGCTCATCTTTGAGTCCCTGAGACATTAGGTCAGTCCTATTAGGTTTTTCAAAATAAATCATGACTTAATCTTTGGTCAACAAGACAAAGTCATTGGTCATGTCAAACTACAAGGTCTCTGAGTGTATGATGTAGGCAAGGCCATCTACCAATGAGCCCCCAAGGCCACACTAGGTCAGCCCATTAGGGTTCATTGCATGATTTTCTCACACACATGAAATAATATTTAAATTTATCATGATATTTGTCCAAATTCGAATGAATGGTTTACCCAAGCGAACTTCTACAATCTTTCAATCAAGCACGACAATCATCTTGGCATATCAAAATTGGTCAAACTCAGACAAACTTAGTCAAACCAGTCAAATATGGCTTACTCTTCAAATGTGTCCTTCTAAAGGGTAGCCCCATCACTTATTCATTTCCTCGGATGTGTCCTTCTTAGGCATTGTCACAGTCATTTGACGTTTTGAGGATTCTCACAACATTCAAGATATTTTCCTCTCAACATCAACATTATTCAATATCTGTCCTTCTTGAATCCAACATCTTGGCATCAACATCATTTGGGATGTGTCCTTCCCAAATCTTGACATCAACTTAGAATTTTGGTATCAACATTATTCAGGATGTGTCATTCCTAAATTCGACATCATGACATCAACATCATTTTGGATGTCCTTCGCAAACTTGACACCAATCTGGCATCTCAACATCGACATTGTTCAGGATGCATCCTTCCTGAACTTGATATCAATTTGACATCTTGACATTGACCTCGTTTGGGATGTGTCATTCCCAAATTTGGTATCACTCTGGCATCAATGTCATTCAGAATGTGTCCTTTCTTAATCTCACATCTTGGCATCATTTAGGATGTGTCCTTCCAAAACTTGACACTAATCTAGCATCTGAACATCATCAATTCTAGCACTTTGACACCAAGGCATTCAACATTTTTGAAAAACTTGACATCCAGACACTTGGCAAGCACTTGGCATTTAATTTTATGATTTTTATTGTTTATTTTGACAATCATGTTGCTAGTTCCTCAAG
The DNA here is from genome assembly GCA_007258455.2 of Sequoia sempervirens. Classification (NCBI taxonomy): domain Eukaryota; kingdom Viridiplantae; phylum Streptophyta; class Pinopsida; order Cupressales; family Cupressaceae; genus Sequoia; species Sequoia sempervirens. The sequence continues at coordinate 226,467,909 of VDFB02000002.1, forward strand.
GATGTCCTAACAACAGGATTTAGAGGAGCAATGAAGTTTCATGATTTGTCTTGATTGTCTTCACTATTTGTGGTTGATCATGACAAAATGACTGGGGAAAATACGCTTGTAGTATGAGTCATGATCATCCTTGTCTATGACTGTTTATGTCAATTAATGGTATGACCTTGCACACCTTGATTTACGTCATATCATGGTGTTTTTTGGCCATCACAATAATCTAACCAATGATGATTTAGAGCAACAATTGATAGTCCTATGGAAATGTATTGAAGGATTTTTCATCTTCATCTCATTCTCTCTGGTCACCTTGTCCTTCTTTCTCTTGATAATACCTTGTGACATACAAAAATACATTCACATACATAATCATATAAAATTTTCATTATATTAGATCCAAATCATAAAAAAATCCAATTGCATACATATATTTTCATAGCATATCATGGCATATCATCACAAAAGTCAAATTTCATATAATCCATATACAATATTGTCATCCATCAATGCATCCATAATCATGGGAAAGAAATGAAAACAAATAAAAACATAAATATTATCATCATCAGTATCATCCATGGCATCATCATAAATAGAACATAACATTTCATCATAAATAAATCCATGGCATAGACATACATATAACATTATCACAAGAATCATAAAATGCACTAAATAAATATCACATAGGTGTTATAACTGCATAATCAAAGCATTTCATCTAAATCATCGTCATCATCACATAACACAAAACAAATGGGCCACATCAAAACTACATCACATATATATAATCTCAAAAATTAATGTCATAGGATAGAGTCAAAGAGATCCCAAAAATGGAGCTCGTAGGCTCAATAGTCAATAATGTAATAATACATGAAATGTCAATATCTTAGGAGGTACTCTCCTCATCTCCTCAAGGAGAAGATATGTAGCATTGGTGCTCTATCAAGGGAACCAAGGCCATCGTGGTCACCATCACTTGTCCCTATGTGGTTGAGGCATCTGTCACTGTAACCTCTATCTGAGCTATCTGAGCTATGCTTGTAACCTGAGCAACTGAGGTGTCTATCACTGGTGGCTACCTCTGCAGACCTCTACCCTGATCTAGTAGACCCATGGTTGTGGCTTGAATGATGACTTGAGGAATTCCTGTGTGAGTAGTGAGACCTATTTCTTGATGTGTGCCCTAAGGAGGTAGACAATTCTGCACTAGTGTGGCTTCTATTGCTACTCCCACTCCCTGATCTATGGTTGTTACTTGTCCTCATTTGTGAGCATGATAGTATAGGATCTTGTCACTCGAGAGACATTTCCTACTCATAGAGGGTCATGTACTAGCCATACCAAGTGCTCACCTTGGAAAACTCATGGGCCATATCTCCTAAAGCCCTTGTGCATAGCTCTACAAACTCTACACACCACCCTCGACCCTTGCCTCACTAGCTCAAGCTTAGCCTATAGATCCTTGACCTATGCAATGCTCTCATCAATTCTCCTCTCAAGGTCAAAAACTGACTGATCTATGGTGGCATCTATTTGCAATACTGGCCCTATCAACATCCCATCATCTCCCTCCACCATGCTCAATCGTAGTAGGTGCTCTACCTCATCAATGGCCTCATCCTCATCATCATCATCATCCACTATGTCCTCATCTCCCCCAATCTCTGCCTCTCTCTCCTCCATCACTCCTCCTCTCTCCTCCATCACACCATCTCCTCCCCCTCCTCCACCTCAATCTCCTCCATAACCCTCTCCTCCCTCTCCTCCACCTCTCTCTCCTCCATCACCCTCTCTTCTCCTCCAATCTCCACCTCTGTATGCTCCATCACCCTCTCCTCTCCTCCAATCTCTTCCTTTGCATGCTCCACATCCCTCTCCCCCTCCTCCTCAGTTGCCTTTAGAATAGGGTCCAGTGGTGCTCTGTCCACTCACTACCTCACCTGCCTCTCGTGTCTCCCTCTCTCTCCTCCTGTCCTTTGCCTCCCACAGGCTCCCCCTTCTCCCATGTCATCACCATCATTTGTATCTATCCCTCCACCCCTACCTCTAGCCCTATCCCCATCTCTCCCTCTGTCACCAACTATGCCCCCTCATCTAGCTTGTGACACATGTGCAATAATGGATCTTTAGTCCACTAGTACGGGTCCATCTAGATCTATGAGGGGAATGGGGCTATGTGTTTGCCACCATAAATCAAAATATGTAGTGGTCCCCAGACCTGCAATTCCTCCTCTCCATCCCCACTGTTGTGCCACCATTCCATCTATCTATTGAGTAGAAAAGGCCACAAATATGGGTGGTCCCCATTCTGACTCTTGAGACAACCTCATATACTCTGTTGTCCTGATCGAATACCTTGTTGCTTTCCAAATTGTCTAAGAACCCGCTGCAGCAAATACATCTCTACAATCAACTATGTCTACACTATTTGTCTAGTCATATATCGATACTACTGGTAGAAATTGAGATGATCCACCTCATCCTCCCACTTCCCACAATCCCTGTATGTTCTCCAAATAAATATAGTCATGGTTTCATCGTTTGTATCCACTAACCTATCTCACCATAGTGGCTCTGTTGTAATGCATTGGCATAGTAATATACATATGGCATAACATCTTCCAACTGTGGCCTCTCAATCGGTGGACAAAAAATGGCAACGTGCTCCCATGCTCAGATCATAAGGGTTGTCCTACAAGAAATGCTCTGTGCCCTCCCATATGCAACCTCATGCAACTGATGATATAACATCCCTAATAAACAAGGTCCCCAAGCATAAACCATCCTATCTCACCTCATGCCAATAATTACATCCCCCCATCCAATGGGAAACCTATGTCCTCGGTGATCTAGAATAACCACACCAACAATCAATGTCACTAATAGAACATCAAATCATCTATAGGGCTATGCCATGAACTCCCACCGGATCTCATACCCCTCAATACCCAATCCAACACCCTGATCATGATAGTAACTAATGAATGTTTGATATCCATGCCTTGGGTTGTAAACAATCCTCTCTCCCTAGATCGGTAGGCATAGAATCTGATAAACATGCTCAAGGGTAACTATAGCCTCCACGGTTGGCAAGTGGAAAGAGGAGGTCTCAAAGTGCCACCTCTTGCATAACGTTATCATAAGTCCCCTATTTTCCAGTACAATGGGCATATAGGTGACATAGTAGAGACCCAGTTGCATCAATCGTTGTCACTCTCTATCTGTCAATTTGTCTCTGAATGCATAAGTCAATGGCCTACTCTCCCCAGTGTAAATAGGCACTAACTATCTCTACACATGTCAAAGCACACATCAACATCTCCTCGAAACTTGTCATTATCACCTAGTCTAAGCCAAAAGAATATAAAATTTGAAGCAACACTAAGCTACCATTAGTCAAAGTCAAAAACAAACGTTTCACATTTGCTTCAATTGCCTGGTAATTAGGTAGTTGCGCCATCCCATACTATGTTTGTGTCACTATATGACAATTGCATCATTCTACTTCATGATTGAATCTTAAAATTCCACTTGTGTTGTGATTTCATACACATGCCTCATTTACTTCAAATGTGTTGTTCCCTTCCTCAAATGTGTCACGATAATTTGAATGTGGCTTTACAACCATCAAATGTAGCTTAAATTGGTGATTACGTCACAACTTCAAGCAATTGCATTGATAATTTTGACTCTAACCTAATAACCCCTTTGTTTTTGCGTTGAATGCAAAAGTGATTACAGTTTACATGAATGCAAATGTGTCGCAACACGTGTTCCTAGCCTTAGAAACCCAAAAAAGGCCCAAAAAATGATAAATTGGAAAAGTGGGCTAAGGGTACATATCATTGGCTCCACGCCCTCTGGTTGTCTATAGGTCCTGACAATATACCCGTGGTGCTCTATGATCAAGATCACCATCTACTCTAATTCTATCATTGCTTCGAGGTCTTTTAAATTACTATAGTAAATTTGAAACTGAAATGAGTTTTACCCCCAATTTTAATCTATTTATAGGGTAAAAGTGGGATTTTTCATAACTATTATTAAGTACTGGAGGCTCTTTTCACCACCTTTGATTGCCTTTTTGGGTACCTTAAACATGTCCAAATTTGAAACCATTTTTCCATTATTTTTCTTGTCTTTAAATTAAGTTGTCAAGGCACTTTCCAAATTTTTCTATTGCCAAGCCAAAATTTGGAAAATTTCCTGAGAGGGCATCGATACTCCATACATTCATTCAGGCATGACTTTGACTTATTTTTTTGTCACAATGCGACAGGCTGCATTGTGACAAAGAGGGGAAAAATGTAGACACTAAAAATTGACCTAGGTCTGCAAGCTCTATTCTTTTTACCACATTCGTCCTAGCATAATTAAAATATTTAATTATGCTATTCGGTCTATTTTCATCTATTAATTAAATAATTTCTAATTATTTAATTAATTCGTGTCTCTTTATTCTTCCTAATTATTTAAATAAATAAATTTCCTAATTTATTTAATTATTTCTATCCACTAATTATTCTAGATTATTTAAATAAATAAATTTTGTTGATTTATTTAAATATGTCAATAATTTACATATTCCTCTTCTAATTAAATAAATTCTTTAATTTATTTAATTATGGCCACATGTCACTTTCCTCATTTTAAATAAAAAAATGATTACTTATTTAAAATTGTCAAAATTTATTATTTTGGCAGAAAATGGGCATTTATTGCCTACTGTCATTTGATTCTCCACTTTTGAATTAAAATGATTTTTAATTCAAAAGGTGCCTTTTCCATTCAAAAGTCAAATGACCATTACTAATTTGATTCTCTAGCCTTTTTCTAGCCATCTTGTCCTTCTCTCAACTTTCAATCTAGTCTGTCTATTTGCCTTTCGATCTCGCCTGTTCATTCAAAATTCCCTTTTCTTATAAAATAGTAATTTTGAATTCATTTTGGCTCTCCTCAAGCTTTCACATGAATTTCTAGTCTTCATTTTTATAGTCATTTTCCTACATACTTAGAGCTTCTCTTAAGAATTTAAGGTCATTTTCATAGAAAATCCTTCAACACTTGCATAGGACATGACATTTTCATAGGTTGCTCGAAGAATTTGAGGGAAAACTTCAATATGCAACAAGCTAGAAGGTATAATGGAGGTGAATCATGGAGTTTGAAGACATTTGGGTAACTTCTTCCCTTTGTTTTTCATATTTTTATCCTATGTTCCCTATTATTGCTTTGGGATTTTGGTTTTATTGTTACTAATATATTAATCCATAAAATTTATAGAGATACAATTGGAAACTGGAGCCCACAGTTCAGAAGTAGCTCATACTGGCAAGGAAAGTAGAAGACAATATTCTACCAATAGAAGCATGAAGAACGGAGTATTCGGTTGGTAAGTTGGTATGAATATTTCACCGGATAATTATTTTGTTGTGTGGATCCCTAGGGAAGCTTTTCAAGCATGTATGTTACCTGATTCGTAAGTTTTGCAATGTTACATTGATTGGTTTACGAGTTTGGAGATTTGGTAGAGTGACTTATTATTTATTTTCTCATTATGGTTGACCTGGTGTATATATTGTGTTGTAGATGTATAAGGACTAGTTGTTTTAGCTATTTATTTTGTTGGGAATTTTGATTTGGGTCCCTACTATAGTCTAGCTGACTTGTGTGGGTATGCATTAATTCTAATTGGTGATTTGAGCTGACATATGGAAGAATATTATATTTTGTTTGAATCCAACTTATAGAAATGAAATCCTTGTTAGCGAATATATAAATGAGATTAGTAATTTATTTTGTATGAGAAGCATGAAGTGGTGAAAAGATGTGTGTGTGTGCGAAAAGGTGCAGAGTAGTTGTATGAGCTAATATCAAAAGATCTATTGAGCAAATTTTGTTTGTGTAGTAGAAGGGATTTTATGTAGAGGAGCAAAGTAGAGCATTGCAAAGAAGAAGTGCAAATGGGATAGAAGATCCAAAATCTACTTTATGTGCCTCATTGGAACTAAATCTAGCAATTAGTAGATGTTATTTTCTTAGTTCACATCTTGGATGGTTTTAATCCAAACTCCTTTTGGACAGTGAGTCCTCTTTTGTATTTGAGTAGTGAGCTCTAGGAAGTGTGCACGAATGCAAGTGCATTCCCTTTTGATCATACTTTTGACAAAGTATACTTTGAGAATTAATCTCCACCGTGGTTTTTCCCCTAACAAGGTTTCCATGAAAAATTCTTGGTGTTATGGTGTTCACATTGTCTCTTTAATTTGTTTGCATGTTTCCTTATGTTCATATGTTGTGGATGCTATTAATATTGTTGTTGATAGTTTAAGATCTAATATGAAATTCAAATATTGTTGAACACTGATTCACACCCTCTCAATTTTCCTAGTTTCCAATAGAGGTGGGTTCCATAATGATACAAATAACAAGTTGGATCAGATCTTAGCCTTGTTATGTCAACAAGGGGCCCAGATTGATAACCTAGAACAAGAGAGGCAAGTAGGCTAACAAGGGTCAAATTCTAATGGAAATGAAGGAAATATAAATGTGGAACAAATTGAGACTAAAGGAAATCTAA